>JAJHSJ010000003.1:38905920-39321391 GCA_021015155.1 Magnolia officinalis
TAAGATTAAAAAAAAAAAAAAAAAAACGAACCCTAGAAAAGCAAAAACACAGAAATCATTATCTATGAAAGCAATTAAAAAGAGTGAGGGACGGATGTTACCAAGATGACAACACTCAAATAAAAAATAATCTTACAGCAAAAACAAACATATGGCAGTAATGATGAACTAATATATATATATATAATATATTATATATATATATATATATATAATATATATATATATATATATATATATATATATATATATATATATAAACAAAGCTAGCCTAAAAACAGGAATCCTAAAAAATAAAATAAACACTAGGTTAGTAAAAAACTAATATAAAAAAAAAAAAAACAAAGCTAGCCTGAAAATAGGAATTCTAGAAAAACAAAACAAACGACTAGGTTAGTAAAAAACTAATTTAAAAAAACCCTAACGTAAAAACATGAACTAAACCTATCCTAAAGTGTTCTTAACCGTTTAATCCCTGACAATGATGCCAAAAACTTGATCTTAGCTACCCCAAGTGCTGGGTTGCAAAGTAGTATATACTTGGTAAGACCAAGGTCAATCCACATGGACTAATTTGGATTTGAAAAAAAAAAAAACTAGAACTAAGTTAAATATAAAATTAGGGTTTCCAGCAGATAGTAACCAACAACTAAGGATCCAGTGATCCCCAATTAATAAACTCTTAATGCCAATTCGTCAATCCAATCAGATAACTCAACTGGAATCGAATTAGGATTCCTTCCAATAGGGAGATAGAACAATTAAACCAATGTAGAATATCCAAACAGATATGAACTTCAATTAATTGATTTCTCATGAAGATCTAAGTAATTGATCGTAAGAAATTCTAAGTATCTATTATACCCAGAGTTAATAATAGATCCAGTAATTGATGACCACCTAGCAATGGTCCACACCTCAGATACTATATAAATTGGACCACCCAGGTCCAGAATCATTCAAGTCCAATAGATTGAATTAGAATTCAATATGATCTCTCCAAATATTTTCCTTTTAAGAAATTGCTGAGTAGCTCGAACATTATTCGAGTCACTGTGTTTGATCACTCATCAAATCTGCCAAACCATCAGTTGCGTTAATCGAGTTCCTGAGAAGATCCCTTCATGATTGCTGCACGCAGGATCTTAGAGAAAAGGCCTGTCTTATCTTAGAAGCAATTCGCCTATAACCCATCAGCAATAATTTCACTTTCGGCTTTCTAATATACTTTTTCCAACTTTCTTGAAGCTTGATTATGAATACCGAAAGTGTTGCATCAATCAAACTGATGAACTGGGATCTGATCAGACTAGACCAATTCGACGGTACAAACTTCACCAGGTGCCAAGACAAGTTGAAGTTTCTTCTCACTACCTTGAAGATTTTCTACATTCTGGACCCCAATCTTCAGCCTCAACTAGAAGCAACCAACAATGACACTCCAGAACAGATTGCTACCAAAATTAAATGAAAAGAAGACGAACTGTTGTGTCACAATTATATTATCAACGCTCTTTTTGATTGGCTGTACGATCTGTACATAGGATCAACTTTAGCAACATAAATTTGGAATGCACTGGAATACAAGTACAAGATCGAAAAAGAAGGAAGAAAAAAATTTCTAATCGCTAGGTACTTAGATTTCATGATGGTAAATAATAAGCCTCTACTGGCCCAAATTCATGAATTACGGTTGATCGTAAATAAAATAAAGACACTAAAAATCGATTTACCTAAATCTTTTCAAGTTGGAGATATTATAAGCAAACTGCCTCCGAGTTGGAAAGACTATAGGAAGAATGTAACACCCTGGTTCTCAAAACCGGAGGATAGCCGCTCCTCGTTGAGAACCCGAGTATCATGTTATAAAATGGACCATCGTACATCCAATTAATAGTAAATTTCAAACTTTGCATCTAATCACTAGAAAATTTCATGACATGCAACAAGACAACAACCATGTAAAACTAGAGATATCAGGAGTAGCAAAAAGGAAACTTATACATGTAAATGGGAGCGAAATGAAATCCCACCACAGGGGAAATGTTTTTATAATTCAAACAAAATACATAGTCTATAATATGAAAGCAAGTAAATCCTAAAATATCAGTTGAGCTCCGACTGCTCAACTACATCGGCATAGGGGCCCTCCTCGCCAAACTCCACCTTAGTTGTCCCTGTGATCCCGTCATAGGGGTCTCCACCTGTCATCAAATCTGCATCTATTTGGTGCAACCGCACGATTGGGTGAGTAAAAACTCAGGGGAATTTCCTTCATAGATTCAACCATAACACATCATTCCAAAATAGGTTAACAACTCATATTTAACTCATAGGGCAATACAACTACAAATGCGTTTGCATGAATGTATGAATGTATGTTCAAGTCACAAATCTGGGTATGCACATCCAGTTGTCAAAATAAAAAACCGCCCGTGGTAGGTAGACTACCTGGAAAAGGCTATGAAGGTGAGTGCACCCAAGATGACCTCTTGGAAAAGTACTCGGGGTACGCCCGAGGAGGTATTTAAAATCCTGGAAAAGCCCCGTGTAAAATAAGAGCGTCCAAATTGGCTCAATTGCACAAACTCTGTTCATTCGACTAGTCTATCAGTAAATTGAGCAGAGTGTGGCTTACATTAAGCACTCGAAAAATCTCACATGTCATGCATGAATGTCATGCACCATGATTCTCACGTACATTCCATAGATTTGACAAGATTATTCTCACAAACATGATCAAGGTTCAACTGAGGCCCATAAATGTAGCATATTTTACCAAGTTCTCACAACATCCCACCAAAGGTGGCATTTCACACTTAGGCCTCATTGTACAACATTAATAATAGATGGATACATCATGTCATATGTCGTTACATGGTAGAATATAACTCCAAGTTGGACCACTACTAACATGACTTAGAGAGTGTTAAACCAAGTCCCATTCACATGTTGGTCGCATATAGAAATCACGTAAATAGGCATTTGCACATTAGCTCATGCTCACCATAACCAATTAGGAAGGAAAGAAATAACGTACTACTCCAAGACATCACATGCATTAGATTTAAATTAGAATGGTTCTAGTATATGAAATGGATCATGGAGTGAACTTAACATTTAAAAGGAAGCAAGATTTACTACTTAACATACTTACTAAAATGTACATGTAACTAGGCCAAGGGTATGAAGTGAATTTCTACAAGATACCTTAGAGCAATGAGATATAAATATTTTCACATGATTAATTCAAAGAAAGTAAGATTTACACATGCATAATTATTATCTCTACAATTTCAGGCTTAACGCTATTTTTAGAATTTAATGCAATGAAGAAGCCATGGGGGATATCCCTCACCTTGGATGAGCGTTCCACCTGATTCGATTTTTCTTGTAATGGGGTTTTTGACTTCCTAACCGGTGCAGTTAAGAATCAATTTCTATACCTGTAATGGTTATGGGGTCATCATTACTTAGTTGATTTGAAATCAATTGAAAGTGAGTATTCTATAAAGTTTACACTTGTAAACAGCCCTAGATGGGAGGTTACAAAGATCCAGTGAGTCACGGCCGAGTTGACTCGGTCGGACTCCCAATCTTAAACTATTTGAGTGAGGGCCCAAGGTAGTTGTCTTTAGTGTAAGATTATTAACCCCTTTGGGTCTGATGAACAGAAGTTTGTTCCTAGATGATATCTGACATCAATAGGTCATAACTGAGATGGATCCATTGGGGAGAACTGGGCGAGTTAACTCAGCAGTGAGTTGGGTGAGATTTGAAATTCAAATAGTCGGGATCCATAGGTAGATCGGTGTGGAACAGTTGAGCTAACAGAGCCACCCGATCTTGGTTCCAACCGCCGATTGGAGCTCGAGGCAGATTGGCCACAGCTGCTGGTCTAAATCAGAGGTTTCACCCAGGCGTTTAGTTCTGAGTCATGGCAACTCGTGACCGAGTTGGAAGCAACTGAGAATGTAGTCGGCTGAGTGGGTGTAGAGCTCTGGTGACTGATGGTGTGGTTATGTTGGAGTAATCCGACCACAGCCATGGTGTCGGATCAGAGCTTGGTTACCTTGGAACGTGTAGCTGAGTTACTTAGCTAGAAACTGGGTCGAGGTGACTGTGGACACAGTCAGCCGAACTGACGAGTTCGTCATTAACAGAGGGGAAGCGACGGGAATATACCTGACTCGGGATACTGATAGATGGTTTGGGATGACCGACTTCCCAGCAGTTGAAGCAGCCAGGCGGTGGTGCGACTCCAGTTGGCTCAGGACGAGTTGAAACGGTAGCTGCAAACTGGTTCCATCAGCCGTTTCTACCTCTATCTCACTCTCGAACTTCTTTCTATCTCAAAATCTCGCTACACTCCCTTTGTTCTCTTTACAGCAGACGGATCACTCACTAAGTCAAGTTGCAACTGGTCATGCAACTCGCACCAGTAGAGACAGGCCCACGATCTCATTCTCTCTTTCCATTTCTTTTCTCTTGTTTCCCTTGGAATTTTCCCTAATTCCCGGCCCTTTTATAGCCATTCTGCTTCTGGAACTATCCTCTGCTAATCACAAGGATTAGCATGCGGTTAGCACAAGCCGGCCGAGAGAACTCCACATCAAGATTCTCTTAGGTAGCTAAACGTGTGCATGGGCCCAAGCATTATTCCCTGATGGATTTTGGGTGTAATGGGCCACACGATGAACGTCTCGGATGGGTGAACATATGGTGGTTTTCTCAGTCGATTTGGGAAGATGAATTGCCAAAAATGGCAAATCTGTAATGGGCGGTTTATCTATGGATTAGGGTCATTTGGACGGTCCTGATACAGCTTAAATTCAATGTGGCGTCCATTTCACGGTGAAGGGTGGCCGTTGATTAGCACACTTATTAGGCTGGGGTCGGTTTCAAGACAAGGCTGCGGCTCGCCGATTTCTCGGCTCTCTTACGAGATACCCCAGGTAGCCCTACACTCAACGCCCCAGATAAGCTCTAAGGGAGCTTCTAGATGAAAATGGATGTATGGGATGATTGTTGTTATAAGTGGAGATATTCTTTCCGCCATCTGACGTGTAGGTGAACATTTCTGGAAAGGGGTAGGGCTGATATGGAATTTCTTGCATGCACGGGAGGTAATCGGCCATTCCCAACGGTCGGTTTTTCCAGCAACACGAGCGACGTGGCTTTTCTCTCCCCGTCAACAACTACCACGAACGTCATTTGTTGGGTCGTTATCAGAGGATGCGTGGGTGGTTTTTAATGGATAATCCCTACCTGGACGTGGTCGTCGGGGTCCAACAAATCAGATGGACGGTGTGGATCTGACTTCAGTATTCGGGAATTGATCGTTTGCACCATTGAATGGTCGGCCTTGATGAAGCCACAGTGGGCGGGAGTGGGTTTCATTTGAAATTTTAGAATTTTTGGGATTTCATCGGGTCAACAATAGCTTGACTCGATGGAGAGACCTGTGCACGGCGGGAGTGCACAATCTGTGTACACTCACATATCAAATGTGGGTCCCATGATCTGATCAAAGTTGATCGGTAAGGTCACAACACGCCCATGGTGGCTGTTTTGGTAGGTCCTAATCAGTTGTGGGTGAGATCTAAGCCGTTGGATCTCTCTACAAGGTTTCTAAATCGTTCTGGGCTGATGATCAGTCCATTTCTGTTATTGAAAAGGGTTATACTCAGAGATTTCTCTTGATGTGTATAGATTGCCATTTGTTAGCTTGTTAGTTTCTTTTATTTAGTGGTGTTAGTTAGAAATCCTGGGGTGTTAAACGCAGGGTAGGGTTTTCTCATGGTTATAGTCTTGCTAATTTGTAGTTCAACCATTAATTTTAATGATCCGGTGATGGATTGGAAAATTGGCCATTAAGGACTCAATCTAGAATTGTAGGTTAATCTTAAGAGCTAGATTCGGGCTAAAATGTGGGTTTCGTGATGGTGTGATGATTTATCTTTAAAATCATGGGTTAAATAGCTCGATCTCTAGACGAAGATCATTCCTACAATTAGATTTTGACTAGAGTGTATGTGAATGGTTTAATAAGCTATGATGTCATGGTAATACCCGAGTACGTGAAAGTACGAGGTGTTACAAAGAAGCTACTACATAAATTAGAAGAGTTCACCTTTGAAAAAATCCAAAAACATCTTTGTATTAAGGAAGAATCTCATAACCGAGATAAGAAGGATGACGCCAACGGTGCATCCTCATATAAGGTGAATGTAGTAGAAAATCTATCCTAGAAAAATAACTATGAGAAGAATGATTCCCTAAAACCTAACAAAGATTAAGTGAAATTCAAGAAATTCCAAAAGAAGAAATACGGTAAACCTAAGGGTCCTTGATATGTTTGTGGCAAGATCGAACATTTCACCCAAGTTGTAGGGATCGCAAAAAGCTTAAAAAAGAGGACAATGCAATAGATGATGGTATCGTAGCAATGATCACGGAAGTGAACATAGTTCAAGAGAAAGTCCCTAGTTGGTGGTATGATACATGTGTCATAGTACATGTATGCAACGATAGATCTGCCTTCAAAATCTATGAAAACGTGACCAATGGTCAAGAGGTTCAAACGGAAAATGAAGGTCGATCGAAAGTCGTTGGTAAATAAACCATGAAACTAATGTTTATCTCTGGAAAGAAAGTAATCCTAATCAATATGCTGCACGTCCTAAACATAAGTAAGAACTTAGTCTCAGGGGATCTTTTGAGCAAACCCGAGATAAGGGTTGTGTTTGAATCTGACAAGTTGATCTGGTCCAAGAATGGAAACTTTGTAGAAAATGAGTATGCTTATAATGGGATGATTAAGTTTTCAGTAAATGAAAATAATTCTTCTGCTTATATGATTAAGTCTATAACCTTATAGCATGGTAGATTAACACATTGGCTATACTACCATAAGACTCATGACTAAAAATGACATAATTTCATACAATGATAATGAGAATGATAAATGTGAAGTATACATATGACTTAAAATAACTAAGAAACCATTCCATAGTATTGAGAGATTGTCTTAGATGTTAAATCTAATGCATACTAACATATGTGGGCTAAATGACATTCTTACCCGATGAGGCAAAATGTACTCCATAACATTCATAGATGATTGTTCAAGATGTGTATGTGTACCTGCTAAAATTTAAAGATGAAGCATTTAATGCATTCAATGTCTATAAATCTGAAGTAGAAAATCAATTAGTTAAAAAGATTAAAATCCTCTATAGTGACAGAGGAGGAGAATACTTTTCTAATGAATTTTCTGGCTATTGTGAAGAGCACGACATAATACATTAGTGCACAATACCCTACACACCACAACAAAATGGTGTGGCCGAAAGAAAAAAATAGGACTTTAGTTAAAATGGTTGACTCAATGCTAATACAAGCAAAGTTGTCATTAAGCCTATGGGGAGAAGCACTATTAGCAGCATGCCACGTTCTGAATAGAATCTCATCTAAGAAAACCAAGACATTTCCATATGAAATATGGAAATGAAGAAAACATAGGATATCTTAGAGTGTGGGGGTGTCTCGCATATTGCAGAACTCCTGAGCCTAAAAGAACCAAGTTGAGACCTAAAGCTATCAAGTGCGTCTTTCTAGGATATGCACAAAATAGTAAGGCCTATAGACTTTTGGATTTAGAATCCAATGTGATCATATAATCTAAAGATGCAATTCTTTAAGGACTCTTTATCCGTGGAGAAAAAGGATACTGGGATTCAATCTCCTAATAAAAATATAAAGGGAACTCAATAAGAAGTTGAACTTCCAACGAACCTCATAAGAGTCAAAGAACAAGAGTAGAAAATAGTCTTGATCCTGATCAAATAGACTCGCAGCGTCTCTCTTTTCATCTATTAGAGGGCGATAACGAGAAAGTCATCACGAAAATACCTATGATTTTGACTGTAAAAGATGAACCTAAAACTTTTAGTGAAGCTCTTCAAGAGATTTTTTTCTATTGGAGAGTGGTTATTAATGATGAAATGGACTCGATTGTGTCAAACTAAACATGGAAACTGGTGGACCTACCTGGAGGTTCTAAGCCTATAGGGTGTAAGTGAGTATTTAAAAAGAAATATCACACTGATAGTACAATATAAACCACGGCTAAGTTAGTAGTGGGGGTTTCAGTTAGAAAGAAGGAATCGATTATTTTGACACATATTGGCCAGTGGCTAGAATAACATCGATTAGGATTTTATTCTCTTTAACATCTATACGTCATCTTCATATCCATCAAATGGATGTGAAGACAATTTTTATAAATGGTGACCTCGGTGAGGAGTTATATATGGAGTAATGTAACGTCTCGAAAAAATCCATACAAAGACCCGAGTACCACCTCAGGCAGAAATCACTAAGGACCAAGTCCTTTAGAAATTAGATGAAAATTAATTAAGTGCTAAACTGGATTAAATGCTAGATTAGCTTGAACAACTTTCTATATGATTTGTAAGACCCAAAACTAGTAGAATCGCTAACGCTACATTGCCTAAAAACCTAGGATCAATCTCTAAACCTAGTTGCCCTCGGGAGCACATTGAAACTTCGTATCGGACCTAGACTGTATGTCGAAAGTCTGATGACTACGAAACTATACGAATATGACAACCTTGCTAGACTTGACAACCATCTCGAAAATCAAGTCCTACTAGTATCTAGAAACGCACAACTTGAGCCCGGAGCGAAGTGTGTGAGAAACACGAATATTTTTAGAAAATGAACTCAGATTTAAGTGAATTGGACCATTCGCTTGCAGGCCAAATTTAAGGCTTCAGACTGTCAGAATCTGACCCAAATACACCCTCGGATCGGGGAAATTTTCCTACACAGGTCAGTGTACTTGTGGCCCTGATCGAGTGACGATGATCGGTGAACTGAAATTGGTCCTCCACGGTCGATCTCCAAGCCCGATCAGACTGAAAAATTAACCTGGCATAGATCCATTGTTAGGGAACTTTCTCCGGAACGTATGCAGAAAAGGGGCCTCCAGATGAGCTCCGTTGGCCCGAAACAGCTGACTTTTGGCTATAACCTAAGTATACTATGGCCCTAGGGCCATTGAGGTCAGTTCTGGGCCTATATAAAAACCTAAACCCACCCCTCTCTCATTCCATACGAATTTCAACCTTAGGAGAGAGAAGAGAGAAGAAAGAGAAGAGAACAAAGAGGAGAAGAGAGAGAGAGAGAGAGAGAGAGAGAGAGAGAGATTGTTCTTGGGATTCGATCCCACCATTCCACGTGCTTAACCACCGCTTCCGTGTCATCATACTGGCGATTCCGATCCTGTTATTGGGTAAGAAATCCTAACCCTAACCTGTTTAAGGTATCCAAATAGGAAGATCGGAGAAATAGCTAACCTATTTCGTGATTCAGGTAGCCGTTGTGCTGTAGATAAAGACTCAGTGTACAAACTGAGTTCGATACGTGTTTACTGGCAAAAGGTGCAGACTATAAACGTTTAAGTTATGGTTTTCAAGGCTTTCAATGTCAGCTAATGATTTATGACTGACTTGATTGCTCTCACATGTGCTTAGATATGATGTTTTCCGTATATTACATGTGTATGTGTACTATATTGATTTTAATGCATTCTATGTGTTTGTTGAAATGTTTGATTGAATATAGAATTATGATTTGTGCTTGTTATGATTGATGTTTAAGGATACATGATTGTTGTACGTGTGGCAAGTCCTTTGTGAAAGGATTTGCTATAACACCTGTTATATCTACTTTTTATATGTATGTTAATATGTGTAGTCTAAGTGTTTGACAAAATGCTTGAATGAGAAAATGCTCATTGAAATGTATGTATAGAGGGTGTTGAGATGTGATTCTCAGTGTCCTTATTTATAGTTACAATTTCCTTCATGTAACTCATCCTATTACTACAAGATTTATTAATGAAATGCCTATGTATGATAACAAGTACTCTATGTATTTGTTGAAATGCTCAAATACGATTCATATTTAGATTTGGTTGTCACATGCTGTCTTTGAATATCACATGTGAATGCTGTTGTTTGGAGTGTGATTGGACTACGATGTAGTCCAGGCAGTTGGTAATGGTTTATGACCGAGTGGTTGAGTAGTTTCGCCACAACAGATACGTTCGATGAATCCGAGTCGTACAATGATTGTCGATAGTGGTTAGGCCACGAGGAGTGTTTATGCGCTCCATGTCGATCAATTCAGCATATGCTCATACCAGTCGAGCTTGTCAAGTAACCCGATTGGCCTAATGTATGTTCACTATGTATGGATGTTATTACTTGAATCTAAGGTACCAACTTACCAGTGAAAAGCCC
Source organism: Magnolia officinalis (assembly GCA_021015155.1). Taxonomy (NCBI): domain Eukaryota; kingdom Viridiplantae; phylum Streptophyta; class Magnoliopsida; order Magnoliales; family Magnoliaceae; genus Magnolia; species Magnolia officinalis. The sequence continues at coordinate 38,916,252 of JAJHSJ010000003.1, forward strand.
GTTTAACCTTGGTACCTCGATCCGCTAAGACTCATGAGCCGGACATGGTGGTATGGGACACCGTGGTCGAGCTGTCGGCCTACGTTGGGGTGACAAACCTCCCCGTAATGTCCAGTGAGCAACCCAGTCTCGTGAGCCAAATACGATGGTATGAGACACCGTATTCGAGCTGTCGGCCTACGATTAGGTGACGAGCCATTCGTAGTGACCTCGAGCGTATACTTGGTCTACGATGAGGTGACAAGCCTTTCCGTAGTAACCTCGAGTATAACACAGGCCTGCGCTGAGGTGACGAGCTTCTTCGTAACGACCTGGAACTATCTATCGTATGTGACTAGTTAGGATTGACGACCCTAGATGGATCATTGTTTGGGTAAGTGATATAAAGGGAGGTGCCTTAGCTTCCCGAACACGTTGTTTGAATAAACCTAAACAAGAACTTTCCTAACACGATCATGCACCGCACTGCATGTGCTTTGGCGAGGAAGCGCACATTTAGGGAGGTTGTCATGTGTGATGGTGAGATGATGTTGTTGAGGGAGTGCAGGCGAGGGCATGCATCATTATCGCATACCATCCTTGCATTAACAAGAGTACTTAGGATATGATTGTTGTACTGCTTTATCATTACTGCTTGATTGAATTGATAACATGTTAACCTTTGCCATATAACTCCACTGAGTTGATCACTCACTCCCACTCTGGGACGGTGTTTTAAAACACCAATCGGACTCTGGTTTAGTTGCAGATGATGGCAATGCTTACGAGGTGGAGCCGGATTTCTATGATGACGAGGAGTTCTCCTATTTGCAACTCTCTGGCGAGTCTATGTAGACCTGGAGTTGTGTCACCGGGGCTACACGGATATGGATAGATGACGTTACACTTCATCATTTTATATATTTTGGAACCAAACATGTAATTATTTAACCTGGTAACCTGTTCATACTCTGGGGACTTACAACCATTTATATGCTTTATATATGTATCACAGTCTTCCGCTTGCGTAATCTAAGTGTCTTTGGAGTATGATATGCTAATTTGGTATAATCTCATTCATGTTTAATGCACTAACATGAACAACATTTAATCATCATTATCTATGTTGCATAAGTAAAGCGTTGGAACTCGGGAGTTGGGCTCCTGCTCGACTCCCAATTTTCAGGGCGTTACAAGTAACCAGAAGGGTTTGTTCTACCAAGAAATTAAAAAAAAAAGTATGTAGTCTCATTAAATCTCTATATGGATTAAAACAAGCATCCAAACAATGTTATGATAAGTTTGATTCAAAGGTGTTATCTAATGATTTCGTACATAGCATTGCCGATAAATGCATATACTCTAAAGTTTGTAATGATTATATTGTGATCATATACCTATATGTAGATACATGTTAATTATCAACAACAAAATGGAAGGTGTAACTAAAATAAAGAGGTTTCTCTCATTCGTTTTCAAAATGAAGGATATTGGACAAGTGGGTACTATATTAGGTATCAAAATTAAAAAAACATAGTGGGGATTATATGTTGTGTCAGTCTAATTACATTGAGAAGATATTAAACAAGTTTAACTATTTGAAAATCAAAGAGATAAAAATTGTATTTGATTCAAGTATCAAACTAAAAGAAAACAATGGAAGAGCAATTGCACAAGTACAATATGTTAGTGCTATAGGCAGTCTTACGTATGTTATGCAATACACAAGAGCAGATATAGCATATGCTGTGAGTAAATTAAGAAGGTTTACTAGTAATCCTAGTGTAGAACAATGGAAAGCTATAAATATATTTCTAGGTTATCTAAAAGAAACCAAATAACTAGGGCTATTCTACTCTTAATTTCTTGCTGTGTTGAAAAGATGTATCGATGCGAGTTGGATATCAAGTGCAGGTGACAGCAAGTCCATAACATGGTGTGATGCAGGACATGAAACTTAAATATAATATGCAAGATTTGAGGCTTAGATCATACTAATTCAGAACAATCACATAATAATTCCATATCCCACACAAAAAGCTCCAACATTCAAGTAAAGGGGAATCTGCACGTGTCCAGGCCTACATAGGCTAGGACTGGATCAATAAAATTATGGACTAAACATTGCTCAAAGGGAAATAGAAATCAGTCACACATGCATAGTAATTAGTCCTTAATCCAAGGGATTCCCCAATTTCAATTCAAGGAACCCTAGGGTGAGAAAAGGGGCAAATAAGTTGGGGATAATGCAATCTAGGGTTAGAGTTATGAAAATAGGTATGAAAAGGGAGAAAATAAGGAGAAAACCAGAACCTGGGATAGTCCGCACGTGTACGGGAGCCTGGCTTCACGTGCGAGCGTGGCCAGATTCCCCGAACCAACTCTTAAGGTCTGGTCGGCCAGGGAAGGACGCCAAAACCCTTGACTTTCAACTTAATCTGAGATGCGGTCTGTGTGTGGTGCTCCGCAGAAGCTTCAGCCCTCCTACAGGCCTGGATTCTGGAAACTGGCTGTAAGGGAGAAGAACTGCTGCAAAAACTGGCAGATTCGAAGCGAGGATGATTGTAGAAGGAAAAAAATATGGATGATAGAGGGTAGGGGCAGATGGGTATAGATGTGGCTTCACACCATGGTAGTAAGCCCTTCGAAAAGGGAGGGCTTCGCATCTACTTGAAAATTTTCACAACTCAAAAACTCAGAGTACAAAAAAACTTGTAGGAATTTTTATTAAACTTCAATGAATCAAAAGAATTACAAGAGCTGCCTATTTATAAAAAACTTTATACCCCAAAACTCGCGCCATGTGCGCAACCTATTACTTGGTGATGAAGTAAACCAAAATAAAAACTAATAAAAGAAATGTAAAGCGTTCATGATATTCTAAATAACATAAATAATCAAAACCTAAAATATGAAATCAATCCGACTAGTGGGCCCCGATCATGAGATCCCATGATGGGTTTTACTTGATTATCGGGCCCACTCAAATGAACCGAAACTCTATCTTTTAACTAAGAGGCCCTCCCTGGACGTCGTCATCGAGCCAGATCGACGGTGGGGCCCTTCCTCTCCTTTCGTACATGCGTAGGGGCAGTGTGCGTGCCCGTGTGCACGTGATGTCTCCATTAATTCTCCCCAGATGCGAATATTTCGTCATTGGCAAAATAAAACTCCTGAACTACTCTAGGATGTCAGGATCAAATCTCTGAAGCTCTTTCTCAGTGAGCCTCGTGCTGTCTGAAGCTGGGCATGACTTCCATTGAACCAGGTACTTCTGAAACCCGCCATCCGACGTTGAAACTATCTGATGGTCCAGGATATCCTCTATTTCCTCTTTGAGTATGTGAAGGCTAGGTATGGGAGGTAGAGGCTGGGAAGAAAGGTCGGGAAGATTAGGTATGAGAGGTAGAGGCTGGAAAAATGAGCCGTGACGGGTAGGTATGGGACGTAGAGGATGGAAAAATGGGTCGAGAATGGTAAGTATGGGAAGTAGAGGCTGGGAAGATGGGCGGGAGGGGACCATGGATCAAGGGAAAGGTCTAGGGAATCAGGATGGTTAGGCGAAAGGCTGGACAATGAACAAATGGCCCCTTAAAATGTAACTAGATCCTTCACATTAAATGTAGAACTAATTCCCATGGAGGGTGAAAGATTTGCCACATAAGCATTGAGACCGTTTCGTTTTATAATTTTGAAGGGTCCAGCGCTAAGCGCGTGTAACTTACGAATTGCCCCCGGAAGATACCGTTCGGACCATTACAAAGTCCCTTACATTGAATTCTTTGAAACATTTATTCTGGTCTACAGAAAATTTGTAATGTTCATTACTAGTATTGATCTTCTGCCTGATTTTTTGATGTCATGAATGAATGTGATGCACAAAAGACTCTGCAGGCTCTGACAGCCTATGCGACAGTGACATAGGGACAAGATTAATAGGTTTCTCAGGTTTATAACCAGTAATAACTTCCTAAGGACCGAGACCTATGAACCTATCGACAGAACTATTAAACGCAAACTAGGCTGTAGGTATTACGGTGTCCCATGTTCTGGTGTGCTCTATATCCCTCCTAAGGGTAGACTCATCCGGTAGATCATCAGGATAGACATCATGAAACTCATCCACTACCGGAATAACCTCAGTGGGTAACTCTATACTAGCATCTGGTGCTCATTCTCCAGCCACAAGGCCGCACATGTTGTACCCCTTAAAATAGTAGTTTTGATGTCCCTCATGGGGTGGGTGCACGGGTGCATGTCCGTAACTGATTCCTTGGCCAACTCCATTCATTGGTCTATCCTCCTGGCCACTTGCCTGAGATTGGACATCCACCCCAATGGTGAGGTTTGTCCCGGCGGATGCCTTTAGTTGAGTAATGCGTACATCAAATTGATCAAAGAGTTGATCTATATGTTGTTCCCAGCGCTTACCTAAAGATTCGATCTGCTGGGACAGTTTGTTTAATGACTCTAGCAGTTGCTCCATGTTTAGTGTAGGGTGCAAGCCAAAATCATGACCCGTATGTGTGGGGATACACTTGCTAACTCCACCTAAGGACTTTTTATTACAACTATATGCAACTAAATAAGACTAAATGATCATATGGGACTCTATATGAGGAAACTATGTAGAGTTACTAAAATCCAGCAATATATTTGTCGAAATAAGGGAATAACAGAAAGTTATAGCAATGTGAATTGCTAACTTCCTGATAATCAGAAATTTCAGCAACTAATATCAGTAACTACGGACTCCTAAACAGCTATATGTGATGAAATTGAATGCATGAAGGACTTAAACAAACTAAACCTAAACATGTAATGTATTCCCCTATAAGAACCCTAAGCTCTGATACCAAATTTAATGCAGGACATGAAATTTAAATATGATATGCAAGATTTCAGGCTTAGATCATACCAATTCAGAACAATCACATAATAATTTCACATCCCACACAAAAAAACTCCAACATTCAAGTAAAGGAGAATCTGCACGGGTCTAGGCCTACACAGGCTAGGACTGGATCAATAAAATTATGGACCAAACGATGCTCAAAGGGATATAGAAATCAGCCACACATGTGTAGTAATCAGTCCTTAATCCAAGGGATTCCCCAATTTCAATTCAAGGAACCCTAGAGGTGAGAAAATGGGCAAATAAGTTAGGGATAATGCAATCTAGGATTAGGGTTATGAAAACAGGAATGAAAATGAAGAAAATAAGGAGGAAACTTGAACCTGAGATAGTCCGCGTGTGCAAACAGCGAGCCAGGGCCTGGCGCACATGTGCGGGAGCCTGGCCGCACGTGTGAGCATGGCCTGATTCCCCAAACCGACTCCTAGGGTCTAGTTTGTAAGACCCGTATCATAGCCTGTACCGTTCCGTAGGCTTCCGCTGTCCTCCCGGTCGAATTTCGATGACCCGCGATCTTTTATCGGCAGTTACGCGCGACCCCAAGTCATATCCCATATTCCAGAGTTGGCTCGACCCAAGACTTGTACCAGTGTGACCGCGCCGTCGCTGCGGTTTTGACGCCGCGTCTCGCGCGCCGAGGCGATACCCAGGCCAGGAGATGTGGGCCAGCGTTCAGTTCAAGGAAACACCACGCATTTGCAATCCCAAGAGAATCTCTACAACATGTCAAATCAATCCAATCAATCACCTCACATGTCAAGTACAAAACATCAATCAACCCATCACCCAACACATCACTCACCCCATCACAACCCATACCTCTCTTACACAACAACCCCAAAAGTCAACATTTCCATCCCATCTCCTTTCTCTCTCTCTCTCTCTCCCATCCATCACTCCATCCCATCTTCTCTCTCTCTCTCTTACTTCTCCCTTCTCTTCCAAGCAACCAAAGGAGAACCCACGTCCAAGCTCTCCATGAGAAGAGCTTGGTGTGGCCCATCTTCCTACCCCCACAGCTTTCATCCTAACCCTCCAAACTTCATCATCTTCCGTCTAAGTCGAAGCCGAGGAGCTAGGGATTCCATCGGGCCAAGAAGATCGAAAGGTGGGTGATTTTATTGTTTAATTTTGTGATTTAAGGACCCACTTGTGGTGGGACTCATCTTGATGTTTGTGTTGTATGAATGGAGGACCCATAGTGGCGGGGTCCCTCCACCACCATCTGATTCCTCTATCTTTTTCTCCATTTATCTCTCTCTCTCTCTATCTCCCCCTTTTGATGTGTGGTCCACCATGATCTTATTCACCCTGTCCCATTGCATGTCGTCAGCGGTGGTGGGCCCTGATCATGTGGTACTTGTTGTATCCCAACCGTCCACCTACCTCTGACGTATGCATTGTATTCAACCATCCATTGTCCAACTGTCTTGACGACGGACCCCACCCTGAATATATGTGGGTTTTATCCCAACCGTCCATCCTATATGGGTGCGGCCCACCCCACACGAGTGACACGTGTGGGTGGGACCCACCTTGATATATCGATTATGTATCCTCACCGTCCATTTGCCCGGGACGGTGGGACCCCTGAGGATGCATGATGCATATGTTTTATACATGTCATCAGTCCAGCATCCAATGTCTGGACGCTGGAAGTTTGCTTTCAAATAAAGTAAAATAATAACAATACAATATTATATTATATTATACTACATATATGTATGTGGTGGCCCATGTGGGACCCACTTGATTTACTTCATCACCACCGTCCAACATCTGGACGGTGGTGCCCTTTCCTCAATGTATGGACCTCATCAACGTCGTCCGTCCATTTGGACGTAGCACCCCATCCTGATGTATGTGTTGTGGGCCCCACCGTGTTGTATGTAATTCATCCACACCGTCCAGAAAGTCTGGACGGTGCTTGACAGAACTTTGCATGTGCTGAGGACCCCACGTGTTGTGTGGGTTTGATCCACACCGTGCATCAGCGTTTTATCAAACTGTCCATCCAAACGTCCAACGTCTGGACGCTGGATAGGTATTTTATAATATATATGTTATATGTTATATATTTATATATTAATATAATATATATTATTATGCTATGAGGTGGGCCACACATGTGGACCCACCATGTAATATGCGTGAGATCTGCACTGTCCAGAACATGCAGGAGTCTGGACGGTGGCTCTCTGTAGTTTATATATATTATATTATATTATAATATGATATGATATATTATATTATATATATATATGCATGTAAGGTGGGCCACGTACGTGGGACCCACCATGATGTATGTTTGTATCCACGCCATCCATTCATCATCTGGATGGGTGGAGTCAACCGTGATATATGTGTTTTTACCCTGCTGCAACAGCAGCCGTGGGACCCACGTGTGTGTGGAATCCACGAGATGCATGCGTTGTATCAACGTTGTCCATCCGTTTTATCCACACTCGTCCATCCATTCTGCTGGTGGGTCCCGCACGTGTGGACCCACCTGCCACGTGGGACCCCTCCGTAATGTATGTGTCATCTGCACCGTCCATCTGGACGGTGCTGTACTGACCTCTCTGTGATGTATGTATTATCCGCACCGTCCATTGCTAGATGGTGCTGTACAGAGGCCCTCCATGAAATGTGTTTTAATCCCCGCAGTCCACTGACTGGACGACGGGCTAATAGGCAGCAACAACAGTTGCTGCATCGATGACAGTAAGTTCTGTAGGTCCCATCTGGACCATGGATCAACCGTGATGTATTTATTTCATCCGCACCGCCTAGATTGTGTTGACCGGTGCTGGATAATGTTTGGATGATACTGATTTGTTGTCCAATGTTCGGACAATGTTTGGGCGGTGATGATCATCATTAGGGTGCCATGTGCCCCATAGAATGATGTGTACAGTGATACACATGTTGCACCTGTGAGGCCCACCTTGATGTATTTTGTGACCCATCCATTAATCCCACTTAATGTGTACGAGGCCCATTAGTGCGGCCCATTGATGTAGCCCACTTGATGTGTATGAGGCCCATTAGTGCGGCCCATTGATGCAGCCTGACTTGATGTACACAAGGCCCATTATGATGTGTATTAGGCCCATGATGCGTGGCCCATTTGATGTATTCGAGACCCAGATATGTGACCGACTGCCGATTCTGATTATCGATTGATTTAGATTGTTGTGACCGATTACTGACCCTGATTGACGTGACCGATTTTCTGATTCTGATTACCGATAGATTCCGAATGTTGTGACCGACTGCCGATTCTGACTATCGATTGATTTCAATCGTCGTGACCAATTACCGATCCTGATTGTTGTGACCGACTGCCGATTCTGATTATCGATCAATTTCGATTGTCGTGACCGATTATCGACCCTGATTGACGTGACCGATTTGCCGATTCTGATTACCGATCGATTTCGATTGTTGTGACCGAATGTCGACTCTGATTATCGATTGATTTTGATTGTTGTGACCAATTACCGACCCTGATTGTTGTGACCGACTGCCTATTTTGATTATCGATCGATTTCGATTGTCGTGACCGATTACCGACCCTGATTGACGTGACCGATTTGCTGATTCTGATTACCGATCGATTTCGATTGTTGTGATCGACTGTCGATTCTGATTATCGATTGATTTCGATTGTCGTGACCAATTACCGACTCTGATTGTTGTGACCGACTGCCGATTCTGATTATCAATCGATTTTGATTGTCGTGATCGATTACCGACCCTGATTGACGTAACCGATTTGCCGATTCTGATTATCGATCGATTCTGATTGTCATGACCGATTGCCAATTCCGATTGACGTGACCGATTTGCTGATGCCGAGTTTCGAGGCCGATTCCAATTTGTCGAGGCCGATTGTGTAGGCTGATTTCGATTGTCGAGGTTGATTTCGATTGCCAAGGCCGATTGTCGAGACCTATATGATGTATATGCGACCCGTAGTTGAAGACCATTGAGATATGTATTCGGCCTGTGTGATGTATATGCAGCCTGTATTTAAGACCTAATGTGATGAGTAGGAAGTCTATGTGATGGCGCACATTGTGATGTACCTGAGGTCCATGGGCAAGGCCCATTGTGATGGATTCGTGGCATATGGGCGAGGCCCATTGTGATATGTAATAGGCCCATGAGCAAGGCCCACCTGCTGTGTATATGTGGCCTTAGCAAGGCCCATTGTGTTGTATATTAGGTCTTTGTGTGGGGTCGTGGGCCCATGATATGTTTGGCTCTATATGGGTCATTCCTTGGGGGCAATGTTGGTTAAATGTCCACATTGTCGAGGTTGATTGTCGATGCTGGTTATTGATACCATTATTAGTATGTGACAGCATAGCATCATGATACATACCCATACGCATCATCTGCATGTTTGTTATGAGATGTGGTTGACCATTGCATATGTCATTGGGCAGGTTGTTATAAGACTCCCTGATAGGTGGAAGTTATCTCACATGAGCGCATGATATGCGCAGGATTGTTGCATGACTGGATTGTATGACTCATGCATCTTGCATTGCGTGTTGTGATTACTGTACGCCCTAGCGACATCAGGGTCGTAGCCTCCATAGGTATTTCGTAGATGGCTAGATGGGACACCGGAAATCTGTTCTACATGGGGTGCTATAGATATCCCTGAGTGAAAGTCCCTAAACCCTCTTGGTTCCAGAGGTTGCTCCAAAGTCTAGATCGAGTGGATGCATGAGCGCATGAGGGCCATATACCATTAGGCCGCGTCTCCCACTGTGTCGTGGTCGGTTGGAAGGGGGTACGGTCTTACCTGCCCGAAAGGAGGGGACAATGCTAGGTTGAGTCTGACCAGCTCGAGGAATGGGTCCGCTATCGACAAGCCGGGCCCGATATTGGTAGGGGGATAGTGAGGTCTCTTCCACTCACCTTGTTGCGCGCGATGGGGCGGTAATTTGGCTTGGAGTGTAATAGACCCCGGTGATTTCCCAGAGACGAACAATACTGATATGCGGATTTATTGAGCAGGAGTTGCATACTCATTCATTTATTCATTCACTATCCACTCGGGCTGGTGGTGCGTAACTATTTGTTATGTGTACTTTCGCAATGGCCAGGATTTCGGTTGGGGTGCGCAACTAACCTGAGATCAGGAGTTTATCACATCAAGTCTGACTATCCAAATTTAGGTATGGGACTGGTTTTGATAGAAGTCCCTTGTGATGAACCCCATAGCCTGCGATACTACGTACTATCATCCTGACTTCACACTCCAGCATAGTCATTTCATTCGCACCGCATATTGCATTACATTCACGGCATATGACATTTTGGGTTACCTGCATTTCTGCATTTACATGGTTTAGATGCGACATCTGATATTTGACTCTTTATGACTCTTCATTTGTATAGTTAATTTGCATCGCGTATTCTGATGTTGTTCCTCATTTGTATAATTGATCTGTATCGCGTATTCTGATATTGTTCCTCATTTGTATAATTGATCTGTATTGCGTATTCTGATATTGTTCCTCATTTGTATAGTTGATATGTATTACGTATTCTGATATTGTTCATCATTTGTATAGTTGATCTGTATTGCACATTTTGATATTGCTTGACTCATGGACTTGTCAGTATTTTCGCTTACTCTGATAACATATGATTCATGACTTTGCGCATATTTTGACATTGTATAATTATAATATTGCGTTGAATACTTGACACTTACCTTGTGCACACACTTACACCACCCTCTAAGCTTTCTATAAGCTTATACACGATAGATGCGTGCAGGTGATGTTAGGTTGCAGCAGTGTTGATTTTGGAGCGTGCAGCGGTCTTCTGGAGCTGGATTTTTGACTTATGTATTTCATTTTCAGCATTGTACTCAAATGATTATATTAGTGGATATGTGATGATGATGTTGCCTTTGTGAATTGAGTAATCTTGTGGTTATGCTTATTACGAGTTAAATGTATATATATAAAAAAATCCTCCTTGTAGGATCCCAAGATCGGAATCTAGTGTATGGATGCTAAGAGCCGAGAATGGGGTACTACGGAGGTTATCGACACCGGATTCGGTGATCGGGATTCCTGTGAATTTGATTTCCGGGTTTGGGGCATGACATAGTCGGCCATGAGAGGATTCCAAAACCCTTAACTTTCAACTCGATTTGAGATGCGGTCTGTGCGTGGTGTTCCGCCGAAGTTTCTGTGGGCAAGATTCTAGAAACAGGCTGTAGGGAGAACAATTGCTGTAAAAACTGGCAGATTCAAAGCGAAGATGATTGTAGAAGGGGAAAAATATGGATGATAGAGGGTAGGGGCGGATGGGGATAGATGTGGCTTCGTACCACGGTAGTTAGCCCTTTGAAAAGGGAGGGCTTCGCACCCACTTGAAATTTTCCAAAACTCAAAAACTTATAGAGTAGAAAAAAACTTGTAGGAATTTTTATTAAACTTCAATGAATCAAAAGAACTACAAGGGGTGCCTATTTATAAGAAAACTCTATACCCAAAAACTCGCGCCATGTGCGCAACCTATTATTGGCGATGAAGTAAACCAAAATAAAAACTAATCAAAGAAATCTAAAGCGTTCATGATATTCTAAATAACATAAATAATCAAAACCTAAAATATGAAATCAATCCGACTAGTGAGTCTCGATCATGAGATCCCAGGATGGACTTTACTTAATTATCGGGCCCACTCTAATGAACCAAAACTCCATCTTCTAACTAGGAGACCCTCCCTGGACGTCGTCATCGAGCTAGATCAATGGTGGGGCCCTCCCTCTCCTTCCGTACGTGCGTAGGGGGCAGCGTGCGTGCGCGTGATGTCCCCGTCATGGTGTATATTCACCTTAGAAGGTACAAGTATCTCTTAGGGATCTAAGAAACAAACCTGCATAATGTACTCATCAATAGAATCTGAGTTCATAACATTAGCTGCCACTGGCAAATAGGCTGAGTGGTTAAGGGATAAAAAAAAAATTTCATTTTATGCGAAGCCTTACACTTTATTGTGACAATGAAACCACTTTAGTGAGAGCCTACAACATCACATATAATGAGAAATCCAGACACATAAGTTTGAGACATGATTATATAAGGCAATAGATTTAAGATGCAATAATTACGATCTCATTTGTGAAGTTAAGTAATAACTTGACTGATCATTTTACCAAACCTCTAACAAGAGAGTTGGCAACATCCAGAGGGATGATGTTGAGACTCTTCAATCAAAGTTTCACTAGTGATAGAAATGTAACCTAAAGTTAGAAAATCTCTAAAGTTCAGGTTTAATGGGTAAAAACAAATCATTGATATGTGGAAAGCTTCAACACTAAAATTTTAAATAACCTCACCATGATTGAGAGTACTGGCCGTTACAACTAGAGGGTTGTGGACGGTGAGTCCCACCATGATGTATATGTGACGCCTGCACCGTCCAGACCCCTGGACGGTGGGCCAGATTGATGTATGCATCCAGGCCGTCCAGGGCCTGGACGTTATATATATATATATATATATATATATATATATATATATATATATATATATATATATATATATATATTATATTTATATGTTATGGTGGGCCCTACGTGAGACCCACTTATGCTACGTGAAGCAGTAGCGCTGCTCATATGCAGCTACCTAGCTACTGTTCTAACGGCAGCAAGTTCTGTGGGTCCCTGTTTCATCCACGTCGTCTATCTATGGGACCCACCATAATGCATGTGTTGTATCCAAACCGTCCAACCATTTTGAAATATCATTTTACGGCATGGGTGAAAGAATGGGTCAAATCTAAAGTTCACGCGGACCCCACCATTGAAAATTTATGGGGACAGTGACATCCACCATTCAAACTTCTAAGGACCACAGTAGTTTCCAAATCAAGCTAATATTTTGTTTTCACTTCACCTATCTCTATGTTAACTTATGAATAGGTCGGGTCTCAAAATACATAAGGATGGGCCCGACTTGATGTATATAAGGCCCATTGGTGTGGCCCATAGACATGGTCCACCTAATTATATGAGGCCCAACGGTACGGCCCATTGATGTGGCCGACTTGATGTATATGAGAACCGATGATGCAACTCATTGATGTGGCCGACTTAATGTATATGAGGCCCATGAATGAGGCCCCCTGTAATGTATATTTAAGGCCCACTTGCGATTTATTGAGGCCAATGGGTTGTGGCCCATTGTGATGTGTATTATGCCCTTGTACGAGGCCATGGGCCCACTATATGTTTGGCTTTGGCCCTATGTGGGTCACTCCTTGGGAACAATGTCGGTTACATGTCCACATTGATGGGCAATGACGGTTGAAAGTCCTCACGTAACCTTCCCTTAGGCTTTTGGTTAGGTCAATTATCGATTCCGATTGCCGAGACCAATCTGTCGATTCTGATTATCAATCGATCCCGATTGTCATGGCCGATTGCCGATTAGCGATCAAGGTCGATTGTCTTGACCGATTACCAATTTTGGTTAACGTGACCGATTTGTCGATTTATCGATCGGTGCGATTGTCGTGATCGATTTGCTAATTCTGATTACCTTGACCAATTGACGTGACTGATTTGCCGATTCTGATTATCGATCGATTCTGATTGCCTTGACCGATTGCCGATTTCGATTGACGTGACCAATTTACCAATTCTGACTATCGATCAGTGCGATTGTCGTGACCGATTTGCGAATTCTGATTATCTTGACCGATTACCAATTTCGATTGACGTGATCGATTTACCGATTTCGACTATCGATCGATGCGATTGTCGTGACCGATTTGCTTATTCTGATTACCTTGACCGATTACCGATTTCGATTAACGTGACCGATTTGTCAATTTCGACTATCGATCGATGCGATTGTCGTGACCGATTTGCTAATTCTGATTACCTTGACCGATTGTCGATTCCGATTGACGTGACCGATTTGTCGATTCTGATTATCGATCGATTTTGATTGCCTTGACTGATTGTAGATTCCGATTGATGTGACGATTTGCCGATTCCGACTATCAATCGGTACGGTTGTCGTGACCGATTTGCTGATTTTGATTATCTTGACCGCTTGCCAATTCGATTGACGTGACCGATTTGCCGATTCTGACTGTCGATCGGTGCGATTGTCGTGACCGATTGCCGATTCCGATTGACGTGACCGATTTGCCGATTCCGATTATCGATCGATTTCGAGTATAAGCCAATTCCGATGATTTCAATTTGTCGAGGCCGATTGTATATGTCGATTCCGATTGTTGAGGCTAAGTATCGAGGCCGATTCTGATCTGTCGAAGACCGAGTATTAAGGTCGATTCCGATTGTCGAGGCCGATTATCGATGTCGATGCCGATTGTCGATTCTGACACCGATTGAGGTTGATTCCGATTCTGATTATCAAGGCTGATTCTGATTTGTCGAGGCCGATTGTATAGGCCAATTTCGATTGTCGAAGCCAAGTATCGAGGCTGATTCCGATTGTCGAGGCCACGTATCGACGCCGATTCCGAGTGTCAATTCGATTGTTGAGGCCGAGGCTGATTGTCGAGACCTATATGATGTATATGCGACCCGTAGTTGGGGCCCACTGTGATGTATTCGTGGCCTATGAGCAAGGCCCATTGTGATATATATCAGGCCCATGATGCATGGCCCATTTAATGTATTCGAGACCCGTGTGTAGGGTCCACATGTCATGTATTTAAAGCCCATGAGCAGGGCCCACCCATTGTGTATATATGGCCCTGAAGTAAGGCCTATTGCGTTGTATATTAGGCCTTTGTGTGAGGTCGTAGGCCCATTATATGTTTGGCTTTGTGTGAGCCATTCCTTGGGGGCAATGTGGTTAAATGTCCACATTGTCGAGGCCGATTGTTGATACCAGTTATTGATACCGATTATGAGTATGTGACTGCATAGCATCATAATACATGCCCATACGCATCATCTGCATGTTTGTTATGAGATCTGGTTGACCATTGCATATGTCATTAAGTAGATTGTTATGAGACTTCCTGATAGGCAGAAGTTATCTCACATAAGCGCACGGTATGCGTGTGATTGATGTATGACTGGATTGTATGACTCATGCATCTTGCATTGTGTGCCCTAGCGACATCTGGGCCGTAGCCTCCACAGGCATATCGTGGATGGCCAGACGGGACACTGGAAATCTGTTCTACATGGGGTGCTATAGATATCCCTGGGTGAAAGTTCCTAAACCCTCTTGGTTCCAGAGGTTGCTCCAACGTCTAGACCGAGTGGATGCATGAGCGCATGAGGGCCATATACCGTTAAGCCGCGTCTCCCACTGTGTCGTGGTCGGTTGGAATGGGGTACGACCTTACCTGCCTGAGAGGAGGGGGCAATGCTAGGCTAAGTCTGACCAGCTCGAGGAATAGGTCCGCTATCGACGAGTTGGGCCCGATATTGGCAGGCAGATAGTGAGGTCTCTTCCACTTACCTTGTTGCGCGCGATGGGGCGACAATCTAGTTTGGAGTGTAATAGACCCCGGTGATTTTTCAGAGAGTAACCGTACTGATATGTGGACTTATTGAGTAGGAGTTGCACACTCATACATTCATTTCATTCACTATCCACTCGGGCTAGTGGTGCGCAACTAATTATTGTGTACCTTCGCATGGCCAGGATTTCGGTTGGGTGCGCGACTAACCTGAGATCAGGAGTTTACCACATTGAGTCTGACTATTCAAATTTAGGTATGGGACTGGTTTGGATAGAAGTCCCTTGTGATGGACCCCATAGCCTGCGATACTACGTACTATCATCCCGACTTCATACTCAACATAGTCATTCCATTTGAGCTACATATTGCATTACATTCGCAGAATATGACATTTTGGGTTACCTGTGTTTCTGCATTTATATGGTTTATATGCGACATCTGATAGTTGACTCTTTATGACTCCTCATTTGTATAGTTGATTTATATCGCGTATTCTGATATTGCTTGACTCATGGACTTGCCAGTATTTTCGCTTACTCTGATAACATATGATTCATGACCTTGCACCTATTTCGACATTATATGATTATGACATTGCGTTGAATACTTGACACTTACCCTGTGCACACACTTACACCACCCTCTAAGCTTTCTATAAGCTTATGCATGATAGATGCGTGCAGGTGATGTTAGGTTGCAGCAGTGTTGAGCTTGAAGCGTGTGGCAGTCTTCTGGGAGCTTGATTTTCGATTTATGTATTTCCCTTTCAGCATTGTACTCAAACGATTATATTAGTGGATATGTGATGATGATGTTGCCTTTATGATTTGGGTAATCTTCTGGTTATGCTTATTATGAGATAAATGTACGTTGGAAAATCCTCCTTATAGGATCCCAGGATCAAAATCTGGCATATGTACCCTAGGAGCCGAGAATGGAGTACTACGGAGGCTGTCAGCACCGGATTCAGAATCGGGAATTTTGTGAGCCCGGTTTCTGAGTTTGGGGCGTGACAGTTGAGTTCTGGAATTCTTAATGAAATCCAGTCTATAAGACAAGTGTTTTAAGTATAACGGAAATACCATAATGATTTCACTTATACGAACGTAGAATTGGTGCCATTTCTTATAAGAGTTAGAGTTTTCTTGGGATCGTTCATGAAACAGGATAAACATATGACTAGTAAAAGTGCTAAGTGAGTAATATAAAGGAACTCACATAACGCAAATGTTATTATGTGTGTGGTATCTTCGGTTGTGTCATTTAGGAATAACTGGTTTAAAACTTCGGGTAGTAGGGATTTCAACCAAACTTTAAAATACTTATACTAAAGAAAGATTCAAATCGTAATATATCTTTCTTTATACATAAGAGTTGTCTTTTATCTCTAACATAATTTTTTACTATTTGTTTTAAAATTCAAATGGAGGATTGTTGAAATTTTGGTTTTAAAATAAATATAATTAAAAAAATTTTTGTTTTTCCTCTAAAATGGTTTTTGAAAAATAAAGTAAAAAAGTGTGTTTTTTTTAGTCCCACATCAAATAGAGTGGGAGAAAAATTATGATTTATAAGCAAGTGAATATGTAGTATTCTTACTTGGAGAAACGGAGGATGAGATGCTCGATTTGTGTGTTCTATTGTGTAGCACTAGAACACAAGCATGCACTCATGATCTGGCATGGGTGTGGGTAGTATGGTTGTAGTGGTGCTAGATGGGCATGGACAGTGTGGCTAGTGGTGCTAGATGGCACACTTTGCACTTCTCGTATACATGCTTTCTCATGACCTTACGTGAATTGTCGCAAGACAGTGTGAGAAGAGAAGTGTGAGATAGCCTAGGTTTTATAGGCTACTAGAAATGGTCGGATCAATGTATCCAAAACCGTCGACCGTTTTGAGAATGACTAGTAGCCTTAATAGGCAAAACGGTCCAAAAACGGACGAGGCTTGATGATTTAACGGTCAAATAGTTGATCCAATGATATGAAATGCTTGAAAATTAGTGTCAACGGTAAAAAAATATTTTACAAACGTTTTGAACCATTGATGACCACATAACAATGGTCCACACCTCAGATACTATATAAATTGGACCATTCAGGTCCAGAATCATCTAAGTCCAATAGATTCAATCAGAATCCAATTTGATTTCTTCAGATATTTTCCTTTTAAGAAATTGCTGAATAGCTCGAATATTATTTGAGTCACTGAGTTCGACCACTCATCAAATCTGTCGGACGATCAACTATGTTAATTGAATTCCTGAGAAGATCCCTTTGCGATTGTTGCATGCAAGATCTTAGAGAAAAGACTTGTCTTATCTTGGAAGCAATTCGCCTGTAACCCATCAACAATTGAGAAGGGGGTGAATCAAGCTTCAAGGACATCATATTTATATGTGATTCAGCCTGATGTTCATTTAAATAATTTTATTTTCGGTTTTCCAAATATACTTTTTCCAACAATTTTTTGCTTATACTACATTCAAAATTCAAGTTATCAATTTAAATGGTCTGAATTTCCATATAATTGTGCCTCGTGAAGAGTTGAAAGAGTCGCCACCATTTTACAAACTTTGGTGAAGTTTAGTCCATGAGAAGGGTACGACTGGAAGTGGGTAAAAATCTAAAGCCTATTTGTCAGGGGCTTTAAGGTTCACCATGATATATCGGTTTTATCTGGTGCGTCTAGTTTTGCCAATTATCATTACACGGTACAAGCTCAAAAATAAGGTAGACTCAAGGCTCAATTGGACCACACATTGTGGAGATTAAACACCTACCATTGAAAACTTTTTTGAGAGGGCTATTGGATCAAGCTGATATTTATGTTTTCTCTTTTATCTAAGTCTATGTGACCTTATGAACAGGTGTTGGATAGGCCCTATAAAGGTTGGTTTCAATTCCGCTGCTACCTGTTTTGTGGTCTACTTGAACCCTGAATTTGTCTCATTTTTAAGCTTGTACCCTAAAATGATATGGCAAAATGAATGGACTATGGATAAAACCCATACATCACTGTGTCCCTTCAGAGCCCTTGTTTGTTACTAGTTAGGGAAGGGAAGGGTAGTGCCAATCTGCGTCCAAGTGTTAATGAGTTTGGTTTGGATCAAAGACCTTGGGAAATCACGCATGTGTTAGTGTTACGATGTCCAACCAGGTTAGGTTGACTCAAATTGGCTGAGTCTCCACTTGACTAACTAATAATAAATAAATAGTTTTGAATCTTGGAGTGACCGTGAATCACTCAGTATCTTTTAGTTCACTCACCTGAATCTGAGTTTAGAAATGCTTTCCATTACAAGACTATTTGGAGTCCTGTCAGCTACAGGGAATATGGCTGTTACTTGGGTTCAGGTTAACCCATGTCCAACTGAACCAACATGAGTTCGGGTTGGGTTGATTTGAATTCCAGTTGGTGGGTTCAGGTTGAACGAATTCGGGTAGGGTTAGGTCGAATGATCACATGTAATTTCAGTCAGGTTGGAATTTAGATCAGGTCAGGTTGCAGGTTGGGTCCTCTTTGAGGTCATTTAGGGCTTGGTTGACCTCAACCCAACCCAACTTGACCGAGTTAGCACCCCCTCTAAGCGTTTTCATAAATGCATTCTGTTCTCACAATCAGACTACCCACGTAGGCCATTCATAACTTTGGGAACATAACATAATATTAAAGATCAGGGTAGCAAGCTCATCAAGTAGGCCACATTTTTCTTTGAATTTGGAAGTCGGAATTCTTTTCCAACATCCACATGCAATATTATTAAATAGTAATATTTTTTAAAAAAATAATCCAATTTTCTCAAACAAGATCTACTTGCCTGATCAGTGGACCAATGTCATTTTTTGTTATGGGTGTAACTGGGCCTCACCTTCCTCACTTCAGACTAGCTGTATTGAGTGAGTCGGATTCTCAATGAAATGGAAAACAAGAACAAAATCAAGACCCAATTGCATTTTTCATAACTAAAACCATGACCATATAGATATGTATTTTGAATTAAGTAAAACTATATAATATTACTTGTTAATTAATTATCTGTATGTTTTTCTGCATATATTATATGACCCACTCACTCTCACTCACCTAACATAACCATCTAATGGCTACCAAACCAAATCAACCTTCACGCCTTTTAACCTCAAGCAATAGGTTGAACGATGGCCGACAGTATCCTCCGCGGAAGAACTTGTCGGCAACCACCTTGTACATTGCTTCGGTGAGGTGGACTCCATCCCAGTTCACGAATTTCGCTGGTTCTGTGCATGCTTTGGGTACAGCTGGAGAGCCACATGTGGAGAATGCATCAAAGTTGTATGGCCCGCCACCGGACCCACAGCAAGCCTTGAGTGTCTCCGTGAACCCATAACTTGTGGGATTGTTCATGACATTGAGATGGGCATTCCAGAAATCAGCGTAGGAGATGAAAGCATTCGGGTAACGTTTCCTGAGTTCTTCGAGCTTTGTTTGGAGGAGTGAATTATGGGATTTGGTTTGCTGGTTAGCACTAGCCACACACCCCATGCTGTCACGGTCATCTGCAGGAGCCAGAAACAGTGCCAATGGGAGGCAACCTGTCATCGGCAATCCTTCAACTACAATGTATTTTGCACCCTTCTCTAGTAACGCCTGCAACCGACGCATAAAAAAAATATACAGTTAGGTGAAGATTTCGAGGCAGCTAATAATGTAAGAGAATTTGATTGTGTAGATCATGTAAGTTTGCAAATAGGACCTGGGGCTTCCTACAATAATGAAGCTAAAGAGTCCAGCATACCCTCTAGGTAATTAGATGAGTACTGTCATACATCAGACAAATTAGACCATACAAATTCAAATGTGCCTTTCTCGGTAATTATTAATCTAATGCAATATTAATGCATTATGTATCTACCAGTAAGCCAGTTAACTAATTAAATCAAATCATTATAAATTTTGGCTCATAGTAGATCCATTATTTAAGCCTTTTTAATTTGAGTAAGTAGAATTCTTCAGTTTCTTAATGTATGCATATCATGAATTGTATCTCCAATCCTATTTTATCATTACTGGTTACCTTTTATTACATTTTATACTAAGAGCTGAGCTGTTCTATTCGTATTGGCCCATGCCAACAACTCGACCTAAACACTTAAAATAGGCCTTTAGCCAAGTTTAGGGTCCAAACTATCAGGTCTGGGATCATCACCATTAGGGCCACCAGTCAACTAATCAGCCGTTAAACCTATCAATACCTTCCATTGTTGATCATAGCCCTTTTAAAGTGAGACTTTTGAATTTTTTACAGTTTAACTTGAATTTCTTGTAGCCATATATAAAATTTCTTAGTAAATGACTTTCATCCATTATATTTTGCAATATTATTTTAAGTCGAGACTTTTAGTCTTTGAATCCAGGTCATCCCTTCCAATTATCCAAATTTTGACTCCTGTCGTAGATGAAAAATTGAGAAATAAAAGTTCTCAATTATATTGATAATTTGACTTTATTTATTTATTTATTTTGAAAATTAGTGCTTACAAGCCATGTGATTCACCATGCTAAATTAAGTTAAGCTACCGATTATGAAATGGTGCCTTATCTTGTAATATTTGAAAATTCATTTTCAATTATGACGCAGCATTGATGGTCCTCACCCAACTTAAATATATATCTACTCATTCATGTATCCTTCTTCGGCCATTCACATGTCTTTTCCCATCCACCACCTGCTCATCATTAATTAGTGCCCTTCTGCTTGCTCCAAATTCTAGTGCTGCGACTATCCTTCGGTTGATTACAGGTAGCTTAATTCAAACCTTCCAAATCGAATGTCGCAATAAAGGTTGGCATTGTTTATGCCTATCCTAGCGCTTCCACACCGATTAAGGAGATGTCACTATCTGTACATATAAAATGACAAATGAAATTCTACCTGTGCATTGATGATATCTTTAGCCCTATATTCTTTGGTGACATGTTGCCTACCAAAATCAAAATGTCTCAAAGTCATATATACGCATCATATATACGCATACCTGCAGATAAGATATTGTGACGAACGATGAGTGGCACGTGTAGTTGAAGTAGCACACTCGACAAGTTTATAAAGACCTGGTCAGATAGGAATCTATTGCAATTTAGATATGCTCAATAAGATTGTCTTACATAAGCCTGCCCAAATGGGAAGATTTTTCAGAGACGATTGGTAATTTTACGACGACTGTGAAGGTTCGAGAAGCTTTTCCTCTCAGAACGGAAGGAAATTGAAAGACACGGAGAGGAATCCGTGTAAAGTGAGACTGATCCTTTAACATCCCAGTATCTCTACAACCAAGATGGAAAGAAGATTTGAAAATGGTTTAATCCCGTAAAAGGATCCTAGACGGCTAGGAAACACGATATGGGTTGCCACCTCCCAAGCTATAAAAAGAGTGCACGATGAAGAGCTTAACGCCTATGCCAAACAATCTCTTTATATGGCACAACACTGCCTATCTTAGTTTTAATTCATCTACTTTTGTCCAATCATGCTGCAAAATATTCGGAATTTAGGATAGCTTAGTATCAATGTTGACCAGTGTCATTGCTGCACAATACACATAAGATTAGTATAAATATCCACGACCTATCGTCAGATTCCTAATCAATCGAGCCCTTAGAAGATTACACTCCACTCACATCTTGTTTGACCATTCACCTCAATTGTTTGTCCTTATAGGCATTTGCATGTATTTATCTTTTAATTATTCCTCTACTTATTTGTGTTTCTTTGTTGATTGTGCTAAGCTTATATTATAAATCAATAAAATCAGTATTTTAGCCTTTTATTTTAATATTTTTCATCCACGATTACACATGATTACACTATTGAGAAACATAAGGCCTGCGATCATCGTTAAAAGGAAAGTCCTTAGTGCTAAGGCCAAAAGTTTTCATTCAAAAGGACTCTCATTTTAAATCAACTTGATCGGTGCAATGTTAGTGGTTGGATGGTCAGGTCAACTCTCACAAGTTTGATCCTACATACTAATTTAGCGCCTTGGGTCGCAAGCATTTAATCAAACTCGAGTTGTGCACAACTCTAGCATGACCACACTATCCTATCGCACCCATTTGATTAAATACAGGCCTTCATCAACATGTGCAGCCTGATGTTCGATTGAATAGCAAACAAACATGAACCTAACATCAGATTTAGCAAACACAACTAAACTGCTAATATTCATTAATAATTGGTTAAATTTCTATTCTTTATAATGAGGGTACTTTAATAACTTTCCTCTGTCAAAAGCACGATGGGAAAATTCTTTAGAAATTTTGAGATTCACAAGGAAATTTTATAAAATTCCCAATTCTGACTACTAGTGTCAGCAGTGTAAATACCTCCCTATGGAACAGATCCAGTGCTTCTAGATGCACTACACACGAGGAACACATGTAGATCCTAATGAGGAATCATGGGTTCTTATTGCCTCCTAAAAAAATAAAAAAATAAAAAATTCTTTATTGGTCTATCTTAACCATCTAATAAATGAACCTTTTCTCAGTCCCTGCCTATTTCTTGAACCTAACATATTCTCCACTGAAATAAAATGGTCAGTTTTGATCTCATCTATCATATGGACAAATTTGCTCCCCGCAAGAAAATTTCCATGACTTACCATAAAAGGGAAAGATGTACTTATAACCAGCTCATCACACAATGTTTTGATAGCAGTTTAAGTATTTTATTTTATTTATACTTATTTTAACAAAGAGATTTTACTGATAATTGTAGGGCTAACGTGATATGTGTACAACATTTAAACCATCCAACACATGCATTCCACCATGGTGATCACACTGAGAAAAAAATCAGGCCGATTAAATTATCATATGAGTTACACTTGAACATAGATGCTTTGAGTAATATTTATTAGAACTTTAATTTTTATTTTTATTTTATTTAATGGATTGGCCTACCTTATGACTGTATTGACTGTACCTGTGGTTTGCCTAACCATGTTGGTAATCATTCGTTGGATGGATTAGATGTTAGATGCATATCACATTGGCCTTTCAATTTTGATTTCTCCCGATTATAAAATAAATAAATAAATAAACAAGTATAGTAATATAATTTCTCCTCTTAGAAAGGATTGGTTAGAATTATTAGTTTCTTAAGGCATTATTTTATAAAATTTTACTTGTGAAAGAAATTTGTGATAAAAATTCCTTTTAACAATTTTAAATGCCTTTAAATTATAATTATTAAATATTGAAAGGAGGATTTTGCTAAAGGTTGGAGAGGGGTCAAAGTTTTGGTGTTGAAGCTAAGGTTGGGAGCTCACTTGGCCTGCTTACCTCATCAACTTACATAGTTTTCAAACAAGGATACTTTTGCTAAGGTTTCCACCTTTATGGGACATTCGCACTTGCACTTCCTAAGGGGTCGTTTGGCACCTTGGATTGGAGAGGATTGGAGGGGATTAGAGGGGGTTTCAAATCCCCTTGGTTGTTTGGCAGCATAAAGCAACTGGGGATTGCCAATCCAGGGGGTTCCCAATTCCCTCTTTGAGGGGGTTTGTAATCCACGGTGAAAGCTTGGATTACACCTAAAATCATTTCAATAGTTGCAGGTATAAATGTATGTCACTGTACACTATCATTCTACTATGCACATGGCCCACTAACGATGATCAACACTGTCCAAACATTGTTCATGTAGATCAGCACCGTCCAAATATTGTCCAGCACCGTCCAAACATTGTCCATATTAATAAACGATTAAAAATCGTTGGTTAGTCACTCAGACATGATCTTGTGCTTGCGGTCCATCTGAGACTTGGAATTTCATCATTTTTAGGCAAAGCATATATTTTAGCGGGCTTATCACAACCATAGTGTCAAAAATTATATATCACACTAATTGGGGATATTAAAGTTGATTTAGTAATTAAATTCAAATCCCTATAAATATACCATGTATATGAATTTTTGAATTAAAGTTGATTCACACTCGGGGTGCTAAACACACCGAGAGGATTGCCAATCCAGGGGGTTTCCAATCCTGAGGGTTGCGAATCCAGGGGGTTCCAAATCCACGCTCCCAAACAGGCCCTAAGTTTGTTCCCAATCGTTATGTGGAATGAATGGCTTTGATTGGTAATTGGACATGACATATGTAATTAATTGAAAGCTACAGGGACGTCGCCGTGGCCTATAGATCCTCACCATAAAACCCTTATAAACAATACTCTTAACGCCTTTACCCAAAAATTAAAAATTAAAAAACCAAAATCAGTAAATATCTGATGTGACTGAGAGAGAGAATCTTATAGCTACGATATCAGGCTCTATGTTGCTTCCAATAAGAGCCAGAATAGGAGCCCACATTATCTCTCCTCAGTTGGGAAGGCTTCCGTGAATTACCAGATTCACCCCTCACTGCGGGGTTCAGTGATGTACTGTCTAACCCTTTTGAAAGCTCATTTTAGGGCATGATCGTAGAAATTGAGCTGACCCAAATACTAATAGGTGAACCACATCACAGGAAACAGTCGTTATTGAATCCTTACCCTTAAAAACATCACGGATTACACGTAATGCCACACAAATATCTTCTTGATCCAAATCTTTTGTGGCCCACAGAAGTTCTTAATGTTCAATTACTTTGTGTTTCCTGTACTATAGTCCATTGACATTTGGATCTGCTTTTATATTTTATTTTATTTATTTATAAATCATGCTTGAGCTTTCAAATCGGATGGACGCATGGACATAGTCACGGGCATCACGGTGGCCCCCACAGTCAGGGTCTCTGGGTAAAAATTCCCGCCCAACATTCTTGAATAATGGGAGATTTGTGTGCACGAACTCTCCGTGTACATTGCAAGCACACAATCTCTTCCCTGAAAAAAAAAAATACAGATGCTGCTCCTCTACCAATGAGTTATTATCAGCTGTGGCTCTCCACTGTATGGCCTACCTGATGAACGGCACATATATTTTCATCCTTTCCAAATCACCCAAGCTTCTTCACTAGTAATATTTCAAAAGCAAGATATCTGGAGACATACCTGCACAAACGCAGCAACGTTCTTGATTGCGAGCTTTTGAATAGTGGAACTCGGGATGGCTGATGTAAAAGCGTAAGCATAATCATTGGCGCCGATTTCACCAACCCAAAAGAGTGCATCCTTAATAGCCATACGACATTGATACGATCTCTGCAATTGGCATCCCTTCCCTTCCAACAACTTATTAAACCAAATCAATTGAGTCTGTAGTGACTGAGGAGTTACGTCCAATGTAGCATTGTTCTTAACAAAGAATTCATGATCAATTGCCGTCGATCCAGCTACTGCAAAGTTCACACCATGCGAGAAGTCTGCTTCTCGTTTCTTGTATGGCTGTAGAAATGGAAGGGAGAGGTTGTTGGCTAGGAAGTCTACTATTAACCTACCATCAGAATACCGATTGGTTGGTCGATGGAAATATGTTATACCATAGGGAAGGTTCGATACGTGGCTGAAGGAACTGGGTCCGGTGGCCGATACGGTATTGCCAGTATCTGTATATGAGTCGCCAAATGCATAGATCTTTGAGAATGTACCTGTGTAAGCAGCAGCTCCACGAGCCCCCGTCGATGTTGATGATTGATTTAAGAGGAAGAAGGTGATGATGATGATGGTGGAAAGTAGAGAGGAGAAAGAACAAGTGTAGTATCCCATTTGCTAGAGCTTAGAGGAGGTTGTAACTCTTGCAGAGGATGGAGGATAGTGAAGTTTATAAATAATTATCTTTTTTTTTTTTTCTTAAATGACAACCATATCCCTACCCCTACTTGGTAAAATAAAATTTAAAAAAAAAAAAAAAAAAACAAGTTTTTACGTTGTTTTCTAGAAGGTATCCTTTAGGCAGAGGCTTTTACTTTTTCAGACGTGCTCCTGAGCTCCTTGAACAATATAATATTACGTATGAGAGCTTGTATGTTGAATGCATTGAACTCCGTGTCACAATTAAACTGAATCCAGGTGATTCCGAGCAGTCAGAGTTGTGTTTGGTTGGAATGCACTGGAATCTAAACCTTTCATTCAATCCAAACATATTAGAGTTCTTTAATAATATATTCACGGGACCTCAATTCAATTGACTAAATTACCTTTAATATTCCAAATTAGTATAAATATGTGATATTTGATGGAATTTATTGTAATAAGCCCACTGAAATATGTACTTCAGTAAAAAAGAAGAAATTTCAGGATGGAAGTGGGCCACGAATGTAAGGATTACAAACGATAGTCTATGCTTTTTAACTAGCCATTTAGATGGCCAATGTTTGTATAGTTTGGATCATTCTATTGGTGTGACTTTATTGTTGTAATCGATAATTTAGATTATTTTGGAGTATCATCAATATGTCATAGGTATAATATATTAGTAGCCTAATGACACCATTATGATAGGTATGACTCTCCTATACCTTTAAAAGGTATATATAAAAAAGTAATTCACATGATATTACACTCAAATCATAATATTTTGCTCAGATTTCAAAACACAGAAAGTATGTATTTGAAGTACCTCCCAGTCAATTTATCTCCAAATCCGAGGCTTTGAAATGTAAATAATAATAATAATAATAATAATATTATTATTATTATTATTATTATTATTTGAAATACACTCATTTACCTCCAAATATGAGCTGCCAAATGACCCTTAGGGCCTGTTTGGATTGCCACATGTGATGGTAAACTATTGTAAAGGTGTAATGATTACACCCTACACCTCATGCTTGCTGTTTTATGGGTAATGGTCTTACACTGATCCCATTTGAATAGAGCAAGATGATTTATGGTTAGGGTTTTCCTATAGTTGGATATTTGCAAGATCCAACTGTATCAAATTAAGCATGTAATTCTTTTAGTGGGCCCTCACTTGTTGGATGATTCACATCAAAGGTGAGCCCACTTGATGGACAATCCACACACAAGGTCCTGTATGATTGACGGTTCCATCCATTCAGAACGTATTCGAGCTGTGATTCATCTCCTTGTCTTCATTTACACTAACAAGGCAGCAGAGTTAAAAGAGGGCCCTGATTCATAGATTTTGCTCAGCATATTTAAACCGGTGTAACATTTAATACTTCCAATTTTGCTTTTCTTTGCCATGGGAAACGGCAATCCAAACCCGAGAAATTTCCTACTGTACGACCAGTATATGGCAGACAACCTTTTTAAGGAGAAATTTCCAACTGTACGACCCATATATGGCCCATCAACCTTTTGAAGCCCACTTGCTTTTCACCTCCCAAGAATACTCCCCAGCTGTACGGCCCCATTTCTCAGGTCGGAAATGCCCCTGCTTTTCCGCTCTTCAATCTGTGAGTGCTGGGGTTACCTTTGGCTACGGATTACAACCGTAGCTATAGCTGTAGCTATAACCCAATAGCAATGTACTTCGATATATCGAAGTTCATTCGATATATCGAAAAAGGTCCAAAACTGTCCAGCGAGTTTGCCTCAAAATTCCTTTAATTTTCGATATATCGAAGCTCATTCGATATATCGAAAAAGGTATTTTACCTTTAGCTACGGATTATAACCGTAGCCAAAACTGTATTCTGTGCCAATCTATAAAATTTTTTATTTTTTTATTTTTATTTTTATTTTTTACATGGAGAACTTTATTCCACCTACAATTTTCTCAAATACATATTTGTATAAATATGTATATATAAGCATAAAAAAAAATTCTCTCTTTTTTTCATTTCTTTCTTTATTCATTTAACAAGAATATCTTCTAAACCAAAATTAGTTACTTGATGTACCCAATATGATTTTGGGGTAGGAGAAGCTACTTTAGCCAACTAACATAGTTATTTTTCAAGATTCCATCGGGCCGATGGTCGAAAATCCATTTCATTCACTTTGCGGTCAATTTTAATAAGTTCGTGGTCAATTTCATTCATTTCCATGCATTTCATGGTCATTTCTCTTCACTTAAATGTCATTTCCATGCATTTCACGGTCATTCTCGCCTATTCCGTGTTCATTCACGGTCATTTCGACGCATTTCACGGTCATTTCGACGCATTTCGCGGTCATTTCCCTTCACTTCACAGTCATTTTCATGCATTTCACGGTCATTTCGATTCACTTCACAGTCATTTCCATGCATTTCACGGTCATTTCGCTTCACTTCACAATCATTTCCGTGCATTTCACGGTCAATCCAAACAATTCCGTGTTGATTCACGGTCATTACGACGCATTTCGCGGTCATTTCCCTTCACTTCGCGGTCATTTCCATGCATTTAACGGTCATTTCACTTCACATTACAGTCATTTCCGTGCATTTCACGGTCATTCCAAACAATTTCGTGTTGATTCACGGTCATTTCGACGCATTTCGCGGTCATTTCCCTTCACTTCGCAGTCATTTTCATGCATTTAACGGTCATTTCGCTTCACTTCACAGTCATTTCCGAGCATTTCACGGTCTTTCCAAACAATTCCGTGTTGATTAACGGTCATTTCGACGCATTTCACGGTCATTTCCCTTAACTTCGCGGTCATTTCCATGCATTTAACGGTCATTTCGATTCATTTCACGGTCATTTTCATGCATTTCACGGTCATTCCAAACAATTCCGTATTGATTAACGGTCATTTTCACGCATTTCGCGGTCATTTCCCTTCACTTCGCAGTCATTTCCATGCATTTAACGGTCATTTCGCTTCACTTCACAGTCATTTCCGAGCATTTCACGGTCTTTCCAAACAATTCCGTGTTGATTAACGGTCATTTCCACGCATTTCGCGGTCATTTCCATTCACTTCGCGAAATGACCGTTAAATGCATGGAAATGACCGTTAAATGCATGGAAATGACTGCGAAGTGAAGGGAAATGACCGCGAAATGCATGGAAATGACCGTTAATCAACACGGAATTGTTTGGAAAGACGGTGAAATGCACGAAAATGACTGTAAAGTGAATCGAAATGACCGTTAAATGCATGGAAATGACCGTGAAGTGAAGGGAAATGACCGCGAAATGCGTCGAAATGACCGTAAATCAATACGGAATTGTTTGGAATGACCGTGAAATGCACAGAAATGATTGTAAAGTGAAGCAAAATGACCGTTAAATGCATGGAAATGACCGTGAAGTGAAGGGAAATGATCGCGAAATGCGTCGAAATGACCGTGAATCAACACGGAATTGTTTGGAATGACCGTGAAATGCACGGAAATGACTGTAAAGTGAAGCGAAACGACCGTTAAATGCATGGAAATGACCGCGAAGTGAAGGGAAATGACCGCGAAATGCGTCGAAATGACCGTGAATCAACACGGAATTGTTTGGAATGACCGTGAAATGCATGGAAATGACCGTGAAATGAATCGAAATGATCGTGAAATGCATGAGAATGACCGCGAAGTGAAGGGAAATGACCGCGAAATGCGTCGAAATGACCATGAATCAACACGGAATTGTTTGGAATGACCGTAAAATGCACGGAAATGACTATAAAGTGAAGCGAAATGACCGTTAAATGCATGAAAATGACTGCGAAGTGAAGGGAAATGACCGTCCGTGTTGATTAACGGTCATTTCGACGCATTTCGCGGTCATTTCCCTTCACTTCGCGGTCATTTCCATGCATTTAACAGTCATTTCGATTCATTTCACGGTCATTTTCATGCATTTCACGGTCATTCTAAACAATTCCGTTTGATTAACGGTCATTTCCACGCATTTCGCGGTCATTTCCCTTCACTTTGCGGTCATTTCCATGCATTTAACGGTCATTTCGATTCATTTCACGGTCATTTCCATGCATTTCACGGTCATTCCAAACAATTTCGTATTGATTAACGGTCATTTCCACGCATTTTGCTGTCATTTCCCTTCACTTCGCAGTCATTTCCATGCATTTAACGGTCATTTCCATGCATTTAACGATCATTTCGCTTCACTTCACAGTCATTTCCGAGCATTTCACGGTCTTTCCAAACAATTCTGTGTTGATTGACGGTCATTTCCACGCATTTCGCGGTCATTTCCATTCACTTCGCGAAATGACCGTTAAATGCATGGAAATGACTGCGAAGTGAAGGGAAATGACCGCGAAATGCGTGGAAATGACCGTTAATCAACACGGAATTGTTTGGAAAGACCGTGAAATGCACGAAAATGACTGTAAAGTGAATCAAAATGACCGTTAAATGCATGGAAATGACCGCGAAGTGAAGGGAAATGACCGCGAAATGCGTCGAAATGACCGTGAATCAACACGGAATTGTTTGGAATGACCGTGAAATGCACGGAAATGATTGTAAAGTGAAGCGAAATGACCGTTAAATGCATGGAAATGACCGCGAAGTGAAGGGAAATGATCGCGAAATGCGTCGAAATGACCGTGAATCAACACGGAATTGTTTGGAATGACCGTGAAATGCACGGAAATGACTGTAAAGTGAAGTAAATGACCGTTAAATGCATGGAAATGACCGCGAAGTGAAGGGAAATGACCGCGAAATGCGTCGAAATGACCGTGAATCAACACGGAATTGTTTGGAATGACCGTGAAATGCATGGAAATGACCGTCAAATGAATCGAAATGACCGTGAAATGCATGAAAATGACTGCGAAGTGAAGGAAAATGACCGCGAAATGTGTCGAAATGACCGTGAATCAACACGGAATTGTTTGGAATGACCGTGAAATGCACAGAAATGACTATAAAGTGAAGCGAAATGACCGTTAAATGCATGAAAATGACCGCGAAGTGAAGGAAAATGACCGTCCGTGTAGATTAACGGTCATTTCGATGCATTCCCCGGTCATTTCCCTTCACTTCGCGGTCATTTCCATGCATTTAACAGTCATTTCGATTCATTTCACGGTCATTTTCATGCATTTCACGGTCATTCTAAACAATTCCGTATTGATTAACGGTCATTTCCACGCATTTCGCGGTCATTTCCCTTCACTTCGCGGTCATTTCCATGCATTTAACGGTCATTTCGATTCATTTCACAGTCATTTCCATGCATTTCACGGTCATTCCAAACAATTCCGTATTGATTAACGGTCATTTCCATGCATTTCGCGGTCATTTCCCTTCACTTCGCAGTCATTTCCATGCATTTAACGGTCATTTCCATGCATTTAACGGTCATTTCGCTTCACTTCACAGTCATTTCCGAGCATTTCACGGTCTTTCCAAACAATTCCGTGTTGATTAACGGTCATTTCCACGCATTTCGCGGTCATTTCCATTCACTTCGCGAAATGACCGTTAAATGCATGGAAATGACCGTTAAATGCATGAAATAACTGCGAAGTGAAGGGAAATGACCGTGAAATGCGTCGAAATGACCGTTAATCAACACGGAATTGTTTGGAATGACCGTGAAATGCACGGAAATGAATAAAGTGAAGCGAAATGACCGTTAAATGCATGAAAATGACCGCGAAGTGAAGGGAAATGACTGGGAAATGCGTCGAAATGACGGTTAATCAACACGGAATTGTTGGAATGACCGTGAAATGCACGGAAATGACTATAAAGTGAAGCGAAATGACCGTTAAATTAAATGCATGAAAATGACCGCGAAGTGAAGGGAAATGACCGCGAAATGCGTCGAAATGACCGTGAATCAACACGGAATATGCGGGAATGACCGTGATATGCATAAAAATGGGGGTGAAGTGAAGCGAAATGAACCACAAAATGCACGAAAATGACCGTGAAGTGAAATGCACGGAAATGACCGTGAATTTTCGTGAATGAACTTAACCGCAAAGTGAATGAAATGGATTTTCGACCATCGAACTGATGGAATCTTGAAAAATAACTAGGTTAGTTAGCTAAAGTAGCTTCTCCTACCCCAAAATCATATATGGTATGTCAAGTAACTAATTTTGGTTTAGAAGATATTCTTGTTAAATGAATAAAGAAATAAATGAAAAAAAAAAAGGGAAAATTTTTTATATGCTTATATATATGTATTTTTATAAATATGTATTAGAGAAAATTGTAGGTAGAATAAATATCTCCATGTAAAAAATAAAAATAAAAATAAAAAAAAAATAAAAAATTTCATAAACTGGCACAGACTACAGTTTTGGCTACGGTTATAATCCGTAGCGAAAGGTAAAGTACCTTTTTCGATATATCGAAGGTCTTTCGATATATAGAAAATTGTTAGATTTTTGAGAAAAACTCACTAGACAGTTCTGGACCATTTTCGATATATCGAAAGACGTTCGATATATCGACGTTTTTTTTTTTTTTTTTTTTTTTTTTTTTTTTTTTTTTTGCTGTTGTAATCCCACCGCTTTTTGTGGGTCCTATTATGAGGTATGTGTTATATCCAAACCGTCCATATTTTTTGCGAACTCGTATTAGGGCTTGAGACGAAAAATAAGACGGATCTAGCTATCAAGTGGACCACACTGTTAAAGGCTGTGGATGATTGAACGTCTACCATTGAAACCCTTTTAGGGGTTACAGAAGTTTTGGATCATTACGAAATTTGTTTTTCCTCTTCATCCAGGTCTTTGTGACCTTATGAATAGATTGGATGGAATATAAATGTTATGGTGGGCCCTACAAAAGTTTCAACGGTGAAAATCAATTTTCTACTGCTCTTTGTGGTGTGGTCTAGTTGATCTCTAGATATGATTTTTTTTTTTTTTGTATAATGCTCCGAAATGATCTCAAAATATGGATGAACGTTGTGGATATAATAAACACATAACTGTGGGGCCCATGTAACGTTGATCTCTTTTGAACCGTTCGTTCAACTCGGAGTTCGAGGAGCGTAAGCGCTCGTCTTCGAGCACCAGGCGATCCGCCTCAGGAAGGAAAGCAGGGGCATTTTCGACCAGAGAAATGGGGCCGTACGCCTGGGGAGTATTCTTGGCAACTAAAAAGAAATGGGCTTCAAAAGGTTGATGGGCCATATACTGGTCGTACAGTTGGAAATTTCTCCTTTTTAAGCCCACTCGCTTTTTACCTTCCAAGAATACTGATCCAGCTGTACGGCCCCATTTCTCAGGTCGAAAATGCCCCTGCTTTCCTTCCTGAGGCGGATCGGCTGGTGCTCGAAGCCGAGCGCTTACGCTCCTCGAACTCCGAGTTGTACGAACGGTTCAAAGAGATCAACGTTACGTGGGCCCCATAGTTAGGTATTTACTGTATCCACAACGTTCATCCATATTTTGATATCATTTCGGAGCATTATCCAAAAAAAATCATATCCAAAGATCAACTGGACCACACCACAAAGAGCAGCGGGAAAATTGATTTTCACCGTTAAAAATTTTGTAGGGCCCACCATAACATCTATTTTCCATCCAATCTATTCATAAGGTCACAAAGACCTGGATGAAGAGGAAAAACAAATTTCATAATGATCCAAAACTTCTGTGACCCCTAAAAGGGTTTCAATGGTAGACGTTCAATCCTCCACAACCTTTAACAGTGTGTTCCACTTGATAGCTAGATCTGTCTTATTTTTCATCTCAAGCCTTAATACGAGTTCGCCAAAAAGATGGACGGTTTGGATATAACACATACCTCATAATAGGACCCAAAAATAGTGGTGGGATAACAACAGCAAAAAATAAAAATATAATAATAATAATAATAATAATAATAATAATAAATAAACCAGGAACTTTTCGCTACAGGTCATTCTATAGCTACGGATAATAACCGTAGCCATAGCCCTCGCCCATGCTATTTTGATATGTCCTTTTATATGTATTGAAGGTCTTTCGATTAATCGAAAAAGGTCCAAAACTGTCCAGCGAGTTTCCCTAAAAAATCCTGCAATTTTCTATTAATCGAAAAAGGTATTTTATCTTTAGCTACGGATTATAACTGTAGCCATAACTATAGTTTGTGCCAATCTATAAAAATTTTTATCTTTTTTTATTTTTATTTTATTTTTTACGTGGAGAACTTTATTCTACCTACAATTTTCTCAAGTACATATTTACATAAATATGTATATATAAGCATATAAAAAAAAAATTCTCTCTTTTTTTCATTTCTTTCTTTATTCATTTAACAAGAATATCTTCTAAACCAAACTTAGTTACTTGATGTACCCTATATGAATTTGGGGTAGGAGAAGCTACTTTAGCCAACTAACCTAGTTATTTTCAAAGATTCCATCAGGTCGATGGTCGAAAATCCATTTCATTCACTTTGTGGTCAATTTCATTCACGGAAATTCACGGTCATTTCCGTGCATTTCACTTCACGGTCACTTCCGTGCATTTCACGGTCCAATCGCTTCACTTCACCGTCATTTCCATGCATATCACGGTCCTTCCCGCATATTCTGTGTTGATTCACGGTCATTTCGACACATTTCGCGGTCCCGCGTCTTCACTTCACGGTCATTTTCATGCATTTTGCAGTCCAATCGCTTCACTTTACCCTCATTTTCATATATATCACGATCATTCCCACATATTCCATGTTGATTCACGGTCATTTCGATGCATTTCGCGGTCCAGCGTCATCACTTCACGGTCATTTTCGTGCATTTCGCCGTCCAATCGCTTCACTTCACCCCATTTCCATGCATATCATGGTCATTCTCGCATATTCCGGTTGATTCACGGTCATTTCGATGCATTTCGCGGTCCTGCGTCTTCACTTCACAGTCACTTCCATGCATTTCGCGGTCCAATTGCTTCACTTCACCCCCATTTCCATGCATATCACGGTCATTCTCGCATATTCCGTGTTGATTCACGGTCATTTTGACGCATTTCGCGGTCCCGCGTCTTCACTTCACGGTCATTTTCGTGCATTTCGCAGTCCAATCGCTTCACTTCACCCCCATTTCCATGCATATCACGGTCATTCCTGCATATTCCATGTTGATTCACGGTCATTTCGCGGTCTCGCATCATCACTTCACGGTCATTTTTGTGCATTTCGCGGTCCAATTGCTTCACTTCACCCCCATTTCCATGTATATCACAGTCATTCCCGCATATTCCGTGTTGATTCACGGTTATTTCGACGCATTTCGTGGTCCCACGTCTTCACTTCATGGTCATTTTCATGCATTTCGCGATCCAATCGCTTCACTTCACCCCCATTTCCATGCATATCACGTCATTCCTGCATATTCCGTGTTGATTCACGGTCATTTCGACGCATTTCACGGTCCCGCGTCTTCACTTCACGGTCACTTCCGTGCATTTCGCGGTCCAATCGCTTCACTTCACCCCCATTTCCATGCATATCACGGTCATTCCCGCATATTTCGTGTTGATTCACATTCATTTCGACGCATTTCACGGTCCCGCATCTTCACTTCACATTCCTTTTCGTGAATTTCGCGGTCCAATCGCTTCACTTCACCCCCATTTCCATGTATATCACGGTCATTCCCGCATATTTCGTGTTGATTCATGGTCATTTCGACGTATTTCGCGGTCTCACGTGTTCACTTCACAGTCATTTTCGTGCATTTCGCGGTCCAATCGCTTCACTTCACCCCCATTTCCATGCATATCACGGTCATTCCCACTATTCCGTGTTGATTCACGGTCATTTCGACGCATTTCGCGGTCCCGCGTCTTAACTTCACGGTCATTTTCATGCATTTCGCGGTCCAATCGCCTCACTTCACCCCCATTTCCATGCATATCACGGTCATTCCCGCATATTCCGTGTTGATTCACGGTCATTTCGGCGCACTCCACGGTCAACTCACTTCACTTCACAGCCATTTCCACGCACTTCGTGGTCAATTCACTTCACTGCACCGTCATTTTCATGCATTTCACGGTCATTCCCGGCGATTCCGTGTTAATTCACGGTCAATTTGACGCACTTCACGGTCAATTCACTTCACTTCACGACCATTTTCACGCACTTCGCGGTCAATTCACTTCACTTCACCGTCATTTCCATGCATTTCACGGTCAATTCGATGAACTTCACGGTCAGTTCACTTCACTTCACTCTTATTTCCACGCACTTCGCGGTCAATTCACTTCACTTCACGGTCATTTCCATGCATTTTACGGTCATTCCTAACAATTCCGTGTTGATTTACGATCATTTCCATGCATTTCATGGTCAATTCTCTTCACTTCACGGTCATTTTCATGCATTTCACGGTAAATTCGCTTCACTTCACGGTCATTTCCATGCATTTCACGGTCATTCCCGGCGATCCCATGTTGATTCACTATCATTTTCTGTAATGCCCTGAAATTCGAGGGTCGAGTAGCAACTCAACTCTCGAATTCCAAAACATCACTTATGCAACATAGAGAATGATGATTGAATGTTGTCTGTGT
Source organism: Magnolia officinalis (assembly GCA_021015155.1). Lineage (NCBI taxonomy): Eukaryota > Viridiplantae > Streptophyta > Magnoliopsida > Magnoliales > Magnoliaceae > Magnolia > Magnolia officinalis. The sequence goes on from JAJHSJ010000003.1 coordinate 38,952,969, forward strand.
TAGTGCAATAAATATGAGTGAGATTATACCAAAACAGTAATCTATACTCCAGATCATTGTACAAAACGCAAGCGGAAGACTGAAAGATGTATATAGATGTGTATAAAACAAAACAATCTCGATCTCAAGAGTATGAATACCAACTGAGTCACCATATACATGTATTTGTTCCAGAATCAAAATGTCAAAATGGTACAACTATCATCATAAACCCTGTAGCCCCGTAACTCTAGATAGCCTACGCGAAGCCTCCAGCGAACTGCATGAAGGAAAACTCATCCTGATCATCATAATAATCAAGCTCAGCCTCCTGAGTATCATTGGTACATGCATCTAACACAGAGTCTGGTGGGTGTCCAGAACACCGTCCCGTAACGTGGGAGTGAGTAACTAACTCAGTGGAACAATAAAGCATAAGTTAACATGTTATCAAATCAGTCAAGCAGTAATGATTAAAGCAGTACAATCAACAATCCTAAGTACTCTTGTTAATGCAAGTATGAAGTGCAGTCGTGATGCATGCCCTCACCAACATACCCCCTCATGCGACACCATCTTACGTCCGCGGCATGCGTTCATCCCTCAGTGCTCCACATCTTCCAGGCACATGCAGTGCGATGATGAGCATGATTACCGAGTTGTTATTAATACCTTTCAAACAACAGGATTGGGAAACTAAGGTACCTTCGTTATATCATTCCCAAACAATGATCCATTCTAGGGTCGTCAATCCTAGATAATCTCATACGATAGTGTGGTTCTAGGTCGCTTGTAAGGGCTGTCAGGGCTGTTACACGGAATCATTGCACCACTCCCCCATCACCTTATCAATACAGGCCTAGTTTTGTACTCTTGTTGCTACGGAAGGGTCGTCGCCTCCACGTAGACTCAGAGTACACTTGAGGTCACTACAAAGGGCTGTCAGGGCTGTTACACGGAATTGTTGCACCACTCCCTCATCACCTTATCAGTGTAGGCCGACAGCTCGAATATAGTGTCTCATACCACTATAATCGGCTCACGAGTCTGGTTGCTCAATGGTCACTACGGGGAGGCTCATGGCCCCAGCGTAGGCTGACAGCTCGACCACGGTGTCCCATACCACTATGTCCGGCTCATGAGTCTTAGCGGATCGAGGTACCATGGTTAACGAGATTTCACTGGTAAGTTTGGAACCTTAGGTTCAAACAGAGGCGTCCAAACATGGTGAACATACATAAGACAGATCGGTTATTTGACGGGCTCGGCTAGCTCGAGCGTACGGCCAATTGAACGACATGAAGCGCAAGCACTTCGTGTGGCCTAACCACTACCGCTAACCGAAGTACGTCTCGAGTTCGTCAAACACATCCTACGTGGTGAATGAATCTCAGCCATGAATTTCATTCTATTACCGATTGTCTGGACTAACACATAGTCCCAACTTCACTCTAATTCAACAAGAATCATATGAGATAGTTAAAGCAGGAAATAAACAAGTAATGCGATTCTCATAATCAAACAAGCATGTTATAAAGTACAACACAAATAGGATTCCATACACATTCATATCATGAGTAATATAGACATTACAATGTAACTTATATGTGGAAAATCATGTACATGGTTAAGGTAACCGAGATTCATATCTCGATCCTCATACAAGTACTCTTAAGTAACCATTAGCACATTCAGACATTTTCACAAACACATAGAACACATACATCACCATACATGATGTATGATGATAACACATGTGTTAGGCCAAATCCCATCACTAGGGAGTTGCCCCGTATATCACGTGCATATACCCATGACGGGTGATCATGGCATGCATGAATATAAGTTCCATAACCGTTGGAACATTTTCACAAACACTTGGGCTACACATTTAACACATATAACGTATTTTTTGCCGTGACATGATTTAGGGCAAGTCCTTTCGCTAAGGAGTTGTCACACATGTATTGAGCATATATTCAAGACAAATAAATATGTTAAGCACAAATCCAAATTCCAAACAATTTCAAACATTCCAACATATACTTAGAATACACTATATTCCATATAGTTCATATAAACTCGAAAGGCAAAACAGACAACACATTTTGCATGTGAAATAACATCTACGTCAGTCATAAATCATTAACCGACATTGAAAGCCTTGAAAACTATAACCTATACATCTAAAGTCCGCACCTTATGCCATAGAAGCGTAATAAATTTGGTAGGAATGCTAAGGCTTCTCCCACGACAGTAGAACGACCTAAAGCACAAGTAGTGTTAGCTAATTGAATCAATTAAAATCCTAAATCAAATTAGGGTTTGGGTTTTCTTACTTAGAATTGAAGTCGGATTCACCGGAAAAGTGATTAGAATGGCGTGGTTAAGCTTGTATAGCAAGAGGATAGAGTGGCTGGAAGTTTCTCCCACAACTCTCACACTTTCTCTCTTTTCTCTCTTCTCTTTCCTAGGGTTTCTTTAAATTCGTATGGGCTGAATGAGAGAGGGTTTAAGGTCCTTATATAGCCTAAAACATCACTAAAATAGACTTAAGGTCAAGGTATACTTAGGTTATAACCAAAGTGGGTCTGTTCCCTCTCAACGGAGCACTTCTGGCGGCCCCTTTTCTGTGTGCGGTCAAACTTAAGCTCACTAACGCTGGATCTAGGTATAGTCAAGTTTTCGTTCCAGGCAGATTCTCAGATCGCACGTGGCGGACCAGTTTCAGTTCAACGGTCACCGAAACTCGATCGGGGATTTTAAGTACACTGCCATGTATATGAAATTTCTCCTGATCTGAGGGTGTATTCTGGCCTGATTCTGATGGTCGGAATCCTTATAACTGATCCGCAAGCGACACGTGTCAGATTTATATTTTATTTTAAATTAATTTCATATTTCTCACACTCTTCACTCCGGGCTCAAGCGAATAGCGCTGGGAGATTATCTGGATTTGATCTCCGAGATGATTATCAAGCCCAGCAAGGCGGTCCTAAGTCTATAATTTTGTATTATTCGGACCTTTGATGTGCAGTCCAGATTCGATACGGAGTTTCAATGTGCTCCCGAGAGCAGCTGGGTAATGAGATTGATCCTAGATTTTAGGGTAACCTAGTGTTAATGATTCTACACGTTTTGGGTCTTGCAGATTGTATTTAAAGTGATTAGTGCGGATTTCATGGCTAATCTAGTTTAGCACTTGGTTAACTTTTTCTAATTTCTGAAGGATTTGATCCTAAGTGATTCCTGCCTGATATGGTACTCGGGCCATTGTACGAAATTTTTCCGAGTCGTTACAATCTACCCCCCTTAATGAAAAATTTCGTCATCAAAATTAGTACCTTTTCGTACTCCTCGAGAAGCTGAGGGTAGTTCTTTCGGATCTCGGCTTCAGTCTCCCAGGTAGCTTCATCCTCTGTATGATGCGTCCACAGTACCTTCACGAGTGGAATCACCTTACTGCGTAACACCTGCTCCTTTCTCTCAAGGATACGCGTCGGGCGCAACATGTAGGTAGCATCCTCGCTCAACTGCACCTGCTCCCAATGGATGATATGTGAAGGATCAGGGACGTATTTTTTCAGCATAGATACATGAAATACGTTGTGCATGCTCGCGAATGGTGTGGGCAAAGCGAGACGGTATGCCACCGCTCCCACTCGATCAAGTATCTGAAATGGGCCAATGAATTGCGGCGTAAGCTTCCCCTTCTTCCCAAACCAAAGGACTCCCTTCATAGGGAAAACTCTAAGGAATACATGATCTCCAACCTTAAACTCCAGCTGTCGCCGCCTCGTATCGGCATAACTCTTCTGTCTACTCTGGGCCATAAGAAGTCGACGCCTGATAATGTCGATCTTCTCTGAGGTCGCCTGTACTAATTCTGGGCCAATCAAACTGTGTTCGCTAACCTCCGCCCAGCATTGCGGTGCTCTGCAAAGGCGCCGATATAAGGCCTGGTAAGGAGTCATGTCAATACTTGCCTGAAAGCTGTTGTTGTAGACGAACTCTGCGTACGGGAGACAGTCATCCCAACTATCCTTGAAGTCCAAAACACAAGCCCGCAGCATATCTTCTAAAATCTGATTCACCTGCTCTATCTGCCCGTCGGTTTGAGGGTGAAACGCAGTACTGAACTTCAGCTTCACACCCATCGCTTCCTGGATACGAGTCCAGAAGATAGATGTGAATCGCGTGTCTCTATCCGATACAATCTCCAAGGGAACCCCATGCAGACGCACTATTTCTTTGATATACAACCTAGCCAAGTCATCTGCAGAGTTCGTCGCTCTGATAGGGAGAAAATGAGTCGATTTGGTCAACCGGTCCACGATCACCCAAATAGAGTCATAACCCTTTCTCGTCTTTAGTAACCCCGAGATGAAGTCCATAGAGATGAAGTCCCACTTCCATTCAGCTATGGGCATGAGTTGAAGGAGTCCAGGAGGTCGGCGATGCTCGGCCTTTACCTGCTGACACGTGAGACAACATCAAACATGCTCTGCGATGTGGACCTTCATATTGTCCCACCAATACGATCGTCTCATGTCCTGGTACATCTTCGTGATACCAGGATGCATCGCAAGCTTCGATTTGTGGGTAGTCTCGAGAAGCTCCTGTCTCAAGTCATGAATATCTAGAACGCATAGGCGGTCACGGTATCGTAGACCCCTATCTGTGCCAACTCTCCACTCGGAGTCCTTGGCGTCGCTAGCATGCTCTCGAAGCTCAGACAACCGCTCATCGCCCTTCTGGGCCTTGATAATCCTATCGTCAATAAGTGGTTGCACCCGAACGTGCGCGACACTCTCAAATGGCTCTTCCACTGTGAGTCTCTGCTCGAAGTCCCGCACGAACTCCAACATATCCCACTCTGCTATCATCAGCAGAGCCGCAAATGCTATCACCTTCTTGTGGCTTAACGCATCTGCCACAAGGTTGACCTTGCCCGGATGGTAGGAGACCTCGAACTTGAAGTCCTTCAAGGTTTTCATCCATCTGCGCTGCCTCATATTCAAGTCTCGTTGCGTGAATATATACTTAAGGCTCTTGTGGTCGCAGAAAAGTTCGAACTCCTCTCCGTAGAGGTAATGTCTCCAGAGCTTCAATGCAAAGATGACAGCTGCTAACTCAAGGTTGTGTGTAGGGTAATTCTCCTCGTGCTTCCTTAATTGTCTCGAGGCGTATGCAATCACCCTATCCTTCTGCATAAGGACGCAACCCAAACCAACGCGAGACATGTCAGTGTATATCATATACTTAACCCCTTGCTCTGGCAATACTAGCACAGGGGCGGACGTCAGTCTGTCCTTCAACTCCTGAAAAGCTGCTTCCGCTTTCTCATTCCAGGCGAACTTCAGATCCTTACGCGTCAACTGTGACAATGGCCTGACTATCTTCGAGAAGTCCCGAATAAAACGTCGATAGTACCCTGCCAGGCCTAGAAAACTCCTCACCTCAGTAACCGAACCAGGCTGATTCCAGTCCTGGACTACGGCTACCTTAGCAAGGTCCACAGCTATCCCATCCTTGGACACAACATGTCCCAGGAACTTGACATCCTCCTGCCAGAAGTCGCATTTTTTAAACTACGCGAACAACTAGTTCTTCTTCAAAGTACCCAACACAGCTCTCAGGTGCTCCTCGTGCTCTTCTCGACTGGTAGAATATATCAAGATGTCATCGATAAACACGATGACAAATTAGTATAAGAATGGCCGAAATACCCTGTTCATCAAGTCCATGAACACGGCCGGTGCGTTCGTAAGACCGAATAACATCACTAGGAACTCGTAATGCCCAAAACAGGTCCTGAAAGTTGTCTTCTGCACGTCTTCATCTCTGACGCGCAACTGGTGGTACCCTGACTGCAAGTTAATCTTCGAGAAATACTTTGCCCTCTTCAACTGATCAAACATATCATCTATCCTGGGCAAAGGATACTTGTTCTTCACGGTGACTTGGTTAAATCTACGGTAATCAATACACAACCGTAGTGAGCCATCTTTCTTCTTCACAAACAGTACATGTGCTCCCCAGGGAGACACACTAGGTTATATAAAGCCCTTCTCTACCAGCCTGTCAATCTGTTTCCGCAGTTCCTCCATCTCACATGGAGGCATACGATAAGTCGGCAATGAGATAGGTGTCGCACCAGGCGTAAGATCAATGGGGAAGTCGATCTCGCGTCGAGAAGGTAAACCAGGAATCGTCGCAAACACACCTGCAAAATCCTGAACCACAGGCGTATTTCCCAACGTCGGACCATCAACATGCTCTAGTAAAGCAGCATAACATCCAACATGACATAGCCAACCAACCTGCATTGGAAAAGTAAAGACCATGCCATCAGGTCTATAGGCTATCACCTCCCGGTTATCGCAATCAATCTCTGCCTTCATCTTAGTGAGCTAGTTCATACCGAGGATAATGTCGTAGTGCCATAGTGGGGCGACAATGAGGTCAACGAACACTGTCCTGCTACCCAAATCTACTAAGCAACCCTCACACATCCGTGTGACATCCGAAAAAGTCCCGGTAGCAGTAGTGAGTCTCATTCCCTTCGTGGGAGTAGTATGTAAAGCTAGACGCTTAACTGCCCCACATGAAATGATAGAAGTAGTGGACCCAGTGTCCACCAACAAGGAGACAGGTGTACCTTAAATGTGGGTCGTACCTTCAAAAGCCATCGGGGCCATAATCGATGTCTCAGGTGCTTCAGCTACAAGCGCATGTACTCGAGCCTGCTGTCTATGGTTCGGCTGTGGCGCGTTAGGCCGTTGAGGCAGTCTGAAATGAGATGCAGGAGGTCGGAAGGAAGGATGAGCAGGGGCAGTCTGTAGGGGTGGAGCCGATATAGCTTGTGGGTGAGGGCGATCAATCCTCTGCGGTGGAGAAAATCCGCTATCCCTCATCTGAGTAAAGCAGCTCTCTGTAGGATGACCCAGTCTCCCGCAGTATGTACAGGTCACACCTGAACGCCTCATCGAAACTACTGGCGCCGTGGCCCTGGGGGGAGAGTCAATGCGAGACCTCTTGCCGAGGAAAGGCCTGCTTTGCGTATCCGGTCGTGGCCTCGTAACCATAACACCACGAGAACGTGTCAGCCGATCAATATCCTGCTTTGCCCTCATAGACATATGTACCAGCTCAGCATAGGATGGTATACTGATGCAGCACATCTTCGACCGAATGTCCGGTCGCAAGCCCTCTGAAAAACGTCGTATCCGCATCTGCTCGTCAGCAAGAATAGTCGGGACATATCTACCCAACTCAGTGAATCGATGCTCGTACTCCGTAACTGTCATGCCTCCCTGCCTGACACGAAAAAACTCGTTCTCCCTCTCGTGTCGGTAGGTCTGAGGGTAGTATTTCTCATGAAAACGGAACTCGAATGTCGCCCATGTCCATGCATATCCAACTGCCACCATCCGTAGGACACTGTCCCACCATAAGCTAGCCTCCTTCTCAAACATGAAGGTGACCAGCTCAACCTGCTCCTGCTCCATACAATGGAGCATCCGTAGCATCTTGGAGATGCGGTCCAACCAGTATTCAGCCTCCTCAGGTATGTGAAAACCAGTGAAAGTAGGAGGCCTCAAGCGCTCGAATCGCTAGAGAAGACCGCGAGTACCCACGTCCCCCGTAGGGTACGCAGCAGGTGTGGGTGGAGGCACATCCTCAGCCTGAGCAGGAGGCTTTGTAGTCTCAGCAAGACGTGTAGATGGTGAAGGTGAAGTCGCAATACCACCCTGAGATAAGGCCCCAGCAATAGTGGTCATAAGCTGCTGGTGCTGCATCTGCTGCTGATGCATCATCATCATCATCAACTGCTCAAACTATCAGTAGGTGGAGCAACCTATGGCTCATACTGTGTCGAAGAGGATGCCTGGTTCTGCTCACGAACCGGTGGTATAAAAGGTGGTAGTCCAGCCGTGGGACCAGTGGAAGGCTGAGACGTAGGTCTAGTCTCACGATCCGGGCCCAAGTCAGGGTCCGTACGACCATCTCCGTAGAAAGGAGCCTGGTCCATCGTATCAGTGAGTAGGAGGTGTGCCGTGCTCCACGTATATTTCCGTGGCATGCCCTATACGACATAGGGTGCAACGCACGTGAGATGAAGCATATCAATACAATACACAAGCACTTAAGCATTCCATACACTTCATAACAAAAAGGCTGTATGCATTTCATTTACCAAAATTGTCACAATACATGGAATACAGAGTTACATAAATCATGACAGAAGATGCATGCGAGCTAATTACAACCAAAGCTTCAATCACTTAAAACATACTACTAGCTACTACACCCATCAACATGAAAACATAAACCGCCTAAAGCGGTGACCAAAACAAACTACAAGGCAACAGTATGGATGACTAGACATCCGAGTCTGGCGATGGAGGAGGGGCGCCCTTATCCTGCAGGCAACATAGGATGGCCCTCAAGGTGCGGGACACTTTACTGAATTTTCGCTTCATGAAGGCCTCGTTCTCCTCAAGCTTTTGTCTTGCTTCGACTCGGGCCTCCTGAATCTCCTGCTTCAAGGCAGCTTGGCCCTGTGGTAGCTCCGCATGATCCTCCTCTAGTCGAGCTATGTGAGCATCCAAAGCAGCCCGATCAGTAACTTGCACCGGTGCCGTAGGAGGGGAGCTCTCCTCAGTATCTTGGGCCTCTTCTTCTTCTTCCTGCTCCTCCTCTATCTCATCACCACTTCTTTCCTCGCTCTCTTCATCTAGGTCAATACTTTCTTCCCCCTCACTATCAGACTCATCCCCATACTCATCGAGTCGGGCTTGACGCTGCCGAGGGCTGATCCCCATGTTATTAAGCTAGCATCGCTTATGATCCGGATCGGCGCAATATCATCCATATTAAGTCTATAGCCGACCTCTCAGCAAGCTTACATACCAGACGACTGAACGGGAGTGAGATGTTATTTCTGACAGACCGTGCGGTCTGGATTATCTAGAATAGGGCGAACGTTGGCAGACACAACTTATCTCCATGTCCAACCCTGTACAGGAAGTCCACCATCAAGCTAGTACATTCAGTGCGGTTGTCCCCACCGTGGATACACATTGTATGTGAAAATGTAGTGAAGCAAACAGAAATCATCTGTTAATCTCGTCGATGGGAGGCAGTTGCCTCTGGTCCAGGGAACTAATCGGCCACAAAGGTATCGCGCACGACGGTCTCTTTCTCCTGCACTCTTGAAATAATCCTCACTAGCATGTACTTCACCACGTGGAATTCCCATGACCCGAGACACTAAGTCCACGTTGATTGTATAATTCCGCCCCCTAATAGAAACAATGAACTGGAGAGGATCAAGCGATGGGTCTCGGATGTGAGCGTAGAAAGTACGAACCGTATTCTCACATGCGTGAGACTTAGCTTCGAACATGGGACCCCACTCAACGTCCACCAAGCGGTCCATAATTGGGTGTAGCCCAAACAGTCTCTCATTTACGTGATCTTCAAGTACAACCCTGCGACCACCAAACCGACCGTGCTCAAAGCCTATCAGTAGCGCTCTTTCGATGGAAACTTGGGGATCTAGGTCCCGCTTCGACCTATGCTCACGGACGACACTTGTACTAGCCCCGGCATCAGTCCTTCTCCTTGGACAGGTTGGGCGACTAGGCCCGGCTTCATCCGCGGTACTCTTCCTCTTTCCCATGAGAGAAAAGATGGTGGAGATGGAGAAAATGGCCGCAACAAACTCAAATAGGGCCATGGAAAGCGACGAAAAGTGATGGAAAGAGAGAGAAAGGGCTGGAGTTACTGATCCTCCACGGGTTTGAGCCTCAACAGAGGTTGCAAAGGCCCAATGAACAGGGATTTAAGAAGGAAAATGGAGAGATGGAGTGGGGTAGTGAGTGTGCACGATTTTTAGCTACAAATGGGGCATGTAAGAGCCCAAATGAGAGAGAATGGAGAGGGTGGGGAGGTAGGGAGTGCTGTAGATGATGGAAATGGATGAGTTGTGACCGAAAATGATGGATTGAGCGATTGAGAGAGAGAGAGAGAGAGATTTGAGGGAGAAAACAGCAAGTTGGAAGAGAAAAGAGGGCTTGGAAGGGTGGGAAGTGAGAAAGGGGGCAAAAACGAAAGAAATAGGGGTCCACACGAATTTTCGCGGGCCCCACAGGCACCTAGGGGTCGGCCAGACGTCGACCCGCACTGGCCCGGCCCAAGGGGGCCGCGGTGCATCGCGGTAGGCGCGGCGCCGCCGCGGTCCTCTGGACTCAGAGCGGTGCTGCCACGGTAGGGCGATTGCCACCCCCCTCCCAAGGTGCCAATGACACCTCGGGTCCACCGTGGGTCCCCCCGGATTGCATCGTGTGGCCCTCGACTCCGTTTCAAGTCGTTTCGGGTCATTCTGAGAACGTTCTGATAATTGATGGTATTTTACCGATTTTCAACAGCTGGAATTAGGTGGATTGTGATCTAGACCCGTCAATAGATGGCCTAGGAGTTTTTTAAGGTCGACCCGTGCGACCAAGGTTGAGTATAGACTCGATTACAACGATTGTTTTCAGTGAACTTTTCCGTTGGACGAAACTGGGATGCTTAAGATTGTTTATACATTGTTCTCGCACCCTTCTACGTCAAAAGGCGTTAGCGTATGTCGTGGGACCATAACTCAGGTCCGGTTTAATCTAAATCATGTTTTGATACCAACTTGTAACGCCCTGAAATTCGAGGGTCGAGTAGCAACTCATCTCTCGAGTTCCAAAACATCACTTATGCAACATAGAGAATGATGATTGAATGTTGTCTGTGTTAGTGCAATAAACATGAGTGAGATTATACCAAAACAGTAATCCATACTCCAGATCATTGTACAAAACGCAAGCGGAAGACTGAAAGATGTATATAGATGTGTATAAAACAAAATAATCTCGATCTCAAGAGTATGAACACCAACTGAGTCACCATATACATGTATTTGTTCCGGAATCAAAATGTCAAAATGGTACAACTATCATCATAAACCCTGTAGCCTATCCTCGAAGCCTCTAGTGAACTGCATGAAGGAAAACTCGTCCTGATCATCATAATAATCAGGCTCAGCCTCCTGAGTATCATTGGTACCTGCATCTAAGACAGAGTCTGGTGGGTGTCCAGAACACCATCCCGTAATGTGGGAGTGAGTAGCTAACTCAGTGGAACAATAAAGCATAGCTTAACATGTTATCAAATCAGTCAAGCAGTAATGATTAAAGCAGTTCAATCAACAATCCTAAGTACTCTTGTTAATGTAAGTATGAAGTGCAGTCGTGATGCATGCCCTCACCAACCTATGCGAGACTTGTCTGCACAAGTGGGCTATAATCAAACATCAGTTACGTAAGATATGAAAGTATAAGTTGAATGGTATCTCTACAATACAGAGTAAATGTGATAGACTATTTAGAAGACTTTCAAAGGCCAACATAAACACTGTAAAATCATGAAAACATCTTCGCTTACACAGCAAACAGACCTCAAGTCATGCATAATATGGAAGTTTTCAAAATAAAGATGATCCTTTGAAGCTCATTTAGACCTGAAAAAGGAGTATTACCTCCATCATCGATGAACACCTGGATATATCTTACCCTGCTGAATTTTTTCAGAATAGCAGTTGGTGTGAAAGATGAATGGATGTACATTTTCTTTTATAACCATTCCAGAAATGGATCTGACGCTCGATATGGATCATTACTCCGACTCTGGATGACATGCTCGGGTCATGTCCCAGGTGTCGTGAGTTGATTCCATCTCCCAGATAGACTGCAGATACACAGTGTTGTCATTCGGATACACCTGCAAAGGAAATCCTATTCAGGTGTAGATCGTGGGATCCCCTCTTCGTAGGGTATAGCACAAAGCTGCTGTCTAGTCGCCTACAATATACATCCACTGAACAATTAGGATCCTGGAGTACGCAGGCATAAAGAGATAGAACACAGAGGGGATAATATCCACCCCTGAGGGATGGATACATGATGCAGTGAATCTCTGCAATCATGTTTTATATCCAACATATAAACGAAACTAAACATGCTACTTGGCTTCACTGAGTTTGTCTGAAGAAGTTCTTCAGGGCGGAAGGAAGGTGATGAACTGCAAGCTACACGCAGAGACTTACGATATGTTAGCTTCATTTTCAATGAGGATGAAGATGCAACCACGCTGGTAAAGGACTCGGATTTGAAAGTATGAGGACATTCTTCTTTGTCCCAATCGATGAGGACGAGGAGATAAGATGAATGAGGGAGTAGAAGTGGAAATAAACCACAGAACCATCTCCAAAAGTTTTTTTTTTTTTTTTTTTTTTCTAGCGGTGCAGTACAATGAACGCATTACACTAATCGAAGCATTGTATACTGACGCGTGTAGTTAGTAACCTGGTTCGACAACATATTCAATGATGTAGAGCGGGTCGCGGACAGTTTCATGGCCAAGATGGATCAGAAAAGGCCGGTCGACGACAGAAGTGATCCGGACTATCGGACCTTAGATTGGACGTATCTCGCAATCCGGAATGAGTTACCTGACGTAAAATATATGATTTTGGGGTAGAACGAGCTACTTTAGCCAACCAACCCAGCAATGATGGGTTACGACACTCAGAATTGTGAGAAACCCCTGGATCGACGGTTGTTTCCCTGTTTTTACTATAAATAGTTAGTTTTAGTTTGATTATAACTCTTCATTCGTCGGGCTTTAGGAGTTGCGCCCAACGTGAAAAGAGCTTAGAATAATTAGGGGAACGATTTTGTGAAGCCAAATAGGACACTTACTATTTTTGGCCGAAAACCTTGCGCACTAGTAGACATCACGACCGTCTATAAATAGTAAGTTTACTATTTATAGTAAGTCGCGAATTCTAGGAGTTTTAGTTGTAGTTTGATTCTGATTTCTTTTCCATTGCTTGGTACCCTATTTAAAGGGTTGTGAACTCGTTTTATTCACCAATTAATCAATTTCGAATTTATTAGAATTTATTTCTATTTTCTGCTTTCTTTCCTCGTGGATTCGAGAAGTCTTTGTAAGGAGTCCAGAGAAGCTCCGTGAATTCGGAGTATTTATCCTCATCATGTTCATCCCTGCGTTACTCAAGGGCGGCGTTGTTTGTGGATTTGAATTCAATTCAAACGCGTACAAATGTATATTTTATTAAAAAATACAATCCTATATGATCTAGGCCGTAAATCCAAACATTAGGATGAGATGAAAGAATTGGTTTCCTTATCATCGATGTACTAAGAATGGCCCCTCCTAAAATTCCGTAACAACAAGCCTTCACTGTAAACTTCCATTCGTTTAGTAATAATTTAATTTTACATTTTCCTTTGGTTGGCATTAAATTTTATTTTTTTAAAGTGAATATTCAATTAATATCCAATAGCTACCAACTTACAACCTCCATCCATGATAAAACCACTGCTATCAACAATTTTGATCATGCCTCCTCAGGATTTGAACAATTCAATCTGGTCAATCTGTTTAAACCATCCATTTTAATCACAAAGCTTTGGCCCCACGATAAACCAAAGGGCTAGAATTTTAATCCTAATCACATAAAAAATGAAAATCATCACATGAGTGGCTCAAATTGGATGTGAAGGAGTTATTTTTATTAACAGAATGGCTGGGTTGGCCACTTTCATCTGACACGAATTAGGTGGTGTATCAATGTGTTTGGCAATGTGGGGCCCAATGTGATGTAATATCCAAGCCGTCCATCCATTTTTATCCCTCATTTTAGAACATGAAGCTATAAAGGAAGTAGATCCGAAACTGAAGTGGACCACACCATTGGAAACAGTGGTGATTGAACGCCAACCATTAGAAACTTCTTAAGGCCACAAAAAATTTAGATAATATTGGTGTTTTCCCTTCATCCAGGTCTATAAAGGTTTCAATGGTGGGTATCATTATCTCCACTGTAGCTTTTCATCTTAGAAGAAAATGACAAACACAGGGATAAAGCATGCACACAGAAATCAGGCATGTAGTAGGTCTGAACCGTCCAAACCATGGGCCCCACTACAGATTGCTCATGACCGAAAAATCATCCTTATATCTGACCTTAACTACTTGATTGAAGGACATTTGATGAAGGGTCGAAAAACAGAAGACAGTCAACGGTCAACATCCAATAAACAATTCATTAAAAAAAGCTGTCCGGATCGTCTGCGCCCAATCTAAACTGGGTCCTACAATGTGGTTGGAGGTACATACATGCCACGTGTACAGTTCCTATGTGCATACGTATGGAGCACGACACCATGGCAGAGTACAAAATAAATCCTCCACCGAAAGATGGGACCAAGGTGGGCCATCGAGAGCGAAAATAGAAGGACAATGAACATAAAAAAGTATGACATTTATACCCCTACATTCAATGTCATACAACACCTTTGACCAAAGAAAATTCCTTGTATGATGAAAATGGACAAAAATACCCTTACCCAATTCAGATGGTACGTAGGACTGTAGGTTGTACTGGTATTACACATGCAGCCACCTTGTTGTTCCCCAAAAATGTCAAGAGATGGATAGAAATGGGCCTTGTGGATGTGGGGCCATGGTTAGGTGAAATGTAGCCATCGATAAAGGTTTCAATGGCGGGTATCATTATCTCCACTGTTTCGTGTGGTGTGGTCCACTGATATTTAGATCTGAAACATTTTTTTTTCTTATACCCTAAAATGAGCTGGTAAAATGGATGGATGGAGTGGATAAAACACATACATCATGGTGGGACCCACAGCACCGACCAGTTTCGAGATCGCGGTACTGGAGGGGTGGACGCGGATTTCCTGCAAAAGCCTTCCGCAGGAAGTTCCTGCGCTGGGATGCTAGGTGGGGTCCACCGTGATGTTTGTGATAAATCCATTCCGTCCATCCAGAGATCATTTGACGACATACGACCGAAAATGATGTGGATTCAAAACTCAAGTAGGCCATACAAGAGGGAAAATTGGGGAAATAGTTTTCTACCATTGAAACCTTCCTGGGCTCCACCTTGATTTTTATATGCCATCCAAACGGTTTATAATGTCATTCCCACTGGGATGAAGTGAAAACACTAAAAATTTATCATAATACGAAACTTTTGTGGCCTTAAGAATGTTTCAACGGTGGTGACTGAATCGCAATTGTTTCCTCTCGTGCAGCCCACTTGAGTTTTGTATCCATCTAACTTTCTGTGTAATGTCCTAAAATGATCTCAGAAAACAGATGAATAGAGTGGATTTATGACAAACATCAAGGTGGGCCCCACCTAGCATTCCCGCGCGCAGGAACTTCCTGCGAAAGCCTTTCGCAGGAAATCCCCGTCCTGGAGGGGTCGTCATCGAGTCCGATCTGGACCCAGCTGGTATGGATTGATCATTCACCCTTTTTCTTTTTGCCTCTTATTATTATTATTATTTCATAAACGCTGCGTATTAATTGAAATGAAAGAAGGGAGGTGGGATTTTAATTTCTGTTTTAAATGTGGAGGTAGCTGAAGGACAGTTAGCCGCTGCGCGAGTCTTTTATTAATTTCACTACACCAGCTTTTGCGGTTACTTAATGATGGAATTACAGAATCCTTCGTCCTAATCTTCTCAAAATACTTTCGGCTATTTTTTCCGATCACTGGGCCCATCGTTTGCTGATCCAGACCATTGGTCTTTTGCATTCCACTGGGAATAGAAAATGCCTAAAAAAGCTAATCATCAAGATGATTCTAGTCTCCTGATTTGTGACCTATAATGAACGGTAAAGAAGAGAAATAGAGCAGCATTCTACTTTTAACCAGAAGAATTTTCAATCCTATGATTTTTTTTAAATTTTTTTTTTAATTTTAATTTTAATTTTTTGGCATCGTTGAAATTTAGTTTTTGAAAAATCAAGTATATTTGACATTTTTCGGATTTTCGGTTTCCGTAAATCAATTCAAAATTTCAAATGATTTTTTTTGAATTCAATCATGATTTTTTTTAATTTTAATTTTAATTTTTTGGCATCGTTGAAATTTAGTTTTTGAAAAATCAAGTATATTTGAAATTTTCGGATTTTCGGTTTCCCGTTAAATCAATTCAAAATTTTCAAATGAAAAAAGGTAAGGTTTTTTTCTCGAGAAATTTGCGACTGTACGACCCATCTAGCTCATTTGCGAGACCAAGCCCACATTATTTTACCTTGCAAGACTAAGCCCCAGCTGTGAAGACGAGCGCTGACGCTCCTCGAACTTCGAGTTGTACAAACGGTTCAAAAGATATCAACGTTACATGGGCCCCACAGTTATGTATTTATTATATCCACAACGTTCATCCATATTTCGAGATCATTTCGGATCATTATCTAAAAAAATAATCATATACAAAGATCAACTGGACCACACCACAAAGAACAGCAGAAAATTGATTTTCACCATTAAAAATTTTGTATGGCCCACCGTAACATTTATTTTCCATCCAATCTATTCATAAGGTCACAAAGGCCAGGATGAAGAGGAAAAACAAGTTTCATAATGATCCAAAACTTTTGTGACCCTTAAAAGGGTTTCAATGGTAGACTTTCAATCCTCCACAGCCTTTAACAGTGTGCTCCACTTGATAGCTAGATATGTCTTATTTTTCATCTCAAATCTTAATACGAGTTCGCCAAAAATATGGACGGTTTGGATATAACACATACCTCATAATAGGACCCACAAAAAGCGGTGGGATTACAAAAGCAAAAAAATTAAAAAAAATAATAATAATAATAAAATACATAAATAACTAAAAGTCTTTCTATATGTAATTCGATATTTCGAAGGTCTTTCGATTAATCGAAAAAGGTCCAGAACTGTCCAGTGAGTTTGCCTCAAAAGTCCTACAATTTTCGATCAAATGGGAAAAGGTATTTTACCTTTAGCTACGGATTATAACCGTAGCTATAATTGTAATCTGTGCCGGCCTATGAAAAATTTTATTTTTATTTTTTTTATTTTTTATTTTTAACATGGAGAACTTTATTCTACCTACAATTTTCTCTAATACATATTTATATAAATATGTATATATAAGCATACAAAAAAATTTTCCCTCATTTTTTCATTTCTTTCTTTATTCATTTAACAAGAATATCTTCTAAACCAAAATTAGTTACTTGATGTACCCTATATGATTTCGGGGTAGGAGAAGCTACTTTAGCCAACTAACCTAGTTATTTTCCTAGATTCCATCAGGTTGATGGTCGAAAATCTATTTCATTCACTTTGCGGTCAATTTCATTCATTTCATTTTCTTCACGGACATTTCCATGCATTTCACGGTCAATTCGCTTCACTTCACGGTCATTTTCAAGCATTTAAAGGTCATTCCCGCCTATTCCATGTTGATTCACGGTCATTTCGACGCATTTCACGGTGATGTGTAGCAATTGGACCGTGAAATGTGCGGAAAAGACCGTGAAGTGAAGGGGCATGACCGTGAAATGCGCTGAAATGACCGTGAATCAACACGGAATAGGCGAGAATGACCTTGATATGCATGGAAATGACCGTGAAGTGAAGGAGCATGACCGTGAAATGCGCCAAAATGACCGTGAATCAACACGGAATAAGCAGGAATGACCGTGATTTTCATGCATATCACGGTCATTCCCGCCTATTCTGTGTTGATTCACGGTCATTTTGACGCATTTCGCGATCCAGCGTCTTCACTTCACGGTCACTTCCATGCATTTCACGGTCCAATCGCTTCACTTCACCCCCATTTCAATGCATATCACGGTCATTCCCGCATATTCCGTGTTGATTCACGGTCATTTCGACGCATTTCGCAGTCCCGCATCTTCACTTCACGGTCACTTCCGTGCATTTTGCGGACCAATCGCTTCACTTCACCCCCATTTCCATGCATATAACGGTCATTCCCGCATATTCCGTGTCGATTCACGATCATTTCGATGCATTTTGCGGTCCCACATCTTCACTTCACGGTCACTTCCGTGCATTTCACTGTCCAATCGCTTCAATTCACCTCCATTTCCATGCATATCACGGTCATTCCGGCATATTCTGTGTCGATTCACGGTCATTTCGACGCATTTCGCAGTCCCGCGTCTTTACTTCATGGTCACTTCCGTGCATATCGCAGTCAATCGCTTCACTTCTCCCCCATTTCCATGCTTGTCACGGCCTTTACCGCATATTCCGTGTTAATTCACGGTTATTTCGACGCATTTCGCGGTCCCGCATATTCACTTCACGGTCACTTCCGTGCATTTCGCAGTCCAATCGCTTCACTTCACCTCCATTTCCATGCATATCACGGTCATTCCTGCATATTCCGTGTTGATTCACGATCATTTCGACGCATTTCACGGTCCCGCGTCTTTACTTCATGGTCACTTCCGTGCATTTCGCGGGCCAATCGCTTCATTTCACCCCATTTCCATGCTTATCACGGTCATTCCTGCATATTCCGTGTTGATTCACGGTCATTTCAACGCATTTCACGGTACAACGTCCTCACTTCGCGGTCACTTCCATGCATTTCGCGGTCTAATCGCTTCACTTCACCCCCATTTCCAAGCATATCACGGTCATTCCTGCATATTCCGTATTGATTCATGGTCATTTCGATGCATTTCGCGGTCCAGCGTCTTCACTTCACGGTCACTTCCGTGCATTTCGCGGCCCAATCACTTCACTTCACCTCCATTTCCATGCATATCACGGTCATTTGCGCATATTCCGTGCTGATTCACGATCATTTCGATGCATTTCGCGGTCCCGCGTCTTTACTTCACGGGCACTTCCGTGCATTTCGCGGTCCAATCGCTTCACTTCACCCCCATTTCCATGCATATCACGTCATTCCCATCTTTTGCATATTCCGTGTTGATTCACGGTCATTTCGACGCATTTCGCGGCACAACGTCTTCACTTCACGGTGACTTCCGTGCATTTTGCGGTCCAATCGCTTCACTTCACCCCCATTTCCATGCATATCACGTCATTCTTGTATATTCCGTGTTAATTCACGGTCATTTCGACGCATTTCGCGGTCTCGCGTCTTCACTTACTGTCACTTCCGTGCATTTCGCGGTCCAATCGCTTCACTTCACCCCCATTTCCATGCATATCACGGTCATTTCTTGTATATTCCGTGTTGATTCATTCACGGTCATTTCGACGCATTTCGCGGTCCCGCGTCTTCACTTACTTCACGGTCACTTCCGTGCATTTCGCGGTCCAATCGCTCACTTCACTCCCCCCATTTTCATGCATCATCACGGTCATTTCCGCATATTCCGTGTTGATTCACGGTCATTTCGACACATTTCTCGGTCCCGCATCTTCACTTCACGGTCACTTCCGTGCATTTCGCGGTCCAATCGCTTCACTACACCTCCATTTCCATGCATATCACGGTCATTCCCGCATATTTTGTGTTGATTCCCGGTCATTTCGACGCATTTCGCGGTACAGAGTCTTCACTTCACGGTCACTTCCATGCATTTCGCGATCCAATCGCTTCACTTCTGTAACGCCCTAAAAATCACGGGTTGAGCAAAGCCCAGCTCCCGAGTTCGAACGCATCACTTATGCAACACAGATAATGATGATTATGATGAGAGCATTGAAACAGGAATGAGATTATACCAAAATAGCATATCATACTTCAGAGATAGTTAAATTTACAAGCGGAAGACTGTGATAGATACATAGAAGATATAGACTATGGTAAGTCTCCAGAGTGTGATAAGGTTACCAGGTAAATGAATTACAAGTACAATTTCAAATTATACCAGAGGTGTAGTGTTATCTAGTCAACATCCCAGAAAGCCCCGTCGATCAGGACACGGCTCACAGGAACCTGCCTGAAACTGCATAAAGGAGGAATCCTCCTCATCCTCATAAGAGTTCGGCTCCGTTTCGCAGCATCTTCATCATCTGAAACTCAAACAAGTCTGGTTGGTGTGTACAACACCGTTCCGTAACGTGGGAGTGAGTGATCAACTCAGTGGAACAATAAAGCATAGATTAACATGTTATCAACTCAGTCAAGCAGTAATGATAAAGCAGTACAATCTAACAATTTTAAATACTCTTGTTAATGCAAGTATGAATGCAGTCATGATGCATGCCCTTACCACATACTCCCTCATGCGACACCATCTTACGTTCGTGGCATGCTTGCATTCCTCAGTGCTCCACATCTTCCAGGCACATGCAATGCGATGATGAGCATGATTACCGAGTTGTTATTAGTCCATTTCAAACAACAGTATTAGGAAACTAAGGTACCTCCCTTGTATCATTTCCAAACATGATCCATTCTAGGGTCGTCAGTCCTAGTTAATCTCATACGATGGTGTGTTTCTAGGTCGCTGCAAGGGCTGTCAGGGTTGTTACACGGAACCGTTACACCACTACCCCATCACCCTTTTAACAGTTCATCACTAAATTGATACAGGCCTAGGTCATACTCTATTCACCGCGAAAAAACTCGTCGCCTCACCACAAATTCAGAGTATGCTCAAGGTCACTACAAAGGGCTCGTCACTAATCAGTGTAGGCCGACAGCTCGAATATAGTGTCTCATACCACCATAATCGGCTCACGAGTCTGGTTGCTCACTGTTCACTACAGGGAGGCACGTGGCCCCAGCGTAGGCCGACAGCTCGACCACGGTGTCCCATACCACCATGCCCGACTCATGAATCTTACGGATCGAGGTACCATGGTTAACGGGATTTCACTGGTAAGTTTGGTACCCTAGGTTCAAGCAGTAGCGTCCAAACATGGTGAACATACATAAGACAGATCGGGTTGCTTGACGAGCTCGGCTAGCTCGAGCGCACAACAAGTTGAACGATATGAAGCGCATAAGTACTTCGTGTATCCAACCACTATCGCCAACTGAAGTACGACTCGGGTTCGTCGAACACATCTCACGTGGCAAATAAATCTCAGCCACGAATTCAATCCCGTTATCGATTGCCTGGACTATAATCATAGCCCCAAACACAATCAATCCATGACCAGAAGCATGTAGAGTAAAGTAGAATAAACAAAGTAATTCAAGCATGTTGACAAGCATGTCATTAAACATGTAATAAAGCACACTATAAACAGAAAATACAAACACCTATATTTCATAAGTAAGCGGTTAATTTAAACAATCAACATGGAGGAAATCATATACATCTCTAAGGTAGCTGAGAATCCTATCTCAACACCCTTAAACATTACAATTTACTAACTACTACTCATTCAGACATTTCAACAAACACTTTAAACTACATACATCAACATACATGACGTATGTTGATCACATAGGTATAAGGCCAAATCCTTTCATTAGGGAGTTGCCCCGATTATAACAAGCGTGCACCCACGACGGATAGTCATGGCAAGCAGGAATCCAAGTTCCATGTTCATTCAGTCATTTCCACAAACACTTGGGCTACACGTTTTAGCATATATAGTGTATATTGGTTGTGGCGTGATTTAGGGCAAATCCTTTCGTCAAAGGGGTGTCGCCTATACAACAATCATGTATCCATGACAATCAGTCATGGCGAGCACGAATGCGAATTCTATATTCATTAGGTCATTTTCACAAACACTTAGAATACACTCTTTTTACATACATAACGTATACTAGCAAAAACATGTGTTAGGGCGAACCCTTTTGCCAAGTAAGTACTATACACATATATAATATGTTCATACAGCAAATAATCATGGCAAACACATTTCCAAAATTTATACGTATATGGTACTTTCTATAAATACCTAGAATACACAAAATTTCATATTCTTCATATTTAACCGAAACGGAAAACAGACAGCACTTTGTACATGTGCGGTTATATACAGATCATGAATATATCATTATCTGACATTGAAAGCGTTGAAAACTATAACCTATACATCTAAAGTCCGCACCTTTTGTCGTAGAATCGTAACGGATTCGATAGGTTCGCTAAGCTTTTGTATACGGCAGTTTGACAACCTATAACATGTAATAGGTTAGCTATTTCATAACATACAATTATCAAAACCCCAAAACAGGTTAGGGTTAGGATTTCTTACCTAGAAATGGAGCCGGAATCGCCGGAAAAGCGATGAAAATGGAGTGGTTGAACACGTATAGCGGCAGGGTAGAGTGGCAGGGAGATGCTCCCACTTCTCTCACACTTTCTCTCTCTTTTCTCTCTTTCTCTCCTAGGGTTTTCTCAAATTCGTATGGCCGAATGAGAGAGGGTTTTAAAGTCCTTATATAGCCTAAAATCACACCAAAATAGACTCCAGGTCAAGGTACACTTAGGTTATAGCCAAAGTGAGTTAGTTTCAGCCCAATGGAGGACTTCTAGCGGCCCCTTTTCTGTGTGCGGTCGGACTTAAACTCACTAACGTTGGATCTAGGTATGGCTAAGTTTTCGTTCTAGTCGGATTCTCAGATCACGCGTGGCGGACTAGTTTCAGTTCAACGGTCAGCGGATCTCGATCGGAGAATCCGAGTACATGGATATGTTTGGGGAAATATCCCTGATTCGAGGGTGTAATTTGGTCTGTTTCTGACGGTCAGGTTGCTCAATACTAACCCGCAAGCGTTACATGCTAGATTTATTTATTTTGGAATTAATTTAGAATTATTTTCACATTTCTCACACTCTTCACTCCGGGCTCAAGCGAATAGCTGTGGGACACTATTTGGATTTGATTTCCGAGATGGTTGTCAAGCCCAACAAGGCGGTCCTAATTTCTTAACTTCGCGTTAATCGGACTTTCGACGTGCGGTCCAGATTCTGATACGGAGTTTCAATGTGCTCCCGAGAGCAACTGGGTAATGAGATTGATCCTAGATTTTACTAGTTTTGGGTCTTGTAGATCGTATTTAAAGTGATTTGTGCTAATTTCACAGGTACTCTAGTTTAACACTAGCTAATTCTCGCCTAATTTCTAAAGGATTTAGTCCTGTATGATTTCTGTCTGAGGTGTTACCTGGGCCTTTGTAGTTTGTATATAAAGTGATCCAAGTTATAATACTTACCTAGTTTAAGATAGTGTCTAGGGTGAAAGTACTTAGAAAAATTGAAAGAACAAGGTGGTGAAGGGTGGGATTTGTGAAGGAAATGGGTTCAAAAGCGGTTTTAGATTTTGGGATTGGGTTCTGACAGGTTAATAAGGTGTTAGGAGCGACCCATTACCTAAGGACGTCTAATTCCAGGTTGGCAAAAATCCGAGTTGTTACAATCTACCCCCCTTAAAACAAAATTTCGTCCCCGAAATTGCCTAAGGGTAATAAGGAAAGATTTAATTATTTATTTGCCTAAGTTTTATTGTGTAAGGTATATACTAGTCTGGTTTATTTTAGTCTACCCCCCTTAAAACTTATTTCTTTATCCATTTCTCATATCCTGATAGTTTGCTACAATTTATTTCTTTACCTATCTGGAGTCTTGACGACAATTCCCAACAATTTAGAGTAAGATAGCTGCTTTCAATGTTTGACCAACACGGAGAGACGGTTATAGTGGGCTTGATCCCGATACATCGATCATCTACCTGACCAGGGTAGAAGGCTCATCGTATCCCTTCCTAGTCCTGGTAGATCCTGGTCTTCTACTCGGTCAAGCAGTGAGTCTGTTGGTAGTCGCCCAGGATTGAAAATTGGGTCAAGCCGCTAATGTCTCGCAGTTTATATTTCAGTAACTCCGTAGTCTGATCACTCTAAAAACGTAGGGAATGTCCATCATTGAAAGACTCAAATTGTCTATGTCTAAGGTTGCCCTTTAGGTCTTAATCTAAGAGAGTCCTTGTTTATTATCTATGTTCAAGGAAAGGGTGAATCAAATCTTACTAGATCATCCTAAAACGGTTTCTCATAGTAGAACTTGCTAGGGCTTCTATAATGTTCGTATTCAATGAGCACAGTTTCGATCTAGGGCCAGTGGGGTAGGGTCCACCACGCTTTCGCTGCGCCACCCAGATCAAAGAGGTGTATTGATTTGACCCAGCTACATCTATCGGTCTCTGGCATTCTCTAATGTAACCGGTAGTCTAGTCTTAATTTAGGAGTAGTGGAAATCCATAGGTGTAATCCAAAGTCTATGCTCATACGCTAGATGATTTTATACCCTTTCTAATATAAGAAATTGTTTTATCGCTTAGGGTCAAACGTTGTCTAATTGGAATTGAGTTGTATGAGCTTAAATTTAACTACTCTCGAGCACTATGCACATGCTTATACCAGTTAAGAGGGTTCTAAGGTTCACATTATAAATTTGTTGGATTTCCTATACGGTCAGGTCTGTCAAAATCTAGGAGCACCGCTCTAGGTCCAAAACTCTAGGGCCTATTGTCTTAAATGGGACTGCATTGCTAATCCCACTTCGGGATTGGGAATGGCATGTTTGGTAGGAGGGTGGGTGGGATAAAAATTAATTTTATAGGCTTTGAAAAATGACCCTGGTGTTGGAAAAGTGTGAGATGAGATTTCTAAATCCCAGGATGAGGAATTACTAAGCATAATAGGAAAACCCGAGATATACTTTTCATTGCATACATTCCAAACATGGCATTGGAAAACATGGGATACACCCAATCTAGGGGCCATACCTTACACATACATTTATTGTTACTTATACAATGCTATCCACCTAACTCACCTAATGCAGTTGGCCAAACGGGCCCTAAACGTCCTCAAACATCTAAAACATTCTACCAACTACTACACCAATCAACATGAAAATATAAACACCCTAAGACGGTAACCCATGCAAACTACAAGACAACAGTATGGATGATTAGGCCTCCAAGAAAATGGCCGTACAAGCTCAGATAGAGCCATGAAAAATGAGGATAAGGGGAAACGGGGGCTGAAGTTTTTGGTTCTCCACGAGTTTGAACCTCAAAAGGGATTGTAAAGGCCCCCAAAAGACAGGGTTTAAAGAAATGAAATGAAGAAATATGATGGGTTGAGATCTTACACGGTTTTGAGCTTCAAATGAGAGGGTGTGGGAGCTCAAATGAGGAAAAACGGAAAGGGTAGAGGGTAGATGTTGCTATGAACGATGGAGGGGTGTGGGTTTTAACAGAAAACAGTGGAATGGGCAATTGGAAGGGAGGTTTAAGAGAGAAAACTGAATTTTTGAGGGAAAGGGAGAGCTTGGAGGGGTAGTTTATGAAGGAGATAGGGGTTTGGGGGGGTTTCAATGGACGGGACACATATCGGGGGGTCCTACAACCCCCAAACTCGATCGGCCCGACCGGCCCGCCCGGCCGAGCCCGTTGACCGGTGAGGCCTCGCCGACCGGGCGAGGACCTCGCCACCCACTGGACAAAGTGGTGATGGCTCGCCACTTGGGCGAGGTCCTCGTGACCCCTAGGCCCCAAAAAACTCTTGGTCCCACCCTAGGTCCCCCCACAAGTGCTCCGTTTGGCCCCCGACTCCATTTGAGGCATTTTCGGGGCCAATTTGCAAACCGGAATGATTCTGTATGATGTGTAGCATATGATTTTGGGGTAGGAGGTACTAATCTATCCAACTACCCATTTATTTGGTTAGATTCTAAAAAGGCTAAGGGTCAAAACCCAATCTATCAATTTGTTTTCCTATTTATGGTAAGTTTTAGTTTCGGTATCGTTCTTCATCATTTATACCCTAGGATGGGTGTGTATTACAAATGTATTTAAAAGAGATGAAGCATACAGTGGTGGAGGGTGAGATTTTGAAGGAATTGGACAAAAATGGGTTTTAAGCTTTGAGGTTGAGTGTAAAGTGTTGTGGTTGACCCACAACCTAAGGACATTCGTCTCTAAGGAACGACTCAAACCCGTCGACTGACGGCCTATAAGTGATTCGGGATTGTTTCGCTTGATCATGGGTGTGTACGGGCCCAATCTCAGCGGTCGATTTCGGTCGGTTTCGCCGTTCGGCAAAATTGGAAAATCGTAAGTTGGTTTCTACGTTCCGTCGCTCCCTCCTAAGTCAGAGTGCGTTAGAGTACGTCGTGTCACCATACCCCAGGTCCGGTTAAATCCAAATCATGCTCTGATACCATCTTGTAACGTCCTGAAAATCAGGGGTCGAGCAAAGCTCAGCTCCCGAGTTCCAACGCATCACTTATGCAACGCAGATGATGATGATTATGATGAGAGCATTGAAACATGAATGGGATTATACCAAAACAACATATCATACTCCAGAGATAGTTAAATTTACAAGCGAAAGACTGTGATAGATACATAAAAGATATAGGCTATAGTAAGTCTCCAGAGTGTGATAAGGTTACCAGGTTAATAAATTACAAGTACAATTTCAAATTATACCAAAGGTGTAGTGTTATCTAGTCAACATCCCAGAAAGCCTCGTCGATCAGGACACGGCTCACACGAACCCGCCTGAAACTGCATAAAGGAGGAATCCTCCTCATCCTCATAAGAGTCCGGCTCCGTTTCGCAGCATTGCCATCATCTAAAACTCAAACAAGTTTGGTTGGTGTGTACAACATCGTCCCGTAACGTGGGAGTG
Source organism: Magnolia officinalis (assembly GCA_021015155.1). Lineage (NCBI taxonomy): Eukaryota > Viridiplantae > Streptophyta > Magnoliopsida > Magnoliales > Magnoliaceae > Magnolia > Magnolia officinalis. The sequence goes on from JAJHSJ010000003.1 coordinate 38,979,482, forward strand.
AGTGATCAACTCAGTGGAACAATAAAGCATAGGTTAACATGTTATCAACTCAGTCAAGCAGTAATGATAAAGCAGTACAATCAAACAATTTTAAATACTCTTGTTAATGCAAGTATAATGCAGTCATGATGCATGCCCTTACCACATACTCCCTCATGCGACACCATCTTACGTTCATGGCATGCTTGCATTCCTCAGTGCTCCACATCTTCCAGGCACATGCAATGCGATGATGAGCATGATCACCGAGTTGTTATTATTACATTTCAAACAGCAGTATTGGGAAACTAAGGTACCTCCCTTGTATCATTTCCAAACATGATCCATTCTAGGGTCGTCAGTCCTAGTTAATCTCATACGATGGTGTGTTTCTAGGTCGCTGCAAGGGTTGTCAGCGCTGTTACACGGAACTGTTACACCACTCCCCCATCACCCTTTTAACGGTTCATCACTAAATTGATACAAGCCTAGGTCATACCCTATTTACCGCAGAAAAACTCATCGCCTCACCACAAATTCAGAGTATGCTCGAGGTCACTACAAAGGCTCGTCACCAATCAGTGTAGGCCGACAGCTCGAATATAGTGTCCCATACCACCATAATTGGCTCACAAGTCTGGTTGCTCACTGGTCACTACAGAGAGGCACGTGGCCCCAGCGTAGGCTGACAGCTCGACCACGGTGTCCCATACCACCATGCCCGGCTTATGAGTCTTAGCGGATTGAGGTACCATGGTTAACAGGATTTCACTGGTAAGTTTGGTACCCTAGGTTCAAGTAGCAGCATCCAAACATGGTGAACATACATAAGACAGATCGGGTTGCTTGACGAGCTCGGCTAGCTCGAGCGCACAACAAGTTGAACGATATGAAGCGCATAAGCACTTCGTGTGGCCAACCACTATCGTCAACCGAAGTATGACTTGGGTTTGTCGAACACATCTCATGTGGCAAATGAATCTCAGCCACAAATTCAATCCCGTTACCGATTGCCTGGACTATAATCATAGCCCCAGACACAATCAATCCATGACCAGAAGCATGTAGAGTAAAGCAGAATAAACAAAGTAATTCAAGCATGTTGACAAGCCTGTCATTAAACATGTAATAAAGCACATTATAAATAGAAAATACAAACACCTATATTTCATAAGTAAGCAGTTAATTTAAACAAGCAACATGGAGGAAATCATATACATCTCTAAGGTAGCTGAGAATCATATCTCAACACCCTTAAACATTACAATTTACTAACTACTACTCATTCAGACATTTCAACAAACACTTTAAACTACATACATCAACATACATGACGTATGTTGATTACATAGGTATAAGGCCAAATCCTTTAACTAGGGAGTTGCCCCAATTATAACACGCATGCACCCACGACGGATAGTCATGGCAAGCAGGAATCCAAGTTCCATGTTCATTCAGTCATTTCCACAAACACTTGGGCTACACGTTTTAGCATATATAGTGTATATTGGCCGTGGCGTGATTTAGGGCAAATCCTTTCGTCAAAGGGGTGTCGCCTATACAACAATCATGTATCCATGACAATCAGTCATGGTGAGCACGAATGCGAATTCTATATTCATTAGGTCATTTTCACAAACACTTAGAATACACCCTTTTTACATACATAACGTATACTAGCAAAAACATGTGTTAGGGCGAACCCTTTCGCCAAGTAAGTATTATACACATATATAATATGTTCATACAGCAAATAATCATGGCAAACACATTTCCAAAATTTATACGTATACGGTACTTTCTACAAATATCTAGAATACACAAAAATTCCATATTCTTCGTATTTAACCGAAACGGAAAACAGACAGTACTTTGTACATGTGTGATTGCATGCAGATCATGAATATATCATTATCTGACATTGAAAGCGTTGAAAACCATAACCTATACGTCTAAAGTCCGCACCTTTTGTCGTAGAATCGTAACGGATTCGATAGGTTCGCTAAGCTTTCGTATACTGCAGTTTGGCAACCTATAACATGTAATAGGTTAGGTATTTCATAACTTACAACTATCAAAACCCCAAAACAGGTTAGGGTTAGGGTTTCTTACCTAGAAACGAAGCCGGAATCACCGGGAAAGCGATGAAAATGGAGTGGTTGAACACGTATAGTGGCAGGGAGATGCTCCCACTTCTCTCACACTTTCTCTCTCTTTTCTCTCTTTCTCTCCTAGGGTTTTCTCAAATTCGTATGGCTGAATGAGAGAGGGTTTTATGGTCCTTATATAGCCTAAAATCACACCAAAATAGGCTCCAGGTCAAGGTACACTTAGGTTATAGCCAAAGTGAGTCAGTTTCAGCTCAACGGAGGACTTCTGGCGGCCCCTTTTCTGTGTACGGTCGAACTTAAGCTCACTAACGTTGGATCTAGGTATGGTTAAGTTTTCGTTCCAGTCGGATTCTCAGATCACGCGTGGCGGACCAGTTTCAGTTCAACGGTCAGCGGATCTCGATCGGAGATTCCGAGTACATGAATATGTTTGGGAAAATATCCCTGATCCGAGGGTGTAATTTGGTCTGTTTCTGACGGTCAGGTTGCTCCATACTGACCTGCAAGCGTTACATGCCAGATTTATTTATTTTGGAATTAATTTAGAATTATTTTCACATTTCTCACACTCTTCACTCCGGGCTCAAGCGAATAGTTGTTGGACACTATTTGGATTTGATTTCCGAGATGGTTGTCAAGCCCAACAAGCCGGTCCTAATTTCTTAACTTTGCGTTAATCGGACTTCCGACGTGCGGTCCAGATCTGATACGGAGTTCCAATGTGCTCCCGAGAGCAACTGGGTAATGAGATTGATCCTAGATTTTAGGGTAATGTAGCGTCAATGATTCTACAAGTTTTGGATCTTACAGATCGTATTTAAAGTGATTGGTACTAATTTCACAGCTACTCTAGTTTAACACTTGCTAATTCTCGCCTAATTTCTAAAGGATTTAGTCCTGTATGATTTCTGTCTGAGGTGGTACCTAGGCCTTTGTAGTTTGTATACAAAGTGATTCAAGTTATAATACTTAGCTAGTTTAAGATAGTGTCTAGGGTGAAAGTACTTAGAAAAATTGAAAGAACAAGGTAGTGAAGGGTGGGATTTGTGAAGGAAATGGGTTCAAAAGTAGTATTAGATTATGGTATTGGGTTCTGACAGGTTAATAAGGTGTTAGGAGCGACCCATTGCCTAAGGACGTCTAATTCCAGGTTGGCAAAATCCGGGATGTTACAACTTCACCCCCTTTTCCATGCATATCACGGTCATCCCCATATATTCGGTGTTGATTCACGGTCATTTCGACGCATTTCGCAGTCCCACGTCTTCACTTCACGGTCACTTCCATGCATTTCGCGGTCCAATCGCTTCACTTCACCCCCATCTACATGCATGTCACTGTCATTCCAGCATATTCCGTGTTGATTCACGGTCATTTCGACGCATTTCGCAGTCCCGTGTCTTCACTTTCGTGCATTTCGCAGTCCAATCGCTTCACTTCACCCCCATTTTCATGCATATCACGGTCATTCTCGCATATTCCATGTTGATTTACGGTTATTTCGACACATTTCACGGTCCCGCGTCTTCACTTCACGGTCACTTCCATGCATTTCGCGGTCCAATCGCTTCACTTCACCCCCATTTCCATGCATATCACGGTCATTCCCACATATTCCGTGTCGATTCACGATCATTTCGACGCATTTCGCGTTCCCGCGTCTTCACTTCACCGCCACTTCTGTGCATTTCGTGGTCCAATCGCTTCACTTCACCCCCATTTCCATGCACATCACGGTCATTCCCGGATGTTTCATGTTGATTCACGGTCATTTCGTCGCATTTCGCGGTCCCGCGTCTTTACTTCATGGTCACTTCCATGCAATTCACGGTCCAATTGCTTCACTTCACCCCCATTTTCATGCATATCATGGCCATTCTCGCATATTCCGTGTTGATTTACGGTCATTTCAACGCATTTCGCGGTCCCGCGACTTCACTTCACGGTCACTTTCGTGCATTTCGCGGTCCAATCGCTTCCTTCACCCCCATTTCATTGCATATCATGGTCATTCCCGCATATTTCGTGTTGATTCACGATCAATTCAATGTATTTCGCGTTCCCGCATCTTCACTTCACGGTCACTTCCGTGCATTTCGCGGTCCAATCGCTTCACTTCACCCCCATTTACATGCATATCACGGTCATTCCCGTATATTCCGTGTTGATTCACGGTCATTTCGATCCAATTCGCGGTCCCGTGTCTTCACTTCCGTGCATTTCGCGGTCCAATTGCTTCACTTCACCCCCATTTCCATGCATATTTCATGTTGGTTTACGGTCATTTCGACGTATTTCGCGGTCCCGCGTCTTCACTTCACGGTCACTTCAGTGCATTTTGCGGTCCAATTGCTTCAATTCACATCCACTTCCGTGCATATCATGGTCATTCCCGCATATTCTGTGTCAATTCACGGTTATTTCGACGCATTTCGCTGTACCACGTCTTCACTTCACGGTCACTTCCGTGCATTTCGCGGTCCAATCTCTTCACTTCACCCCCATTTCCATACATATCACGGTCATTCCTGGATAATCTGACTTGATTCACGGTCATTTCGACGCATTTTGCTGTCCCGCGTCTTCACTTCACGGTCAATTCCGTGCATTTCGCAGTCCAATCGCTTCACTTCACCTCCATTTCCATGCATATGATGGTCATTCCCGCATATTCCGTGTTGATTCACGGTCATTTCGACGCATTTCGCGGTCCCGCGTCTTTACTTCATGGTCACTTCCGTCCATTTCACGGTCCAATCGCTTCACTTCACCCCCATTTCCATGCTTATCACGGTTATTCCTGTTATTCCGTGTTGATTCACGGTCATTTCGATGCATTTCACGGTACAGCGTGTTCACTTCACGGTCTCTTCCGTACATTTCGCGGTCTAATCGCTTCACTTCACCCCCATTTCCATGCATATCACGGTCATTCCTGCATATTCCGCGTTAATTCACGGCCATTTTGATGCATTTCGTAGTCCCGCGTCATCACTTCACAATCACTTCCGCGCATTTCACGGTCCAATCGCTTCACTTCACCCCCATTTCCATGCATATCACGGTCATTTCCGCATATTCCGTGTTGGTTCACGGTCATTTCGACGCATTTCGCGGTCCCGCGTCTTCACTTCACGGTCACTTCCGTGCATTTCGCGGTCCAATTGCTACACTTCACCCCCATTTCCATGCATAATGCGGTCATTCCCGCATATTCCGTGTTGATTCAGGGTCATTTCGACGCATTTCGCGATCCCACATCTTTACTTCACGGTCACTTCGTAAATTTCACAATCCAATCACTTCACTTCACCTCCATTGCCATGCATATCACAGTCATTCCCGCATATTCCGTGTTGATTCCCGGTCATTTCGACGCATTTCACGGTACAATGTCCACACTTCAAGGTCACTTCCGTGCATTTCGCGGTCTAATCGCTTCACTTCACCCCCATTTCCATGCATATCACGGTCATTCCTGCATATTTGGTGTTGATTCACGGTCATTTCAATGTATTTCGCGGTCCCGCATCTTCACTTCACGGTCACTTCCATGCATTTTGTGGTCCAATCGCTTCACTTCACCCCCATTTACATGTATATCACTGTCATTCTCGCATATTCCGTGTTGATTCACGGTCATTTCGATGCATTTCGCTGTCCCGTGTCTTCACTTCGGTGCATTTCGCGGTCCAATCGCTTCACTTCACCCCCATTTCCCTGCATATCACGGTCATTCCCGCATATTCCGTGTCGATTTACACTCATTTTACACATTTCGCGGTCCCGCGTCTTCACTTCACGGTTACTTTCGTGCATTTCGCAGTCTAATCGTTTCACTTCACCTCCATTTCCATGCATATCACGGTCATTCCCGCGTATTCCGTGTTGATTCACGGTCAATTCGACGCATTTCGCAATCCCGGGTCTTCACTTCACGGTCACTTCTGTGCATTTCGTGGTCCAATCGCTTCACTTCACCCCCATTTCCATGCACATCACGGTGATTCCCGCATATTCCATGTTGATTCGCGGTCATTTCGACGCATTTCGCGGTTCAACGTCTTCACTTCACCGTCACTTCCGTGCATTTCGCGGTCCAATCGCTTTACTTCACCCCCATTTCCATGCATATCACGGTCATTCTTGCATATTCCGTGTTAATTCACGCTCATTTTGACGCATTTCACGGTCCCGCGTCTTCACTTCACGGTCACTTTCGTGCATTTCGCGGTCTAATCGCTTCGCTTCACCCCCATTTCCATGCATATCACGGTCATTTCCGCATATTCAGTGTTGATTCACGGTCATTTCGGCGCATTTCGCGGTCCCCCGTCTTCACTTCATGGTCACTTCTGTGCATTTCGCGGTCCTATCGCTTCACTTCACCCCCATTTCGATGCATATCACGGCCATTCCCGCATATTCGGTGTTGATTCAAGGTCATTTCGACGCATTTCGCGGTCTCGCATCTTCATCTCACGTTCACTTCCGTGCATTTCGCGGTCCAATTGCTTCACTTCACCTCCATTTCCATGCATATCACGGTCATTCCTGCATATTTGGTGTTGATTCACGGTCATTTCGACGTATTTCGCGGTCCCGCGTCTTCACTTCACGGTCACTTCCTTACATTTCGTGGTCCAATCGCTTCACTTTACCCCCATTTACATGCATATCACTGTCATTCACGCATATTCCTGTTGATTCACGGTCATTTCGATGCATTTTGCAGTCCCGTATCTTCACTTCAGTGCATTTCGCGGTCCAATCGCTTCACTTCACGCCCATTTCCTTGCATATCACGGTCATTCCCGCATATTCCGTGTCGATTTACGCTCATTTCGACACATTTCGCGGTCTCGCGTCTTCACTTCACGGTTACTTCCGTGCATTTCGCAGTCCAATCGTTTCACTTCACCTTCACTTCCATGCATATCACGGTCAGTCCTGCATATTCCGTGTTGATTCACGGTCAATTCGACGCATTTCGCGATCCCGGGTCTTCGCTTCACGGTCACTTCTGTGCATTTCGCGGTCCAATCGCTTCACTTCACCCCCATTTCCATGCACATCACGGTCATTCCCGCATATTCCATGTTGATTCGCGGTCATTTCAACGCATTTCGCGGTTCAACGTCTTCACTTCACCGTCACTTCCGTGCATTTCGCAGTCCAATCGCCTCGCTTCACCCCCTTTTCCATGCATATCACGGTCATTTCTGCATATTCCGTGTTGATTCACGGTCATTTCGGCGCATTTCGCGGTCCCTCGTCTTCACTTCACGGTCACTTCCGTGCATTTCGCGGTCCAATCGCTTCACTTCACCCCCATTTCGATGCATATCACGGCCATTCCGCATATTTGGTGTTGATTCACGGTCATTTCGACGTATTTCGCGGTCCCGCATCTTCACCTCACGGTCACTTCCGTGCATTTCGCGGTCCAATCGCTTCACTTCACCTCCATTTCCATGCATATCACGGTAATTCCCGCATATTCAGTGTTGATTCACGGATATTTCAACGCATTTCGTGGTACAACGCCTTCACTTCACGGTCACTTACGTCCATTCCCGTTCCAATCGCTTCACTTCACCCCCATTTACATGCATATCACGGTCATTCCCGCATATTCCGTGTTGATTCACGGTCATTTCGACACAATTCGCAGTCCCGTATCTTCACCTCACGTTCACTTTCGTGCATTTCGCATTCCAATCGATTCAATTCACTTCCATTTCCATGCATATCACGGTCATTCCCGCTTATTACGTGTTGATTCACGGTTATTTCGAAGCATTTCAAGGTACAACGTCTTAACTTCACGGTCATTTCCGTGCATTTCACGGTCAAATCGCTTCACTTCACCCCCATTTCTACGCATATCAATGTCATTCCCGCATATTTCGTGTTGATTCACGGTCATTTCAACGCATTTCGCGGTCCCGCGTCTTCACTTCACGATCGCCTCCATGCATTTCGCGGTCCAATCGATTCACTTCACCCCCATTTCCATGCATATTACAGTCATTCCCGCAAATTCCATAATGATTTACGGTCATTTCGACCCATTTTGCGGTCCCGTGTTGAGGGTCGAATATTGCATATTAGACCCCAATTACTACATAGATTTACGGAACATGACACTGCTTAAATGGAGTATTTTAATTGTGTTTTGTTGCAGGATTCAATCAGGAGTGTTGACTGAAAATTGATAGTAAAAGCGTGGATTTGGCACTCTGATATCACAAAAGCAAGGGACGGACTCCTGGGGATTGGGATCGACGATTTTACACAGCCGAGATCCGAAAAAGATCGAGAAACTGAAGATCAAGTGGCCTGAAAGTCAGCCAGAATGCAAGATCACAGGGTTTCCACCATCTGTTCGGCTCGAAACTTCATACATGGCCTCAGGACCATAAATTAACCGTATACATCAAATTTCAGTTCTTGGATCGCTGTGGAAGTAGCCCAACGGACAGATCAGCTCCTTAAATCCTAAAGTGGGGCCCGCCTGATATCTGGATATATCGCAATTTTTGTCTCAACGTGTTTAATGAAGTGCCTGAGAGGATGGATGGAACGGATTTCACAGAAGCAACACAGTGGACTCCGCACTTGAGGTGAGTGTACACCATGTACAGGCACGCTGGAGGTGCACCGAACAAGGGAAGTCGGTCAGCACTGCGCTTACCGACTCTTCTCTTCTCCTTCTCTGTTTAAACAGCGGACGCACCGCGTCCGCTTGTTCCTCTCAGTGGGGCCCACTCATCATGCGGTTCGAAGATCCACACCGTCTATCAGGTTTCCAGAGGATGCATTATCCGAGCCTAGGTGACGGAAATCAAGAAGTCGTCATCGATCGGTTTTCAACCGTCCGAACAGATAACCAACGGTGCCATGCAAAATTCTTGTGGGCCACACCTAATCAATTCAAAACCGTCCATATCCAAACGGTTTTTGGAACTGAATCTGATGAACGGGGTGGATGTTACCAAAAACATCAAAGTGGGGCCCACCGAACCCGTCAGCGCAAGCGCAGGCAGACTGCTTCGCAGAGTCCGCGAAAATCGGACGTTCCGGGAAGTAGTGGCCCACCACTGATGATCAAATCAATGATCTGGACCATCTGTCATGAAGATGAGCTTGAGAAGGTCAAACCCTAGTTGACAGTTTGTGATCATATACGCAAACGTGCCCGCTACAACAATCAACAGATGACCGTCTGCTGCTGTTACAACAAGGACTGCTTCCTTAGGCTGCATCAACGAACGACCAAAACGCTCCATCTCTGGTCGAAATTCCGAGGAGAAGACAATGGATGGACTGGATTTCCAACACAGCGTCGATTAGGGGCCCCACCAAACAACCAGCATCCGAAAAAACCTTTTCTAAACGCAAGGGGTTGCGTTTTTCTATTGTTGCGTAAGCTTCCGCAGCCGACTCCATCCGGGTCACTTCCCTGGCTGCTGTTATTAAAAAGGAAAGAGGAGAAGGAGAGAGGGATCATCAGTTGAGAGAGCTTGGAGCGGGGAGCTGAGCTTGGGTGTGGAGCACAGGGAGAGAAAGGTTTTCAAAATTTATTTTTTATTTTTTTATTTTTTCCTGAATTTCATGGATTTTACTTATCCATGCTAGGCTAAACCTCTTAGCTAGGGCTAAGAGGTGAAGCTTGTAGTGGGATGGGAGATTTAATTTATGTTTTTAATTGGTTTTAATTATGAATTGAATTGATATTTGTTTTATTAAGGGAATATTTTAGTCTTTAATGGTCTGTTGTGACTGAAATTACAATGGGTCTGCAATGGCTTTGAGTATTTCCTTTTCCTTTAATGTTTATGACGTCAGGAAGCCCTGTTGTTTACCATCGTCTCCTGGGCATGGTTGGATGACGGTACCCTTCCTAACCTTCATAAACATGTTGATTGGTTGGTAATTAGTTTAATTCTGTTGTTTGCTTTGTCTCCTGGGCATGGTTTGGTGATGGAATCCATTCTAATTCATACACCTTTCATCTCTTGAAAATATATCAATGTCAGTTCAGTTAATTCCATGATTGTGAAGCAGGCATAAGATCTCCCTGATCTCTACAAGTGGATCCTCTGAATCCCTAGTTCCCACTCTGAATTCTCTTAAATTTTAGATACATATTTCACCATTATTCCTCAAATCACACTCGATTTAGATTTCATCTCATCCTAGTTCTAGTTCTAGTTAGTTTCAGATTACGTACAGGTTTCAGTCCCTGTGGATTCGACCTCGGTCTTACCGAGTTTATTACTACATCACAACCCTATACTTGGGGAGTGAACAAGTTTTTGGCGCCGTTGCCGGGGACTGACGGCTACGTATTTCTGAAATTAATTAGTTTTAGAATTAAGAGTAAGATTAGGATTTTACTAACGTTTCTCTTTTTAGGTTTCTGAGATAGCCTTCTAAATTGGTACGCTCTCTTAAATCTTTTTCTTCTATTTAGAATTAAGTTTGAGTTTAGAAAATTTTCTAATTTCTTTTAATTTTAGAAATTCCTAGAGTTTTCCTTTTTAGAAAACTAACCCAAATTGTTTCCTATTTTTTAGAATTTCTATTTCTAGGCATTCTGTTTAGAGACTAACTTTCCTGTTTTGTAGGGTTATAGAAATTTCCAATTAGTAAGCTCTTCTTAACTTCCACCTTCTACTTTTCAATTTTCTTTCATTACTCACTTACTTCCTAGTTTAAGACTTTCCTAATTAGTTTAGAAGTTTCTTCTTCATTCTATTTTTAGGAACTTTCTTTGTTTCTCTTTATTTATATCGTTCTTCTTCTTAGACTTATAATTATAAAAAACTAACTTGTTTTGTTTTGCAGGTTTTAACTTAGGGACTTCAATTTGGTAACTTCCTTCCAACCCTCTTTTCTTTCTAGTTTTTTTTCTTTCTTAGGATTAGGTTTAGAAATCAATTGAGGGCTGTGAGTGTTTCATGCCCAAGTGGGCTCGTGACAACACTCGACGTCTCTTGACTGAAGGAGGATTAGTTGAGGGGTTAACTGTCCATCGCAGGACTAGACATCGCTCGAATTCCCCTGAGTTAATTGAGGTTATGGCTGCAAATCAACCTCAAGCACTACCTCACCACAGGGATGAGGAAATACATGATGAGAATGAGGTGCATCAAGCACCCCCGCCTCGTACTTTACGAGATTATTTACAACCGGCGGGGGTGAGTACGCCCTCATGTATGATTTTTCCTGAAAACACAGGACAGATGGACATCAAGCCAGGAGTTATCCAACTCCTTCCTAAATTCCATGGGCTTGAATCAGAAAGTCCATACTTACATTTGAAAGAGTTCGATGAGATTATAGCCACCTTATACTTTCCCAATGTATCCGAGGATACAATCAGGCTGAAACTCTTTCCTTTTTCCTTAAAAGAGAAGGCTAAGACGTGGCTACATTCACTGCGTCCTCGATCCATTGGCACATGGAATGATATGCAGAGGGAATTCATAAAAAAATTCTTCCCACATCATAAAACAATTACCCTCAGAAAAGCAATCATGAACTTTGCCCAAAAGGAAGATGAAACATTCTTCCAATGTTGGGAAAGGTTTAAAGATCTGGTCAGTTCATGCCCACAACACGGCTTTGAAACGTGGCGCATTACAAATTTTTTCTACGATGGACTGACATCTTCCATGCGCCAAATGGTCGAGACAATGTGCAATGGAGAGTTCATTAATAAAGATGTTGACGAGGTATGGGATTACCTCGACAATCTGGCTGAAAAAACACAATCTTGGGACTATTACCCAAAATCAAACACCACGTCTAGGCCAACTCAATCTAAGGAGAAAGGTGGATTGTATCTCCTGAAAGAAGAGGATGATCTCAATTATAAAGTGACTAATCTCATAAGAAAATTTGAGGCCATGGAAGGAAAGAAGGATAAGGTCAATGAAATTGTTTGCGGCATCTGTGATTGCAACATTCACACAACTGAAAACTGTCCTACAATACCTGCCTTTCGAGGAGTGTTGAATGAACAAGCCAATGCCGTGAACAACTATCAAAGACCTTTTACTGGACCCAACTCCAATACATACAATCCTGGTTGGAAAAATCATCCAAACTTTAGTTGGAGAAATGGACAAACGGCTACCCCCCAAGGTTTTTTCAAAATCCAAATCAGGGGAAACCTCAAGAAGAACCGGTTCAAAATTCCATACAAGAGCTGGCTCAGGCGATGCGAGGATTTACAGATTTTATGCAAAAGATAGATTCTCGTATGACGGTTATAGAAAAGGGGATGCTTCCTGCACAACCGCTCCCCAATCCTAAACCGCAGTACGAGATATAAGTGATCCCAGCTCTTCAAATCAAATGGGGCACGCTAAATCCATCACCACTCTTAGGAGTGGGAAGATCATTGATAAAACCCTTCCGGTTAGGCCTGAAAAGCCTCAAGAACCAGAAGAGGACAATAATGATGGATCTAGTGATACCCCACAAAAATTAGAACCGGAACTTCTAGAGAAGCCAGTTGCTCCGTTCCCCCAACGGTTGGTTGCACCAAAACGTCTTTCTAACTCTCAGGATATTCTGGAGGTGTTGAAACAAGTGAAAGTCAACATTCCTCTACTTGATGTCGTAAAACAGATTCCTTCATATGCAAAATTTCTGAAAGACCTATGTACGACCAAAAGACGGCAGAGTATTCAAAAGAAGATTTTCTTAACTGAGAAAGTGAGTGCCATCTTGAAGCAAGACGTGCCGCAGAAATTCAAGGATCCCGGTAGCCCAACCATATCATGTGTAATCGGGAACCATCGAATTGATCACGCACTTCTTGACTTAGGAGCGAGCGTCAATCTGATTCCCTACTCGGTATACAAACAGTTAGGTTTGGGTGAGTTAAAACCCACCCTAACCACACTACAACTTGCCGATCGCTCTGTTCGTGTACCAAGAGGGATTATTGAGGATGTGTTGGTCCAAGTCGATAGATTTTACTACCCTGTAGATTTTATCATCCTGGACACCGAACCCATCAATAACATAAGCACTCAGATTCCCGTCATTCTGGGTCGCCCATTCCTTGCCACGTCAAATGCAATTATCAATTGCAGGAATGGTGTCATGACTATGTCTTTCGGAAATTTGACATTGGAGTCAAACATCTTTTTCAATCACGGCAACAACTCAGAGGATGATGACGATATCCACGACATTAACATGATTGACTCTTTAGTGGAAGATACGACACCTCTGACCTTATCCTCCGACCTTCTAGAGACGTGCCTGGCCCACTCCCATGAGTTTGATGATGATATGATTAGGGAGACGTGTGCCTTGCTGGATACTGCACCGGTACTTGAAGTTAACCGGTGGAGGCCACAATTTGAAGAATTACCACAAACTGATGTAGTGCCTCTACCGTCTAACCTCAAGGCACCGAAGCTTGACCTAAAACCTTTGCCCTCTGATTTGAAATATGCCTATTTAGGTCAAGATGAGACATACCCGGTGGTGATCTCTGCCCACCTGGAGAAAGAACAGGAGAGTATGCTCATAGCTACTCTCATTCAGCATAAGGGAGCCCTTGGATGGACGATCGCGGACCTCAAGGGAATCGACCCCTCGATTTGTACTCACCGCATATATCTTGAGGATAATGCGAAGACCGCTCGGCAACCACAACGTAGACTAAATCCAAACATGAAGGAAGTGGTTAAGGCCGAGGTTCTCAAACTATTGGATGTGGGTATCATATACCCTATATCTGATAGTCAGTGGGTGAGTCCAACTCAGGTGGTTCCTAAGAAGTCCGGAATCACCATCGTAGCCAATGCTAATAATGAACTCGTGCCGACTAGAGTCACTACTGGTTGGAGAATGTGCATTGACTACAGGAAATTAAATACCGTCACGAGGAAAGACCACTTTCCTTTACCATTCATTGATCAGATCCTGGAAAGGTTAGCCGGTCATTCCTATTACAGTTTCCTTGACGGGTATTCGGGCTATAACCAAATTGAAATCGCCCCTGAGGACCAGGAAAAGACCACATTTACTTGCCCCTATGGCACCTTTGCTTACAGAAGGATGCCATTCGGGTTATGTAATGCCCCTGCCACCTTTCAGCGATGTATGCTGAGTATCTTTTCTGACATGGTGGGGAAATATCTAGAGGTCTTTATGGACGATTTCTCTGTTTTCGGTTCATCTTTCAGCGAGTGCTTAGAGAATCTTAAATGTGTGCTGAAAAGATGTGAAGAAAAGAATCTGGTACTTAATTGGGAGAAGTGTCATTTCATGGTTCATAAGGGGATTGTCCTTGGACATATCATCTCATCCAAGGGAATTGAGGTAGATAAGGCAAAAATCGATCTTATCTCTAACCTACCTCCACCCAAGAACATCAGGGACGTGCGATCCTTCTTAGGACACGCAGGATTTTACAGGCGATTCATAAAGGACTTTAGTCTCCTCTCTCGTCCTTTATGTAATCTTCTTCAAAAGGATGCTCCATACGAGTGGACTGAGCAATGCCAGGAAGCTTTCACCAAGCTTAAAGGCACGTTAACCACTGCACCCATCATGCAGCCACCCGACTGGAGCCTTCCTTTTGAGCTTATGTGCGACGCTTCTGATTATGCTCTTGGAGCGGTTCTAGGCCAGAGAAAAGATAAGAGGCCCTACGTCATCCATTACGCGAGTAGGACTTTAAATCCTGCCCAAGTGAACTACTCGACTACGGACAAAAAGAACTTTTAGCCGTAGTGTTCGCCTTGGACAAATTTAGGTCCTACCTGATCGGATCCAAGATCATTATCTATACAGATCATGCGGCACTGAAGTATCTTCTTTCTAAGAATGATTCTAAGCCCCGCCTGATACGATGGATCCTTCTACTCCAAGAATTTGATTTGAAATTAAAGATAAAAAGGAGTAGAGAACGTAGTGGCCGATCACCTTTCTCGCCTTAATACCTCTGATTCCCTTGAGGCGACCCATATCAACGACATGTTCCCTGATGAACAACTGTTCAGAGTCTCCCACTCACCTTGGTTCGCTGATATTGCTAATTATCTTGCTACAGGTTCCATACCGACACAGTGGACTGCGCAAGATAAGAAGAAATTCTTCACCGAGGTGCGCAACTTTTTCTGGGATGATCCTTATTTGTTTAAATATTGCCCAGACCAGATCTTAAGGAGATGTGTGCCAGATGATGAGCATCAGAGTGTCATCTCCTTTTGTCACTCACAGGCCTGTGGTGGTCACTTTTCTGCTAAAAAGACCACGGCCAAAATTCTGCAGTGTGGCTTCTATTGGCCCACTATGTTCAGGGACACTCATGAGTTTTGCAAAGCTTGTGAGCGTTGTCAAAAATTGGGAGCATTGTCCCGTCGAAATATGATGCCCTTAAATCCCATCTTATCATAGAAGCATTTGATTGCTGGGGCATTGATTTCATGGGACCTTTCCCCCAATCCTTGGAAATCTATATTTTGCTCGCCGTAGATTATGTCACTAAATGGGTCGAAGCAATCCCGTGCCGCAACAATGACCATCGCACAGTCATTAAATTTTTAAAAGAGAACATCCTGTCGCGGTTCGGAACGCCTCGAGCCATCATTAGTGATGGGGGCTCACACTTTTGTAATAGGCCATTCGAGAGTTTAATGAAGAAATATGGTATCTCTCATAAGGTAAGCACCCCATACCACCCACAGACAAGTGGGCAAGCTGAGATTTCTAATAGGGAGATCAAACATATTTTGGAAAAAACGGTTAACCCTGATCGTAAGGATTGGTCAATCCGATTGACCGATGCCTTATGGGCTTACCGTACTGCTTTTAAAACCCCTATTGGAATGTCTCCCTTTAGACTCGTCTATGGGAAGGCTTGCCACTTGCCTGTGGAGTTGGAACATAGAGCCTACTGGGCGATCAAAAATCTGAATTTCAATCTGAACAACGCTGGCTCGCTACGCAAACTTCAATTAAATGAACTTGAAGAAATCCGGAACGACGCGTACGAGAACTCGAGAATTTACAAGGACAGGATGAAGGCGTTTCATGACCAACATATTCTACGAAAATCATTCACGCCAGGTCAGAAAGTCCTTTTGTATAATTCTCGATTACATCTCTTTCCGGGTAAGCTTCGATCTCGTTGGACCGGCCCTTACATTGTTGTTACTGCATATCCTCATGGGGCCGTCGAGATAAGAGATCCCGACAATGGCAAGGAATTTAAAGTAAATGGACATCGCTTAAAGCCATTTGTCGAGAAATTTGATTCAGAAGACATGTCCATGCCTCTGACTGATCCTGTTTACCAGGAATGATCTCCTAGTCTGATGGAGGTATAGGTAGGTTTATCGCTTTCATAGGACTAGGGTAGTTTATTGTATTTGTCTGGCTGAAGACGGTAAACTTAGCGCTCCTGGGAGGCAGCCCAGCTTTTCATTCCATTTTCCTAGTCCAATGTTTGTGGGTAACATTACTGCAAACCCTCACGAGACTACAACTCGTCCACTAGGGGCAACCTAGGGGTTTAAAGGCTTGTTGCATACGCTAAATGCAATCGAGAGCACCTGCGAAAGTGGTATAGGTAGGATTTTATTTTTGTTTTACTTTCGATTGGTTTTTTCTCTTGTGCTGACCCGCTCTCATGTTGAGATCTCTATGGAAAGTCTCTCTCGACTCGTTACCCAGGTACTATCTTCCCATCACTTCTCATGTACTTTCGTTGTCCCATGTGCATTGCATGTTTACATCTTTTACATTGAGGACAATGTAGATTTTAGGTTGGGGGTGGGAGATTAGGTTACCTAATCAGTGTTTTCTTGGTCTTGAGCAAGAATTGTGAAAATTTTTAAAAATTTTTCTGGACTTTCTAGTGAATTCGAAGTGATTTTGACGGATATCCTGGATTTAGAATTTCAAGATACGTGATGTTGGAAATTTATGACTCTTAATTTCAGTATCTGTTAAATTTCACAGTTAAGTTCGAATTGTTAATCCATGATTAGAGGTTTTAAACATTGATTGAGTCATGATTTCACAAGACACATCTCGCTTTCACATTAAAGTTTCAGTTGATATTGAAGGATTGACTTGGTAATCATTAAGCATGAAAAGATCCAATCTAGGGAATTTGTCCATCCTGTTCATAAGAAGAATGAAGAAAAAAATACCCAGCTACAAGATAGCTGCCTACGAAAAGGGTTGGGCAAACGAACTTCACCATAGGTTTGCTCCCTATAGGTGTAGATTTTAGACCCCATGGTTACATTCGGAAAGAGTTGGGCGATTAGTTTTCACCATAGGTTTGCTCCCTATAGGTGAGGAATTGATTCCCCTCTTAGCGTTATTTTTAATGAAAAATCACAAGATGATAAAAATAAAAGAATGATCTGTGGGGCAAGTTTTGGTTAAGTTGATTGTCCTGAGTACTCTTGTTGGTTACCAAGGATGTCATGAAATAACGAATTAATCTTAATGGTGATTAGCCGAGGTTACACTATACACCTGGGATCTCAATGTTTAGAATTTTTCCAATTGATGGATTAATATTTGAATTTGATTATGAGGTTACTATGAACTTGATTCCAGGAGAAAGTAATGCCCAATATTCATGAATCATAGAATTCTATAATCTGAGTTGTGTTTTCAAAAATCACTTGAGTTCATAGAAATTGTCCTGTAAATTCTCAACTTATTTTTCGCATGCTTTGCTCGGGACTAACAAAATGCTGGTTGGGGGTTGTGTTGAGGGTCGAATATTGCATATTAGACCCCAATTACTACATAGATTTACGAACATGACACTGCTTAAATGGAGTATTTTAATTGTGTTTTGTTGCAGGATTCAATCAGGAGTGTTGACTGAAAATTGATAGTAAAAGCGTGGATTTGGCACTCTGATATCACAAAAGCAAGGGACGGACTCCTGGGGATTGGGATCGATGATTTTACACAGCCGAGATCCGAAAAAGATCGAGAAACTGAAGCTCAAGTGGCCTGAAAGTCAGCCAGAATGCAAGATCACAGGGTTTCCACCATCTGTTCGGCTCGAAACTTCATACATGGCCTCAGGACCATAAATTAACCGTACACATCAAATTTCAGTTCTTGGATCGCTGTGGAAGTAGCCCAACGGACAGATCAGCTCCTTAAATCCTAAAGTGGGGCCCGCCTGATATCTGGATATATCGCAATTTTTGTCTCAACGTGTTTAATGAAGTGCCTGAGAGGATGGATGGAACGGATTTCACAGAAGCAACACAGTGGACTCTGCACTCGAGGTGAGTGTACACCATGTACAGGCACGCTGGAGGTGCACCGAACAAGGGAAGTCGGTCAGCACTGCGCTGACCGACTCTTCTTCTTCTCCTTCTCTGTTTTAAACAGCGGACGCACCGCGTCCGCTGGTTCCTCTCAGTGGGGCCCACTCATCATGCGGTTCGAAGATCCACACCGTCTATCAGGTTTCCAGAGGATGCATTATCCGAGCCTAGGTGACGGAAATCAAGAAGTCGTCATCGATCGGTTTTCAACCGTCCGAACAGATAACCAACGGTGCCATGCAAAATTCTTGTGGGCCACACCTAATCAATTCAAAACCGTCCATATCCAAACGGTTTTTCGAATTGAATCTGATGAACGGGGTGGATGTTACCAAAAACATCAAAGTGGGGCCCACCGAACCCGTCAGCGCAAGTGCAGGCAGACTGCTTCGCAGCGTCCGTGAAAACCGGACGCTCCGGGAAGTAGTGGCCCACCACTGATGATCAGATCAATGATCTGGACCATCTGTCATGAAGATGAGCTTGAGAAGGTCAAACCCTAGTCGACAGTTTGTGATCATATACGCAAACGTGCCCGCTACAACAATCAACAGATGACCGTCTGCTGCTGTTACAACAAGGACTGCTTCCTTGGGCTGCGTCAACGAACGACCAAAACGCTCCATCTCTGGTCGAAATTCCGAGGAGAAGACAATGGATGGACTGGATTTCCAACACAGCGTCGATAAGGGGCCCCACCAAGCAACCAGCATCCAAAAAACCTTTTCTAAACGCAAGGGAGTTGTGTTTTTCTGTTGCTGCGTAAGCTTCCGCAGCCGACTCCCAGCCGGTCACTTCCCTGGCTGCTGTTATAAAAAGGAAAGAGGAGAAGGAGAGAAGGGATCATCAGTTGGAGAGAGCTTGGAGCGAGGAGCTTGGGTGTGGAGCACAGGGAGAGAAAAGGTTTTCAAAATTTTTTATTTTCTTTTTTTTTTTTCTGAATTTCATGGATTTTACTCTATCCATGCTAGGCTAAACCTCTTAGCTAGGGCTAAGAGGTGAAGCTTGTAGTGGGATGGGAGATTTAATTTTATGTTTTTAATTTGGTTTTAATTATGAATTGAATTTGATATTTGTTTTATTAAGGGAATATTTTTAGTCTTTAATGGTCTGTTGTGACTGAAATTACAATGGGTCTGTAATGGCTTTGAGTATTTCCTTTTCCTTTTAATGTTTATGACGTCAGGAAGCCCTATTGTTTACCATCGTCTCCTGGGCATGGTTGGATGACGGTACCCATCCTAACCTTCATAAACATGTTGATTGGTTGGTAATTAGTTTAATTCTGTTGTTTGCTTTGTCTCCTGGGCATGGTTTGGTGATGGGATCCATTCTAATTCATACACCTTTCATCTCTTGAAAATTATATCAATGTCAGTTCGGTTAATTTCCATGATTTGTGAAGCAGGCATAAGATCTCTCTGATCTCTACAAGTGGATCCTCTGAATCCCTAGTTTCCCACTTCTGAATTCTCTTAAATTTTAGATACATATTTCACCATTATTCCTCAAATCACACTCGATTTAGATTTCATCTCATCCTAGTTCTAGTTCTAGTTAGTTTCGGATTACGTACAGGTTTCAGTCCCTGTGGATTCGACCTCGGTCTTACCGAGTTTATTACTACATCACAACCCTATACTTGGGAGTGAACAAGTTTTTGGCGCCGTTGCCAGGGACTGACGGCTACGTATTTCTGAAATTAATTAGTTTTAGAATTAAGAGAAGATTAGGATTTTTACTAACGTTCTCTTTATAGGTTTCTGAGATAGCCTTCTAAATTGGTACGCTCTTTCTAAATCTTCTTTCTTCTATTTTTAGAATTAAGGTTTGAGTTTTAGAAAATTTCTAATTTCTTTTAATTTTAGAAATTCCTAGAGTTTCCTACGAGTTTTTCCTCTTTTTAGAAACTAGCCCAACTTTGTTTCTATTTCTTTTAGAATTTTCTATTTCTAGGCATTCTGTTTAGAGACTAACTTTCTGTTTGTAGGCTTTATAGAAATTCCAATTTAGTAAGTTCTTCTTAACTTCCACCTTCTACTTTTCAATTTCTTTCATTACTCACTACTTCCTAGTTTAAGACTTTTCTAATTAGCTTTAGAAGTCTTCTTCATTCTATTTTTAGGAACTTTTCTTTGTTTCTCTTTATTTATATCGTTCTTCTTCTTAGACTTACTAATTATAAAAACTAACTTGTTTTGTTTTGCAGGTTTTAACTTAGGGACTTCAATTTGGTAACTTCCTTCCAACCCTCTTTTCTTTCTAGTTTTTTTTCTTTCTTAGGATTAGGTTTAGAAATCAATTGAGGGCTGTGAGTGTTTCATGCCCAAGTAGGCTCGTGACAACACTCGACGTCTCTTGACTGAAGGAGGATTAGTTGAGGGGTTAACTGTCCATCGCAGGACTAGACATCGCTCGAATTCCCCTGAGTTAATTGAGGTTATGGCTGCAAATCAACCTCAAGCACTACCTCACCATAGGGATGAGGAAATACATGATGAGAATGAGGTGCATCAAGTACCCCCGCCTCATACTTTACGAGATTATTTACAACCGGCGGGGGTAAGTACGCCCTCATGTATGATTTTTTCTGAAAATATAGGACAGATGGACATCAAGCCAGGAGTTATCCAACTCCTTCCTAAATTCCATAGGCTTGAATCAGAAAGTCCATACTTACATTTGAAAGAGTTCGATGAGATTATAACCACCTTATACTTTCCCAATGTATCCGAGGATACAATCAGGCTGAAACTGAAACTCTTCCTTTTTCCTTAAAAGAGAAGGCTAAGACGTGGCTACATTCACTGCGTCCTCGATCCATTGGCACATGGAATGATATGCAGAGGGAATTCATAAAAAAATTCTTCCCACATCATAAAACAATTACCCTCAGAAAAGCAATCATGAACTTTGCCCAAAAGGAAGATGAAACATTCTTCCAATGTTGGGAAAGGTTTAAAGATCTGGTCAGTTCATGCCCACAACACGGCTTTGAAACGTGGCGCATTACAAATTTTTTCTACGATGGACTGACATCTTCCATGCGCCAAATGGTCGAGACAATGTGCAATGGAGAGTTCATTAATAAAGATGTTGACAAGGTATGGGATTACCTCGACAATCTGGCTGAAAAAAACACAATCTTGGGACTATTACCAAAATCAAACACCACGTCTAGGCCAACTCAATCTAAGGAGAAAGGTGGTGGATTGTATCTCTGAAAGAAGAGGATGATCTCAATATAAAGTGACTAATCTCATAAGAAAATTTGAGGCCATGGAAGGAAAGAAGGATAAGGTCAATGAAATTGTTTGCGGCATCTGTGATTGCAACATTCACACAACTGAAAACTGTCTTACAATACCTGCCTTTCGAGGAGTGTTGAATGAACAAGCCAATGCCGTGAACAACTATCAAAGACCTTTTACTGGACCCAACTCCAATACATACAAGCCTGGTTGGAAAAATCATCCAAACTTTAGTTGGAGAAATGGACAAACGGCTACCCCCCAAGGTTTTTTTCAAAATCCAAATCAGGGGAAACCTCAAGAAGAACCGGTTCAAAATTCCATACAAGAGCTAGCTCAGGCGATGCGAGGATTTACAGATTTTATGCAAAAGATAGATTCTCGTATGACGGTTATAGAAAAGGGGATGCTTCCTGCACAATCGCTCCCCAATCCTAAACCGCAGTACGAGATAAGTGATCCCAGCTCTTCAAATCAAATGGGGCACGCTAAATCCATCACCACTCTTAGGAGTGGGAAGATCATTGATAAAACCCTTCCAGTTAGGCCTGAAAAACCTCAAGAACCAGAAGAGGACAATAATGATGGATCTAGTGATACCCCACAAAAATTAGAACCGGAACTTCTAGAGAAGCCAGTTGCTCCGTTCCCCCAACGGTTGGTTGCACCAAAACGTCTTTCTAACTCTCAGGATATTCTGGAGGTGTTGAAACAAGTGAAAGTCAACATTCCTCTACTTGATGTCGTAAAACAGATTCCTTCATATGCAAAATTTCTAAAAGACCTATGTACGACCAAAAGACGGCAGAGTATTCAAAAGAAGATTTTCTTAACTGAGAAAGTGAGTGTTATCTTAAAGCAAGACATGCCGCAGAAATTCAAGGATCCCGGTAGCCCAACCATATCATGTGTAATTGGGAACCATCGAATTGATCACGCACTTCTTGACTTAGGAGCGAGCGTCAATCTGATTCCCTACTCGGTATACAAACAGTTAGGTTTGGGTGAGTTAAAACCCACCCTAACCACACTACAACTTGCCGATCGCTATGTTCGTGTACCAAGAGGGATTATTGAAGATGTGTTGGTCCAAGTCGATAGATTTTACTACCCTGTAGATTTTATCATCCTGGACACTGAACCCATCAATAACATAAGCACTCAGATTCCCGTCATTTCGACCCATTTTGCGGTCCCGCGTCTTCACTTTACAAACACTTCCATGCATTTCGAGGTCCAATCGCTTCACTTCACCTCCATTTCCATGCATATCACGGTCATTCCCGCATATTCAGTGTAGATTCACGGTCAATTCGATGCATTTCGCGTTCTGGCGTCTTCACTTCACAGTCACTTCCGTGCATTTCGCGGTCCAATCACTTCACTTCACCCCCATTTCCCTGCATATCACGGTCATTCTCGCATATTCTGTGTTGATTTACGGTCATTTCGACGCATTTCGCGGTCCCACGTCTTCACTTCACGGTCACTTCCGTGCATTTCACGGTCCAATCGCTTCACTTCACCCCTATTTCCATGCATATCACGGACATTCAACATATTCGGTGTTGATTCACAGTCAATTCGATGCATTTCGCGGTCCCACGTCTTCACTTCACGATCACTTAGCATTCACGGTCCAATCGCTTCACTTCACCCCCATTTCCATGCATATCACGGTCATTCGCGCATATTCTGTGTTGATTCACGGTCATTTCGACACATTTCGCGGTCCCGCGTCTTCACTACACGATCACTTCCGTGCATTTCGCGGTTCAATCGCGTCAATTCACCTCATTTTCATGCAAATCACGGTCATTCCCGCGTCTACTGTGTCGATTCACGGTCATTTCGACGCATTTTGCGGCCCCGCAACTTCACTTCACGGTCACTTCCGTGCATTTCGCGGTCCAATCGCTTCACTTCACCCCCCTTCCCATGCATATCACGGTCATTCCTGCATATTCTGTGTTGATTCATGGTCATTTCGACGTATTTCACGGTCCCACGTCTTCATTTCACGGTCATTTCCGTGCATTTCGTGGTCTAATCGCTTCCCTTCACCCCCATTTACATGCATATCACGGTCATTCCCGCATATTCCGTATTGATTCACGGTCATTTCGACGAAATTCGCTGTCCCGTGTCTTCACCTCCGTGCATTTCCCGGTCCAATCGCTTCACTCACCCCCATTTCCATGCATGTCACGGTCATTCCCGCATATTCCGTGTTGATTTACGGTCATTTCGACGCATTTCGTAGTCCCGCATCTTCACTTCGCGGTCACTTTCGTGCATTTCGCAGTCCAATCGCTTCACTTGCCCTCCATTTCCATGTATATCACGGTCATTCCAGCATATTCCGTGTCGATTCACGGTCATTTCGACTCATTTCACGGTCCCGCGTCTTTACTTCACGGTAACTTCCGTGCATTTCACGGTCCAATCGCTCCACTTCTCCCCCATGTCCATGCATATCACGGTCATTCTTGCATATTCCGTGTTGATTCATGATCATTTCATCGCATTTCGCGGTACCGTGTTTTCACTTCGCTGTCACTTCCACGCATTTCGAGGTCCAATCGCTTCACTTCACCCCCATTTCCATGCATATCACGGTCATTCTTGCATATTCCTTGTTAATTCACAGTCTATTCCGTGTATTTCGCTATCCAATTGCTTCACTTCACCCCCATTTCTATGCAAATCACAGTCATTCCCGCATATTCCGTGTTGATTCACAGTCAATTCGATGCATTTTACGTTCCCATGTCTTCACTTCACAGTCACTTTCGTGCATTTCGTATTCCAATCGCTTCACTTCACCTCCATTTTCATGTGTATGAAGGTCATTCCCGCATATTCTGTGTTGATTCACGGTCATTTCGACGCATTTCGCGGTCCCGCGTGTTCACTTCACCGTCACTTCCGTGCATTTCGCGGTCCAATCGCTTCACTTCACCCCCATTTCCGTACATATCACGGTCATTCCTGCATATTCCGTGTTGATTCACTGTCATTCTACGCATTTCGCAGTCCCACGTCTTCACTTCACGGTCACTTTCGTGCATTTCGCTGCTCACTCGCTTCACTTCACCTCCATTTCCACGCATATCACGGTCAGTCCCGCATATTCCGTGTTGATTCACGGCCATTTCGAAGTATTTCGCGATCCCGCGTCTTTACTTCACGGTCACTTCCCTGCATATCACTATCCAATCACTTCACTTCTCCCCCATTTTCATGCTTGTCACGGCCATTGCCGCATATTTTATGTTGATTACGGTCATTTCGACACATTTCGTGGTACAACGTCTTCACTTCACGGTCACTTCCATGCATTTCGCGGTCCAATCGCTTCACTTCACCCCCATTTCCATGCATATCACAGTCATTTCTGCAAATTTTGTGTTTATTCACGGTCATTTCGACGCATTTTGCGGTCCCACGTCTTCGCTTCACGGTCACTTCCGTGCATTTCGCGGTCCAATCGCTTCACTTCACCGTCATTTCCACGCATATCACAGTCAGTCCTGCATATTCCGTGTTGATTCACGGTCATTTCGACGCATTTCTCGGTCCCGCGTCTTTACTTCACGGTCACTTCCGTGGATTTCGCGATCCAATCGCTTCCCTTCACGCCCATTTCCACGCATATCACGCTCATTCCCGCATATTCCATGTTAATTCACGGTCACTTCCGTGCATTTTGCGGTCCAATCGCTTCACTATACCCTCATATCCATGCATATCACGGTCATATTTTCTTATTCCGTGTTAATTCACGGTCATTTCGACTCATTTCGAGGTTCCGCGTCTTCACTTCACGGTAACTTCCGTGCATTTCGCGGTCCAATCGCTTTACTTCACCGCCATTTCCATGCAAATCGCGGTCATTCCTGCATATTCCGTGTTGATTCATTGTCATTCTACGCATTTCGCAATCCCACGTCTTCACTTCACGGTCACTTTCGTGTATTTCACTGTCCAATTGCTTCACTTTACCTCCATTTACATGAATATCACGGTCAATACCGCATATTCCGTGTTGATTCACGGTCATTTCGACGTATTTCGCGATCCCGCGTCTTTAGTTTTCGGTCACTTCACTGCATATGGCGGTCCAATCACTTCACTTCTCTCCCATTTCCATGCTTGTCACGGCCATTGCCGCATATTTCGTGTCGATTACAGTCATTTCGACACATTTCGCGGTACAGCGTCTTCACTTCACGGTCACTTCCGTGCATTTCGTGGTCCAATCGCTTCACTTCACCTCCATTTCCATGCATATCACGGTCATTTCCGCATATTCTGTGTTTATTCACGGTCATTTCGACGCATTTCGCGGTCCCGCATCTTCACTTCACGGTAACTTTCGTGCATTTCGCGGTCCAATCGCTTCACTTCACCCCCATTTCCATGCATATCACGGTCATTCCTCCATATTCGTGTTGATTCACGGTCATTACGACGCATTTCGTGGTCCCGCGTCTTCACTTCACGGTCACTTCCATGCATTTCGCGGTCCAATCGCTTCACTTCACCCCCATTACATGCATATCACTGTCATTCCCGTATATTCCGTGTTGATTTACTGTCATTTCGACGCATTTCGCATTCCCGCATCTTCACTTCATGGTCACTTCCGTGCATTTTGGAGTCCAATCGCAACACTTCACCTCCATTTCCATGCATATCACGTTCATTCCCGGATATTCCATGTTGATTCACGGTCATTTCGATGCATTTCACGGTCCAGCGTCATACTTCACAGTCACTTCCGTGGATTTTGCGGTCCAATCGCTTCACTTCACCCCCATTTCCATGCATATCACCGTCATTCCTGCATGTTCCGTATTGATTCACGGTCATTTCGACGCATTTCGCGGTACAACGTCTTCACTACACGGTAACTTCCGTGCATTTCGCAGACCAATCGCTTCAATTCACCCCGATTTCCACGCATATCACGGTCATTCATGCATATTCTGTGTTAATTCACGGTCATTTCTTCGCATTTCGCGGTCCCGCGTCTTCACTTCACGTTTGGTTCCGTGCATTTCGCGGTCTAATCGCTTCGCTTCACCCCCATTTCCATGCATATCACTGTCATTTTCGCGTATTCCGTGTTGATTCACGGTCATTTCGACCCATTTTGGGGTCCTGCGACTTCACTTCACTGTCACTTCCGTGCATTTCGCGGTCCAATCGCTTCACTTCACCCCCATTTCCAAGCATATCACGGCCATTCTCGCATATTCCGTGTTAAGTCATGGTCATTTTGACGCATTTCGAGGTCCCACGTCTTCACTTCACGGTCAGTTCCAAGCATTTCGCGGTCCAATCGCTTCACTTCACCCCCAATTACGTGCATATCACGGTCATTCCCGCATATTCCGTGTTGATTCACGGCCATTTCGACGCATTTCGAGGTCCCACGTCTTCACTTCACGGTCACTTCCGTGCATTTCGCAATCCAATTGCTTAACTTCACCTCCATTTCCACGCATATCATGGTCATTCCCGCATATTCCATGTAGATTCACGGTCATTTCGACCCAATTCGCGGTCCCGTATCTTCACTTCCATGCATTTCATATTCCAATCGCTTCACTTCACCCCCATTTCCATGCATATCACGATCATTCCTGCATATTCCATGTTGATTTACGGTCATTTCGACCCATTTGGCGGTCCCGCGTCTTCACTTCACGCTCACTTCCGTGCATTTCGCAGTCCAATCGTTTCACTCCGTCCCCATTTCCACGTATATCACGGTCATTCCCGCATATTCTGTGTTGATTTACAGTCAATTCGATGTATTTCGCGTTCCCGCGTCTTCACTTCACAGTCACTTCCGGGCATTTCGCGGTCCAATCGCTTCACTTCACCCCCATTTCCATGCATATCACGGTCAATCCCGCATTTTCTCTGTTGATTCACGGTCAATACGATGTATTTCGCGTTCCCGCGTCTTTACTTCACAGTCACTTCCGTGCATTTCGCGGTCCAATCGCTTCACTTCACCCCCATTTCCATGCGTGTCACGGTCATTGCCGCATATTCCGTGTTGATTCACGGTCATTTTGAGGCATTTCGTGATCCCGCGTCTTCACTTCACGGTTACTTCCGTGCATTTCACGGTCCAATCGCTTCACTTCACCCCCATTTCCATCCATATCACGGTCATTCTTGCATATTCCGTGTTAATTCACGGTCATTTCGACGCATTTCGTTGTCCCGCGCCTTCACTTCACGGTCAGTTCCGTGCATTGCGCGGTCCAATCGCTTCACTTCACCCCCATTTCCATGCCTATCACTGTCATTTCCGCATATTCCGTGTTGATTCACGGTCATTTCGACGCATTTCGGGGTCCCGCGTCTTCACTTCACGGTCACTTCCATGCATTTCGCGGTCCAATCACTTCACTTCACCCCATTTACATGCATATCACGGTCATTCCCGCAAATTCCGTGTTGATTCACGGTCATTTTGACCCAATTCGTAGTCCCAGGTCTTCACTTCCGTGCATTTCGCGGTCCAATAGCTTCACTTCACCCCCATTTCCACTCATATCACGGTCATTCCCGCATATTCCGTGTTGATTCACGATCATTTCATCGCATTTTGCGGTACCGCGTCTTCACTTCGCGGTCACTTCCGTGCATTTCGAGGTCCAATCGCTTCAATTCACCCCCATTTCCATGCATATCACGGTCATTCTTGCATATTTCATGTTAATTCACAGTCAGTTCCGTGCATTTCGCTATCCAATCGCTTCACTTCATCCCCATTTCTATGCAAATCACGGTCATTCCCGCATATTCCGTGTTGATTCACGGTCAATTCGATGCATTTTACGTTCCCACGTCTTCACTTCACAGTCACTTCCGTGCATTTCGTATTCCAATCGCTTCACTTCACCTCCACTTTCATGCGTATGATGGTCATTCCCGCATATTCCGTGTTGATTCACGGTCATTTCGACGCATTTCGCGGTCCCGCGTGTTCACTTCACCGTCACTTCCATGCATTTCGCGGTCCAATCGCTTCACTTCACCCCCATTTCCGTACATATCACGGTCATTCCTGCATATTCCGTGTTGATTCACTGTCATTCTACGCATTTCGCAGTCTCACGTCTTCACTTCACGGTCACTTTCGTGCATTTCGCTGTTCACTCGCTTCACTTCACCTCCATTTCCACGCATATCACGGTCAGTCCCGCATATTCCGTGTTGATTCACGGCCATTTTGAAGTATTCCGCGATCCCCGTCTTTACTTCACGGTCACTTCCCTGCATATCGCTGTCCAATCACTTCACTTCTCTCCCATTTCCATGCTTGTCACGGCCATTGCCACATATTTCGTGTTGATAACGGTCATTTCGACACATTTCGCGGTACAACGTCTTCACTTCACGGTCACTTCCATGCATTTCGCGGTCCAATCGCTTCACTTCACCCCCATTTCCAAGCATATCACAGTCATTTCCGCAAATTCTGTGTTTATTCATGGTCATTTCGACGCATTTTGCGGTCCCACGTCTTCGCTTCACGGTTACTTTCGTGCATTTCGCGGTCCAATCGCTTCACTTCACCTCCATTTCCACGCATATCACGGTAAGTCCTGCATATTCCGTGTTGATTCACAGTCATTTCGACGCATTTCTCTGTCCCGCGTCTTTACTTCACGGTCACTTCCGTGGATTTTGCGGTCTAATCGCTTCCCTTCACGCCCATTTCCAAGCATATCACGCTCATTCCCGCATATTCCGTGTTAGTTCACGGTCACTTCCGTGCATTTCGCGGTCCCGCGTCTTCACTACATGGTCACTTCCGTGCATTTTGCGGTTCAATCGCTTCAATTCACCTCCATTTCCATGCATATCACGATCATTCCCGCATATTCTGTGTCAATTGTCGGTCATTTCAATGCATTTCGCGGTCCCGCGTATTCACTTCACGGTAACTTCCGTGCATTTCGCGGTCCAATCGCTTCACTTCACCGCCATTTCCATGCATATCACGGTCATTCCTGCATATTCCGTGTTGATTCATTGTCATTCTACGCATTTCGCAGTCCCACGTCTTCACTTCACGGTCACTTTCGTGCATTTCACTGTCCAATCGCTTCACTTCACATCCATTTACACGCATATCACTGTCAGTCCCACATATTCCGTGTTGATTTACGGTCATTTCGACGTATTTCGGAATCTCGCGTCTTTACTTCACGGTTACTTCCCTACATATCGCGGTCCAATCACTTCACTTCTCCCCCATTTCCATGCTTGTCACGGCCATTGCCACATATTTCGTGTCGATTACGGTCATTTCGACACATTTCGCGGTACAGCGTCTTCACTTCACGGTCACTTCCGTGCATTTCGTGGTCCAATCGCTTCACTTCACCCCCATTTCCATGCATATCACGGTCATTCCTGCATATTCCGTGTTGATTTACGGTCATTTCGACGCATTTCGCGATCCCGCGTCTTCACTTCACGGTCACTTCCATGCATTTCGCGGTCCAATCACTTCACTTCACCCCCATTTACATGCATATCACTGTCATTCTCATATATTCCGTGTTGATTTACTGTCATTTCGACGCATTTCGCATTCCCGCATCTTCACTTCATGGTCACTTCTGTACATTTCGCAGTCCAATCGCTACACTTCACCTCCATTTCCATGCATATCACATTCATTCCCGGATATTCCATGTTGATTCACGGTCATTTCGACGCATTTCACGGTCCAGCGTCATACTTCACAGTCACTTCCGTGGATTTCGTGGTCCAATCGCTTCACTTCACCCCCATTTTCATGCATATCACCGTCATTCCCGCATATTCTGTATTGATTCACGGTCATTTCGACGCATTTCGCGGTACAGCGTCTTCACTACACGGTAACTTCCGTGCATTTCGCAGACCAATCGCTTCAATTCACCCCGATTTCCATGCATATCACGGTCATTCATGCATATTCTGTGTTAATTCACGGTCATTTCTTCGCATTTCGCGGTCCCGCGTCTTCACTTCACGTTTGGTTCCGTGCATTTCGCGGTCTAATCGCTTCGCTTCACCCCCATTTCCATGCATATCACTGTCATTTTCGCGTATTCCGTGTTGATTCACGGTCATTTCGACCCATTTTGCGGTCCCGCGACTTCACTTCACTGTCACTTTCGTGCATTTCGTGGTCCAATCGCTTCACTTCACCCCCATTTCCAAGCATATCACGGCCATTCCCGCATATTCTGTGTTAAGTCATGGTCATTTTGATGCATTTCGAGGTCCCGCGTCTTCATTTCACCGTCACTTCCAAGCATTTCACGGTCCAATCGCTTCACTTCACCCCCAATTACGTGCATATCACGGTCATTCCCGCATATTCCGTGTTGATTCACGGCCATTTCGACGCATTTCGAGGTCCCACGTCTTCACTTCACGGTCACTTCCGTGCATTTCGCAGTCCAATTGCTTAACTTCACCTCCATTTCCACGCATATCATGGTCATTCCCGCATATTCCATATAGATTCACGGTCATTTCGACCCAATTCGCGGTCCCGTATCTTCACTTCCGTGCATTTCATAGTCCAATCGCTTCACTTAACCCCCATTTCCATGCATATCACGGTCATTCCTGCATATTCCGTGTTGATTTACGGTCATTTCGACCCATTTTGCGGTCCCGCGTCTTCACTTCAAGTCACTTCCGTGCATTTCGTGGTCCAATCGCTTCACTCCGCCCCCATTTTCATGTATATCACGGTCATTCCCGCATATTCTGCGTTGATTAACGGTCAATTCGATGCATTTCGCGTTCCCGCGTCTTCACTTCACAGTCACTTCCGGGCATTTCGCGGTCCAATCGCTTCACTTCACCCCCATTTCCATGCATATCACGGTCAATCCCGCATTTTCCCTATTGATTCACGGTCAATTCGATGTATTTCGCGTTCACGCGTCTTTACTTCATAGTCACTTCCGTGCATTTCGCGGTCCAATCGCTTCACTTCACCCCCTTTTCCATCCATATCACGGTCATTCTTGCATATTCCGTGTTAATTCACGGTCATTTCGACGCATTTCGCTGTCCCGCGCCTTCACTTCACGGTCCGTTCCGTGCATTGCGCGGTCTAATCGCTTCACTTCACCCCCATTTCCATGCATATCACTGTCATTTCCGCATATTCCGTGTTGATTCATGGTCATTTCGACGCATTTCGGGGTCCCGCGTCTTCACTTCACGGTCACTTCCATGTATTTCGCGGTCCAATCACTTCACTTCAACCCCATTTACATGCATATCACGGTCATTCCCGCAAATTCCGTGTTGATTCACGGTCATTTTGACCCAATTCGTAGTCCCAGGTCTTCACTTCCGTGCATTTCGCGGTCCAGTAGCTTCACTTCACCCCCATTTCCACGCATATCACGGTCATTCCCGCATATTCCGTGTTGATTCACGATCATTTCATCGCATTTCGTGGTACCGCGTCTTCACTTCGCGGTCACTTCCGTGCATTTCGAGGTCCAATCGCTTCACTTCACCCCCATTTCCATGCATATCACGGTCATTCTTGCATATTCCGTGTTAATTCACAGTCAGTTCCGTGCATTTCGCTATCCAATCGCTTCACTTCACCCCCATTTCTATGCAAATCACGGTCATTCCCGCATATTCCGTGTTGATTCACGGTCAATTCGATGCATTTTACGTTCCCGCGTGTTCACTTCACCGTCACTTCCGTGCATTTCGCGGTCCAATCGCTTCACTTCACCCCCATTTCCGTACATATCACGGTCATTCCTGCATATTCCATGTTGATTCACTGTCATTCTACGCATTTCGCAGTCCCACGTCTTCACTTCACGGTCACTTTCGTGCATTTCGCTGTTCACTCACTTCACTTCACCTCCATTTCCACGCATATCACGGTCAGTCCCGCATATTCCGTGTTGATTCACGGCCATTTCGAAGTATTTCGTGATCCCGCGTCTTTACTTCACGGTCACTTCCCTGCATCTCGTTGTCCAATCACTTCACTTCTCCCCCATTTCCATGCTTGTCATGGCCATTGCCGCATATTTCGTGTCGATTACGGTCATTTCGACACATTTCGCGGTACAGCGTCTTCACTTCACGGTCACTTCCGTGCATTTCGTGGTCCAATCGCTTCACTTCACCCCCATTTCCATGCATATCACGGTCATTTCCGCATATTCTGTGTTTATTCACGGTCATTTCGACGCATTTCGCGGTCCCGCGTCTTTACTTCACGGTAACTTTCGTACATTTCGAGGTGCAATCGCTTCAATTCACCTCCATTTCCATGCATATCACGGTCATTCCCGCATATTCTGTGTCGATTCACGGTTATTTCGACACATTTTGCAATCCCACGTCTTCACTTCACGGTCACTTCCATGCATTTCGTGGTCCAATCGCTTCACTTCACCCCCATTTACATGCATATCACTGTCATTCCCGTATATTCCGTGTTGATTTACTGTCATTTCGACGCATTTCACATTCCCGCATCTTCAATTCATGGCCACTTCAGTGTATTTCGCAGTCCAATCGCTACACTTCACCTCCATTTCCATGCATATCACGTTCATTCCCGGATATTCCATGTTGATTCACGGTCATTTCGACGCATTTCACGGTCCAGCGTCATACTTCACAGTCACTTCCGTGGATTTCGCTGTCCAATCGCTTCACTTCACCCCCATTTCCGGGCATATCACCGTCATTCCCGCATATTCCGTATTGATTCACGGTCATTTCGACGCATTTCGCGGTACAGCATCTTCACTACACGGTAACTTCCGTGCATTTCGCGGACCAATCGCTTCAATTCACCCCGATTTCCATGCATATCACGGTCATTCCTGCATATTCCGTGTTTATTCACTGTCATTCTACGCATTTCGCAGTCCCACGTCTTCACTTCACGGTCACTTTCGTGCATTTCGCTGTTCACTCGCTTCACTTCACCTCCATTTCCATGCATATCACGGTCAGTCCCGCATATTCCGTGTTGATTCACGGCCATTTCGAAGTATTTCGCGATCCCGCGTCTTTACTTCACGGTCACTTCCCTGCATATCGCTGTCCAATCACTTCACTTCTCCCCCATTTCCATGCTTGTCACGGCCATTGCCGCATTTTTCTTGTCGATTACGTTCATTTCGACACATTTCGCGGTACAGCGTCTTCACTTCACGGTCACTTCCGTGCATTTCGTGGTCTAATCGCTTCACTTCACCCCCATTTTCATGCATATCACGGTCATTTCCGCATATTCTGTGTTTATTCACGGTCATTTCGACGCATTTCGCGGTCCCGCGTCTTCACTTCACGGTAACTTTCGTGCATTTCGCGGTGCAATCGCTTCACTTCACCCACATTTCCATGCATATCACGGTCATTCCTGCATATTCTGTGTTGATTCACCGTCATTTCGACGCATTTCGCGGTCCCGCGTCTTCACTTCACGGTCACTTCCATGCATTTCGCGGTCTAATCGCTTCACTTCACCCTCATTTGCATGCATATCACTGTCATTCCCGTATATTCCGTGTTGATTTACTGTCATTTCGACGCATTTCACATTCCCGCATCTTCACTTCATGGTCACTTCCGTGCATTTCGCAGTCCAATCGCTACACTTCACCTCCATTTCCATGCATATCACGTTCATTCCCGCATATTCTATGTTGATTCACGGTCATTTCGACGCATTTCACGGTCCAGCGTCATACTTCACAGTCACTTCCGTGGATTTCGCGGTCCAATCGCTTCACTTCACCCCCATTTCCATGCATATCACCGTCATTCCCGCATATTCCGTATTGATTCACCGTCATTTCGACGCATTTCGCGGTACAGCATCTTCACTACACGGTAACTTCCGTGCATTTCGCGGACCAATCGCTTCAATTCACCCCGATTTCCATGCATATCACGGTCATTCATGCATATTCCGTGTTTATTCACGGTCATTTCTTCGCATTTCGCGGTCCCGCGTCTTTACTTCACGTTTAGTTCCGTGCATTTCGCGGATTAATCGCTTCACTTCACCCCCATTTTCAAGCATATCACGGTCATTCTTGCATATTCTGTGTTAATTCACAGTCAGTTCCGTGCATTTCGCTATCCAATCGCTTCACTTCACCCCCATTTCTATGCAAATCACGGTCATTCCCGCATATTCCGTGTTGATTCACGATCAATTCGATGCATTTTGCGTTCCCACATCTTCACTTCACAGTCACTTCCGTGCATTTCGTATTCCAATCACTTCACTTCACCACCATTTTCATGCGTATGATGGTCATTCCCGCATATTCCGTGTTAATTCACGGTCATTTCAACGCATTTCGCGGTCCCGCGTGTTCACTTCACCGTCACTTCCGTGCATTTCGCGGTCCAATCGCTTCACTTCACCCCCATTTCCGTACATATCACGGTCATTCCTGCATATTCCGTGTTGATTCACTGTCATTCTACGCATTTCGCAGTCCCACGTCTTCACTTCACGGTCACTTTCGTGCATTTCGCTGTTCACTCGCTTCACTTCACCTCCATTTCCATGCATATCACGGTCAGTCCTGCATATTCCATGTTGATTCACGGCCATTTTGAAGTATTTCGCGATCCTACGTCTTCACTTCACGGTCACTTCCCTGCATATCGCTGTCCAATCACTTCACTTCTCCCCCATTTCCATGCTTGTCACGGCCATTGCCGCATTTTTCGTGTCGATTACGATCATTTCGACACATTTCGCGGTACAGCGTCTTCACTTCACGGTCACTTCCGTGCATTTCGTGGTCCAATCGCTTCACTTCACCCCCATTTCCATGCATATCACGGTCATTTCCGCATATTCTGTATTTATTCATGGTCATTTCGACGCATTTCGCGGTCCCGCGTCTTTACTTCACGGTAACTTTCGTACATTTCGCGGTGCAATCGCTTCACTTCACCCCCATTTCCAAGCATATCACGGTCATTCCTGCATATTCCGTGTTGATTCACGGTCATTTCGACGCATTTCGCGGTCCCGCGTCTTCACTTCACGGTCACTTCCATGTATTTCGCGGTCCAATCGCTTCACTTCACCCCCATTTACATGCATATCACTGTCATTCCCGCATATTCCGTGTTGATTTACTGTCATTTCGACGCATTTCACATTCCCGCATCTTCACTTCATGGTTACTTTCGTGCATTTCGCAGTCCAATCGCTACACTTCACCTCCATTTCCATGCATATCACGTTCATTCCCGGATATTCCATGTTAATTCACGGTCATTTCGACGCATTTCACGGTCCAGCGTCATACTTCACAGTCACTTCCGTGGATTTCGCGGTCCAATCACTTCACTTCACCCCCATTTACATGCATATAACCGACATTCCCGCATATTCTGTATTGATTCACGGTCATTTCGACGCATTTCGCGATACAGCATCTTCACTACACGGTAACTTCCGTGCATTTCGCGGACCAATCGCTTCAATTCACCCCGATTTCCATGCATATCACGGTCATTCATGCATATTCCGTGTTAATTCACGGTCATTTCTTCGCATTTCACGGTCCCGCGTCTTCACTTCACGTTTAGTTCCGTGCATTTCGCGGTCTAATCGCTTCACTTCACCCCCATTTCCATGCATACCACTGTCATTTTCGCATATTCCGTGTTGATTCACGGTCATTTCGACCCATTTTTGGGGTCCCGCGACTTCACTTCACTGTCACTTCCGTGCATTTCGCCGTCCAATCGCTTCACTTCACCCCCATTTCCAAGCATATCACGGCCATTCCCGCATATTCCGTGTTAAGTCATGGTCATTTTGACGCATTTCGAGGTCCCGCGTCTTCACTTCACGGTCACTTCCAAGCATTTCGTGGTCCAATCGCTTCACTTCACCCCCAATTACGTGCATATCACGGTCATTCCCGCATATTCCGTGTTGATTCACGGCCATTTCGACGCATTTCGAGGTCCCACGTCTTCACTTCACGGTCACTTCCGTGCATTTCGCAGTCCAATTGCTTAACTTCACCTCCTTCCACGCATATCATGGTCATTCCCGCATATTCCATGTAGATTCACAGTCATTTCGACGCAATTCGCGGTCCCGTATCTTCACTTCCGTGCATTTCATAGTCCAATCGCTTCACATCACCCCCATTTCCATGCATATCACGGTCATTTTGCTGTCCCGCGTCTTCACTTCACGGTCACTTCCGTGCATTTCACGGTCCAATCACTTAACTCCGCCCCCATTTCCATGTATATCATGGTCATTCCCGCATATTCTTTGTTAATTTACGGTCAATTCGATGTATTTCGTGTTCCCGAGTCTTCACTTCACAGTCACTTCCGGGCATTTCGCGTTCCAATCGCTTCTCTTCGCCCCCATTTCCATGCATATCACGGTCATTCCCGCATGTTCTGTGTTGATTAACGGTCAATTCGATGCATTTCGCG
The DNA here is from genome assembly GCA_021015155.1 of Magnolia officinalis. Taxonomy (NCBI): domain Eukaryota; kingdom Viridiplantae; phylum Streptophyta; class Magnoliopsida; order Magnoliales; family Magnoliaceae; genus Magnolia; species Magnolia officinalis. The sequence continues at coordinate 39,016,700 of JAJHSJ010000003.1, forward strand.
TTCCCGCGTCTTCACTTCACAGTCACTTCCGTGCATTTTGCGGTCCAAACGCTTCACTTCACCCCCATTCCATGCCTATCACGGTCATTCCCCCATATTCCGTGTTGATTCACGGTGATTTCGACGCATTTCGCAGTCCCGCGTCTTCACTTCATGGTCACTTCCGTGCATTTCACGGTCGAATCGCTTCACTTCACTCCAATTTCCATGCATATCACAGTCATTCCTGCATATTCCATGTCGATTCACAGTCATTTCGATCCATTTTGCGGTCCGGCGTCTTCACTTCACGGTCCAATCGCTTCATTTCACCCCCATTTCCATGCACATCATGGTCATTCTCGCATATTACGTGTTGATTCACGGTCATTATGACGCATTTCACGGTCCCGCGTCTCCACTACTCGGTCACTTCTGTGCATTTCGCGGTCCAATCGCTTCAAGTCACCTCCATTTCCATGCATATCACAGTCATTCCCGCATATTCTGTGTCGATTCACGGTCATTTCGACGCATTTCGCCGTCCTGCGTCTTTACTTCACGGTCACTTTCGTGCATTTCGCGGTCCAATCGCTTCACTTCTCCCCCATTTCCATGCTTATCACGGTCATTCCTCCATATTCCGTGTTGATTAATGGTTATTTCGACGCATTTCGTGGTACAAAATCTTCACTACACGGTCACTTCCGTGCATTTCGCGATCCAATCGCTTCACTTCACCCCCATTTCCATGCATATAATGGTCATTCCCGCATATTCCGTGTTGCTTCACGGTCATTTCAACGCATTTCGCGGTCCCCCGTCTTCACTTCACGGTCACTTCCGCGCATTTCGTGATATAATCGCTTCACTACACCCCCATTTCCATGCATATCACGGTCATTCCCGCATATTTCGTGTTGATTCACGGTCATTTTGACGCATTTCGCGCTCCCGCGTCTTCACTTCACGGTCACTTCCGAGCATTTCGCAGTCCAATAGCTTCACTTCACCAACATTTCCATGCATATCACGGTCATTCCTGCATATTTCGTGTTGATTCACCGTCATTCCCGCATAATTCGCGGTTCAGCGTCTTTACTTCTCGGTTAATTCCGTGCATTTCGCGGTCTAAGCGCTTCACTTCACCCCCATTTCCATGTATATCACGGTCATTCTTGCATACTCCGTGTTAATTCACGGTCATTTCAACGCATTTCGCGGTCCCCCGTCTTCACTTCACGGTCACTTCCTTGCATTTCGCGGTCCAATCGCAACACTTCACCCCCATTTTCGTGTATATCACGGTCATTTCCACATATTCCGTGTTGATTCACGGTCATTTCGACGCATTTCGCGGTCCCGTGTCTTCACTTCACGGTCACTTCAATACATTTCCCGGTCCAATCGCTTCAGTTCACCCCCATTTCCATGCATATCACGGTCATTCCCGCATATTCCGTTTTGATTCACGGTCATTTTGACGCATTTCGCGGTCCCGCATCTTCACCTAACGATTACTTCCGGGCATTTCGCAGTCCAATCGCTTCACTTCACCTCCATTTCCATGCATATCATGGTCATTCCTGCATATTCCGTCTTGACACACGGTCATTACGACGTATTTCGCGGTACAACGTCTTCACTTCATGGTCACTTCCGTGCATTTCGCAGTCAATCGCTTCACTTCACCCCCATTTCCACGCATATCACGGTCATTCCCGCATATTTCGTGTTGGTTCACGGTCATTTCGACGCTTTTCGCGATCCCACGACTTTACTTCACGGTCACTTCCATGCATTTCGCGGCCCAATCGCTTCACTTCACCCCCATTTACATGCATATCACGGTCATTCCCGCATATTACGTGTTGATTCACGGGCATTTCGACGCATTTTATGGTCAAGTGTCTTCACTTCCGTGAATTTCACGGTCCAATCGCTTCACTTGACTCCCATTTTCATGCATATCACGGTCATTCCTGCATATTCTGTGTTGATTCACGGTCAATTTGATGCATTTTCCGTTTCCGCGTCTTCACTTCACAGTCACTTCCGTGCATTTCGCGATCCAATCGCTTTACTTCACCCCCATTTCCATGCGTATCATGGTCATTCCCACATATTCCGTGTTGATTCACGGTAATTTCGACACATTTCGATATCTCGCGTCTTCACTTCACGGTCACTAGCGTGCATTTCGACCCCCATTTTCATGCATATCACGGTCATTCACGCTTATTCCGTGTCGATTCACGGTCATTTCAACGCATTTCGCGGTCCGGCGTCTTCACTTCACGGTCATTTCCGTGCATTCACGGTCCAATCACTTCATTTCACCCCCATTTCCATGCACATCACGGTCATTCCCGCATATTCCGTGCTGATTCACGGTCATTTCGACGCATTTCGCAGTCCCGCATCTTCACTACACGGTCACTTCCGTGCATTTCGCGGACCAATCGCTTCAATTCACCTCCATTTCCATGCATATCACTGTCATTCCCGCATATTCTGTGTCGAATCACGGTCATTTCGACGCATTTCGCGGTCCCGCGTCTTCACTTCACGGTTACTTCCGTGCATTTCGCGATCCAATTGCTTCACTTACCCTCATTTCCATGCATATCACGGTCATTCCTGCATATTCCGTGTTAATTCACGATCATTTCGACGCATGTCGCAGTCCCACGTCTTCACTTCACGGTCACTTCCGTGCATTTCGCAGTCCAATCGCTTCACATTGCCTCCATTTCCACGCATATCACGGTCATTCCCGCATATTCCGTGTTGATTCACGGTCATTTCGACGCATTTCGTGGTCCCACGTCTTCACTTCACGGTCACTTCTGCGCATTTCGCGGTCCAATCGCTTCACTTCACCCCCAATTCCATGCATATCACGGTCATTCCGGCATATTCCGTGTTAATTCACGGTAATTTCGACGCATTTTGTGGTCCAATCGCTTCACTTCACCCTCATTTCCATGCATATCACGATCATTCCCACATATTCCGTGTTGATTGACGGTCATTTCGACGCATTTCGCGGTACACCGTCTTCACTTCACAGTCACTTCCGTGCATTTCGCGGACAAATCGCTTTACTTCAACCCCATTTTTATGCATATCACGGTCATTCCCGCATATTCGGTGTTGATTCACGGTCATTTCGACGCATTTCACGGTTTCGCATCTTCAATTCACGGTCACTTCCATGCATTTCGCGGTACAATCGCTTCACTTCACCCCCATTTACATGCATATCACTGTCATTCCCGCATATTCCGTGTTGATTTATAGTCATTTCGAATCATTTCGGAGACCCGCGTCTACACTTCATGGTCACTTCCGTGCATTTCGTAGTCCAATCCCTTCATTTCACCTCCATTTCCATGCATAACACGGTCATTCCCGCATATTCCGTGTTGATTCCCGGTCATTTTGACGCATTTACCGGCCCAACGTCTTTACTTCACGGTCACTTCCGTGCATTTCGCGTTCAAATCGCTTCACTTCACCCCCATTTCCATGCATATCACGGTCATTCCCGCATATTCTGTGTTGATTCACGGTCATTTCGACGCATTTCGTGGTACAACATCTTCACTTCACGGTAACTTCCGTGCATTTCGCGGTCCAATCGCTTCACTTCACCCCCATTTCCATGCATATCACGGTCATTCCCGCATATTCCGTGTTAATTCGAGATCATTTCGACGCATTTCGCTGTCTCGCGTATTCACTTCATGGTCACTTCCGTGCATTTCGCAGTCCAATCACTTCACTTCACCTCCATTTCCATTCATATCACGGTCATTCCCGCATATTCTGTGTTGATTCACGGTCCTTTCGACGCATTTCGCGGTCCCACGTCTTTACTTCACGGTCACTTCCGTGCATTTTGCAGTCCAATCGCTTCACATCACCTCCATTTCCAAGCATATCACGGTCATTACCGCATATTCCGTGTTGATTCACGGTCATTTCGACGCATTTCGCGGTCACGCGTCTTTATTTCACGGTCACTTCCGTGCATTTCGTGGTCCAATCACTTCACTTCTCCCCCATTTCCATGCATATCACGGTCACTCCCGCCTATTCCGTGTTGATTTACTGTCATTTCGATGCATTTCGCCGTCCCGCGTTTTCACTTCACGGTCACCTCCGTGCATTTCACAGTCCAATCTCTTCACTTCACCTTCATTTTCATGCATATCACAGTCATTCCCGCATATTCCGTGTTGATTCACGGTCATTTCGAAGCATTTCGCGGTCCCGCGTCTTCACTTCACGGTCACTTCCGTGCATTTCGCGGTCGAATCGTTTCAATTCACCCTCATTTACATGCATATCACTGGGATTCCTGCATATTCCGTGTTGATTCACGGTCATTTCGACGCATTTCGCGGGCCCGTATCTTCACTTCGGGGCATTTCGCGGTCCAATCGTATCACTTCACCCCCATTTCCATGGATATCACGGTCAATCCCGCATATTACTTGTTAATTCACGGTCATTTCCCCGCATTTCGCGGTACAGCGTCTTCACTTCACAGTCACTTCCATGCATTTCGTGGTCCAATCGCTTCACTTCACCTCCATTCTCATGCATATCACGGTCATTTCCGCATATTCTGTGTTGATTCACGGTCATTTCGAAGCATTTCGCGATCCCGCGTCTTCACTTCACGGTCACTTTTATGCATTTCACGGTCCAATCGCTTCACTTCATCCTCATTTACATGCATATCACTGTCATTCCCGCATATTCTGTGTTGATTCACAGTCATTTCGACGCATTTCTCGGTCCCGTGTTTTCACTTCGGTGCATTTCGCGGTCCAATCGCATCACTTCACCCCCATTTCCATGCATATCACGGTCACTCCCGCCTATTCCGTGTTGATTTACTGTCATTTCGACGCATTTCACCGTCCCGCGTCTTCACTTCACGGTCACCTCCGTGCATTTCGCAGTCCAATCGCTTCACTTGACCCCCATTTCCATGCATGTCATGGTCATTCCCCCATATTCCGTATTGATTTACGGACATTTCGACGCATTTTGCTATCTAGCGTCTTCACTACACGGTCACTTCCGCGCATTTTGCGTTCCAATCGCTTCACTTCACCCCCATTTCCATACATATCACGGTCATTCTCGCAAATTCGGTGTTGATTCACGGTCATTTTACGCATTTCGCGGCCTCGCGTCTTCACTTCACTGTCACTTCCATGCATTTCGCGGTGCAATCGCTTCACTTTAACCCCATTTACGTGCATATCACTTCATTCCCGCATATTCCGTGTTGTCTTACGGTCATTTCGACGCATTTCGCAATCCCGTGTCTTCACTTCCGTGCATTTCGCGGTTCAATCGCTTCACTTCACCCCCATTTCCATGCAAATCTCGGTCATACCTGCATATTCCATATTGATTTACGGTCATTTCCATGCATTTCGCGGTCCCGTGTCTTAACTTCATGGTTACTTTTGTGCAATTTGCGGTCCAATCGTTTCACTTCACCCGCATTTCCATGCATGTCACGGTCATTGCCGCATATTCCGTGTTGATTCACGGTTATTTCAACGTATTTCGGGGTCTTGCAACTTAACTTCACGGTCACTTCCGTGCATTACGCGTTCCAATCACTTCACTTCACCACCATTTCCATGCATATCACGGTCATTCCCGCATATTCCGTGTTGATTCATTGTCAATTCGACGCATTTCGCGTTCCCGCGTCTTCACTTCACGGTTACTTCCGTGCATTTTGTGGTCCAATCGCTTCACTTCACCCCCATTTCCATTCATATCACAGTCTTTCCCGCATATTTCGTGTTGATTGACGGTCATTTTGATGCATTTCGCGGTCCCACTTCTTCACTTCACGGTCACTTCCGTGCATTTCGTGGTCCAATCGCTTCACTTCAACTCATTTCCATGCATATCACGGTCATTCCCGCATAGTCCGTGTTGATTCACGGCCATTTCGACGCATTTCGCGGTGCAGAGTCTTCACTTCACGGTCACTTCCGTGCAGTTCGCGGTCCAATCGCTTCACTTCACCCCCATTTCCATGCATATCTCGGTCATTCCCGTATATTCAGTGTTGATTCACGGTCAATTCAACGCATTTCGCGATCCTGCGTCTTCACTTCCCTGTCAGTTCCGTGCATTTCTTGGTCTAATCGCTTCACTTCACCCCCATTTACACGCATATTCCGTGTTATCTCACGGTCATTTCGAAGCATTTCGCGATCCCGTGTCTTTACTTCCGTGCATTTTGCGGTCTAATCGCTTCACTTCACCCCCATTTCCATGCATGTCTCGGTCATACCTGCATATTCCGTGTTGATTTACGGTCATTTCGACGCATTTCACGGTCCCGCATTTTAACTTCACGGTCACTATCGTGCATTTCGCGGTTCAATTTCTTCACTTCACCTCCATTTCCATGCATATCACGGTCATTCCCACATATTCCGTATTGATTCACGGTCATTTCGACGCATTTCGCCGTCCCACGTCTTTACTTCACGGTCAATTCCGTGCATTTCGCGGCCCAATCGCTTTACTTCACCTCCATTTCCATGCATGTCATGGTTATTCCCGCATATTCCGTGTTGATTCATGGTTAATTTGACGCATTTCGCGTTCTTGCATCTTCACTTCACGGTCACTTCCGTGCATTTCGCAGTCCAGTCGTTTCACTTCACCCCCATTTCCACGCATATCACGGTCATTCCCACATATTTCGTGTTGATTCACGGTCATTTCGACGCATTTCGCGGTCCCGCGTCTTCACTTCATGGTCACTTCCGAGCATTTCGCGGTCCAATCGCTTCACTTTAACCCCATTTCCATGCATATCACGGTCATTCCCCCATATTCTGTGTTGATTCACGGTCATTTCGACGCAATTCGCGGTTATGCGTCTTCACTTTTCGGTCACTTCCGTTTATTTCGCGGTCCAATCGCTTCACTTCACCCCCATTTCTATGCATATCACCGTCATTCCCGCATATTGCGTGTTGGTTTATGGTCATTTCCCCGCATTTCACGGTACAGCGTCTTCACTTCACGGTCCCTTGCATGCATTTCGTGGTCCAATCGCTTCACTTCACCCCCGTTTATATGCATATCACTATCAATCCCGCATATTCCGTGTTGATTTACGGTCATTTCGACGCATTTCGCGGTCCCGTGTCTTCACTTCGGTGCATTTTGCGGTCCAATCGCTTCACTTTACCCCCATTTTCATGCATATCACAGTCATTCCCGCATATACCATGTTGATTTACAGTTATTTCGACGTATATTGTCGTGCCGCGTCTTTACTTTACGGTCACTTTCATGTATTTCGCGGTCCAATCGCCTCACTTCACCTCCATTTCGACACATGTCACAGTCATTCCCACATATTTCGTGTTCCCGCGTCTTCACTTCACGTTTACTTCCGTGCATTTTGCAGTCCAATCGCTTCACTTCACTCACATTTCCATGCATATCACGTTCATTCACGCATATTCCCTGTTGATTCACGGTCATTTCGACGTATTTCGCGGTCCCGCGTCTTCACTTCACGGTCACTTACATTCATTTCGCGCTCCAATCGCTTCACTTCACCTCCATTTTCATGCATATCACGCTCTTTCCCGCATATTCCGTGTTGATTCAAGGTCAATTCGACGCATTTCGGGTTCCCGTGTCTTCACTTCACGGTCACTTCCGTGCATTTCGTGGTCCAATCGCATCACTTCACCCCTATTTCCAGGCATATCACGGTCATTCCCGCATATTCGGTGTTGATTCACGGTCACTTCGACGCATTTCGCGGTCCCGCGTCATCACTTCACGGTCACTTCCATGCATTTCGCGGTCCCGCGTCTTCACTTCACGGTCACTTCCGTGCATTTAGCGGTCCAATCGCTTCAATTCACCTCCATTCCCATGCATATCACGGTCATTCCCGCAAATTTTGTGTCGATTCACCGTCATTTCGACGCATTTCGAGGTCCTGCGTCTTCACTTCATGGCTACTTCCGTGCATTTCGCGAGCCAATCGCTTCACTTCACCCCCATTTCCATGCTTATCACTGTCATTTCCGTATATTCCGTGTTGATTCACGGTCATTTCGACGCATTTCGCATTCTTGCGTCTTCACTTCACGTTCACTTCCATGCATTTCGCGGTCCAATTGTTGCACTTCACCCCCATTTCCATGCAAATCACAGTCATTTCCACATATTCCGTGTTGATTCATGATCATTTCGACGCATTTCGCAGTCCAGCGTCTTCACTTCCGAACATTTCGCGGTCCAATCGCTTCACTTCACCACCATTTCCATACATATCACGTCATTCCTGCATATTCCGTTTGATTCACGGCCATTTCGACGCATTTCACGGTACAGCGACTTCACTTCACGGTCACTTCCGTGCATTTCGCGGTCCAATCACTTCACTTCACCCCCATTTCCATGCATATCACGGTCAATCCCGCATATTCCGTGTTTATTCACTGTCATTTCGACGTATTTCGCTATCTCGCGTCTTCACTTCACGGTCACTTCCGCGTATTTTGCGGTTCAATCGCTTCACTTCACCCTCATTTCCATGCATATCACGGTCATTCTCGCATATTACGTATTGATTCATGGTCATTTCCCCTCATTTCGCGGTACAGCGTCTTCACTTCACGGTCACTTCCATGCATTTCGCCGTCCAATCACTTCACTTCATCCCCATTTACATGCATATCACTGTCATTCCCTCATATTCCGTGTTGATTCACGGTCATTTCGACGCATTTTGCGGTCCCGTGTCTTCACTTAGGTGCATTTCGCGGTCCAATCGCTTCATTTCACACCATTTTCATGCATATCCCGGTAATTCCTGCATATTCGGTGTTGATTCACGGTCATTTCGACGTATTTCGCGGTCACGCGTCTTCACTTCACGGTCACTTCCGTGCATTTTACAGTCCAATCGCTTCCCTTCACCCCCATTTCCATGAATATCACGGTCATTCCCGCATATTCTGTGTTGATTTACGGTCATTTCGATGCATTTAACGGTCCTGCGTCTTCACTTCATTGTCATTTCCGTGCGTTTTGCGTTCCAATCGCTTCACTTCACCTTCATTTCTTTGCATATTACGGTCGTTCCCGTATATTCCGTGTTGATTCACGGTTAATTTGATGCATTTCGCGGTCCCTTGTCTTCGCTTCACAGTTACTTCCGTGCATTTCGTGGTTCAATCGCTTCACCCGCGTCTTCACTTCACGGTCACTTTCGTGCATTTCGTGGTCCAATCGCTTCACTTCACCCCCATTTCCATGCATATCACGGTCATTCCCACATATTCGGTGTTGATTCACGGTCATTTTAAGCATTTTGCGGTCCCGCGTCGTCGCTTCACAGTCACTTCCATGCATATCGCGGTCCAATCGCGTCACTTCTCCCCCATTTACATGCATATCACTGTAATTCCCGCATATTCTATGTTGATTCACGGTCATTTCGACGCATTTCGCGGTCCCATGCCTTCACTTCGGTGCATTTAGCGGTCTAATCGCTTCACTTCACCCCCATTTCCATTCATATCACGGTCATTCCCGCATATTCCGTGTTGATTTACGGTCATTTCGACGCATTTTGCGATCCCGCGTCTTCGCTTCACGGTCACTGCCGTGCATTTCACGGTCCAATTGCTTCACTTCACGGTCATTTCCATGCATATCACGGTCATTGCCTCATATTCCGTGTTGATTCACGGTTATTTTGACCCATTTCGCGGTCTCGTGTCTTCACTTCGGTGCATTTTGCGGTCCAATCGCTTCACTTCACCCCCATTTTCATGCATATCACGGTCCTTCCCGCTCATTCAGTGTTGATTTATAGTTATTTCAACGCATTTCGCGGTCCCGCGTCTTAACTTCACGGTTACTACCGTGCATTTCACAGTCCAATCACTTCACTTCACCTCCATTTCAATGCAAATCACGGTCATTCCCGCATATTCCGTGTTGATTCATGGTCATTTCGACGTATATCGCCGTCCCGCGTCTTTACTTCACGGTCACTTTCATGCATTTCACGGTCAAATCGCTTCCCTTCACCTCCATTTCGACGCATGTCACTGTCATTCCCGCATATTTTGTGTTGATTCACGGTCAATTCGACGCATTTCGCTTTCACGCGTCTTTACTTCACGGTCACTTCCGTGCATTTCGCAGTCCAATCGCTTGACTTCACCCCCATTTCCATGCATATCACGATCATTCCCGCATATACGGTGTTGATTCACGGTCATTTTGACCCATTTCGTGGTCCCGCGTCTTCACTTCACGGTCACTTCCATGCATTTCGCGGTCCAATCGCTTCACTTCACCTCCAATCTCATGCATATCACGGTCATTCCCGCATATTCTGTGTCGATTCACGGTCATTCCCGCATATTCTGTGTCGATTCACAGTCATTTCGACGCATTTCACGATCTCGCGTCTTCGCTTCACGGTCACTTCCGTGCATTTCGCGGTCCAATCGCTTCACTTCACCTCCATTTCCATGCATATCACGGTCATTCCCGCATATTCCGTATTGATTCACGGTCATTTCCACGCATTTCACGGTCCCGCGTCTTCACTTCACGGTCACTTCCGTGCATATCGCCGTGCAATCGCTTCACTTCACCCCCATTTCCATTTCCATGCATATCACGGTCAATCCTGCATATTCTGTGTTGATTCACGGTCATTTCGACGCATTTCGTTGTCCCGCGTCTTCACTTCACGGTAACTTCCGTGTTTTTCGCGATTCAATCGCTTCAGTTCACCCCCATTTCCATGCATATCACGGTCATTGCCGCATGTCACGTTCATTTTACGCATTTCGCGGCCCTGTGTCTTCACTTCACTGTCAATTTCATGCATTTCATGGTGCATTCGCTTCACTTCACCCCCATTTACGTGCATATCACTGTCATTCCCGCCTATTCCATGTTGTCTCACGGTCATTTCGACGTATTGCACAATCCCGTGTCTTCACTTCCGTGCATTTCGCGATCCAATCGCTTCACTTCACCCCCATTTTCATGCATATCACGGTCATACCTGCATATTCTGTGTTGATTTACGGTCATTTCCACGCATTTCGCGGTCCCGCATCTTAACTTCACGTTCACTTTCATGCATTTTGCGGTCCAATCGCTTCACTTCACCCCCATTTCCATACATATCTCGGTCATACCTGCATATTCCGTGTTGATTAAGGGTCATTTTCACACATTTCGCGGTCCCGCGTCTTAACTTCACGGTTACTTCCGTGCATTGTTCCAATCACTTCACTTCACCTCCATTTCCATGCATATCACGGTCATTCCCGCATATTCCGCTTTGATTCTCGGTCAATTCGACGCATTTTGCGTTCCCGCGTTTTCACTTCATGGTCACTTCCGTGCATTTCGCCGTCCAATCGCTTCACTTTACCCCCATTTTCATGTATATCACGGTCATTCCCACATATTCCGTGTTGACTGACGGTCATTTCGATGCATTTCACGGTCCCGCATCTTCACTTCACGATGACTTCCGTGCATTTCGCGGTCTAATCGCTTCACTTCAACTCCATTTACATGCATATCATGGTCATTCCCGCATATTCCGTGTTGATTCACGGCCATTTCGACGCATTTCGCGGTACAGAGTCTCACTTCACGGTCACTTCCGTGCAGTTCGCGGTCCAATCGCTTCACTTCACCCCCATTTCCATGCATATCTCGATCATTCCCGTATATTCGGTGTTGATGTCAACACGGTCATTTCGCGACGCATTTCGCGATCCCGTGTCTTCACTTCCGTGCATTTCGTCGTCCAATCACTTCACTCACCCCAATTTCCATGCATATCTCGGTCATACCTGCATATTCCGTGTTGATTTACGGTCATTTCGATGCATTTCGCGATCCTGCGTCTTAGCTTCACAATCACTTTCGTGCATTTCGCGGTTCAATCGCTTCACTTCACGTCCATTTCCTTGCATATCACAGTCATTCCCGCATATTCCGTGTTGATTCACGGTCATTTCTACACATTTCGCCGTCTTGCATCTTTACTTCACGGTCACTTCCGTGCGTTTCTCGGTCTAATCGATTCACTTCACCTCCATTTCCATGCATGTCATGGTCATTCCCGCATATTCCGTGTTGATTCACGGTTAATTTGACGCATTTCGAGTTCCCGCGTCTTCAATTCACGGTCACTTCCTTGCATTTCGCGGTCCAATCGTTCACTTCACCCCCATTTCCACGCATATCACGGTCATTCCCACATATTCCGTGTTGATTCACGGTCATTTCGACGCATTTCGCGGTCCCATGTCTTCACTTCGAGGTCACTTCCGTGCATTTCGCTGTCCAATCGTTTCACTTTAACCCCATTTCCAGGCATGCATATCACAGTCATTCCCGCAATAACGTGGTGATTTCATGGTCATTTCGACGGCATAGATTGGCGGTCAAGCGCTTCACTTCCGGGTCATACTTCCGGCATTTCGCAGTTCAATCGCTTCACTTCACCCCCATTTTCATGCATATCACGGTCATTCCCACATATTCGTGTGATTCACGGTCATTTCGATTTGTGGCCCGCGTCTTCACTTCACGGTCACATTCTGCGCATTTCGCGGTCCAATCCTTCACTTCACCCCCATTTCCATGCATATCACGGTCATTCCCTCATATTACGTGTTGATTTATAGTCATTTCCCCGTATTTCGCGGTACAGCGTCTTCACTTCACGATCATTTCCACGCATTTCGCGGTCTAATCGCTTCACTTCACCCCCATTTACATGCATATCACTGTCATTCCCGCATATTCCGTGTTGATTCACGGTCATTTCGACGCATTTCGCGGTCTCGCGTCTTCACTTCACGGTCACTTCCGTGCATTTCAAAGTCCAATCGCTTCACTTCACCTCCATTTCCATGCATATCACGGTCGTTCCCGCATATTCCTTGTTGATATATGATCATTTTAACGCATTTCGCGGTCCCGCGTCTTCACTTCACTGTCACTTCTCCGCATTTCGCATTCCAATCACTTCTCTTCACCTCCATTTCCCTACATATCATGGTGATTCCAGCATATTCTGTGTTGATTCACGGTCAATTGGACGCATTTCGCGGTGCCGCGTCATCGTTTAACCGTCACTTCTATGCATTTCGCTATCCAATTGCTTCACTTCACCCACATTTCCAAGCATATCACGGTCATTCCCGCATATTCGGTGTTGATTCACGGTCATTTTATGCATTTCGCGGTCCCGCGTCTTCACTTCATAGTCACTTCCATGCATATCGCGGTCTAATCGCTTCACTTCACCCCCATTTACATGCATATCACAATCATTCCCGCATATTCTGTGTTGATTCATGGTCATTTCGATGCATTTCGTGGTCCCGTGTCTTCACATCGATGCATTTTAAGGTCCAATCGCTTCATTTCACCCCCATTTCCATGCATATCACTGTCATTCCCGCATATTCCGTGTTGACTAACGGTCATTTCGACCCATTTCGCGGTCTCGCGTCTTCACTTCACGGTCACTTCCGTGCATTTCGCAGACCAATTGCTTCACTTCACATCCACTTTCATGCATATCATGGTTATTCCCGCATATTCCGTGTTGATTCACTGTCATTTCGATGCATTTCGCGGCCCCACGTCTTTACTTCCCGGTCACTTCCGTGTATTTCGTCGTCCAATCGCTTCATTTCACTATGCATATCACGGTCATTCCTGCATATTTCGTGTTAATTCACGGTCATTTCGACGCATTTTGCGGTCCCGCGTCTTTACTTCATGGTCACTTACGTGCATTTCGTGGTCCAATCACTTCACTTCACCCCCATTTCCATGCATATCACGGTCATTCTCGCATATTCCGTTTTGATTCACGGTCATTTCGACGCATTTCGCGGTCCCTCATCTTCATTTCACGGTCACTTCCGTGCATTTCGCGGTCTAATTGCTTCACTTCACCTCTATTTCCATGTATATCACGGTCATTCCCGCATATTCGTGTTGATTCACGGTCATTTCGACACATTTCGTGGTACAGCGTCTTCACTTCATAGTCAATTCCGTGCATTTCGCGGTCCAATCGCTTCACTTCACCCCCATTTCCATGCATATCACCGTCATTCCCGTATATTCCGTGTTGATTCACGGTCATTTCGATGAATTTCGTAGTCCCGCGTCTTCACTTCACGATTACTTTCATGCATTTCGAGGTCCAATCGCTTCACTTCACCCCCATTTACATGCATATCACGTCATTCCAGCATATTCTGTGTCGATTTACGGTCATTTCGACGCATTACGCGGTCCCGTGTTTTCACTTCGGTGCATTTGGCGGTCCAATCGCTTCACTGCACCTCCATTTTCATGGATATCACGGTCATTCCCGCATATTCCGGGTTGATTAACGGTCATTACGACGCATTTCGCGGTCCCGCGTCTTCACTTCACGGTCACTTCCGTGCATTTTGCAGTCCAACCGCTTTACTTCACCTCCATTTCCATGCATATCACGGTCATTCCGGCATATTCCGTGTTGATTCACGATCATTTCGATGCATTTCGCGGTCCCGTGCCTTCACTTCGGTGCATTTCTCGGTCCAATCGCTCTACTTCACCCCCATTTCCATGCATATCACGGACATTCCCGCATATTTCGTGTTGATTTACAGTCATTTGGAAGCATTTCGCAGTCCCGCGTCTTCACTTCACGGTCACTTCCGTGCATTTCGCGGTCCAATCGCTTAACTTCACTATGCATATCACTGTCATTCCTGCATATTCCGTGTTAATTCAGGGTCATTTCGACGCATTTTGCGGTCCCGCATCTTCACTTCAGGGTCACTTCCGTGCATTTCACGGTCCAATCACTTCACTTCACCCCCATTTCCATGTATACCACGGTCATTCCAACATATTCCGTGTTGATTCACGGTCATTTTGGATGCATTTCGCGGTACATCGTCTTCACTTTACGGTCACTTCCGTGTATTTCGGTGTCCAATCGCTTCACTTCACCCCCATTTCCTTGCATATCACGGTCAATCCCGCATATTTCGTGTTGATTCACGGGCATTTCGACGCATTTCGCGGTCCCGCTTCTTCACTTCACGGTCACTTCCACGCATTTCGCGGTCCAATCGCTTCACTTTACCCCCATTTACATGCATATCACTGTCATTCCCGCCTATTCCGTTTTGATTCACGGTCATTTCGACGCATTTCGCGGTACAACGTCATCACTTTACGGTCACTTCCGTGCATTTCGCGGTCCAACCACTCCACTTCACCCCCATTTTCATGCATATCACGGTCATTCTCGCATATTCAGTGTTAATTCACAGTCATTTCGACGCATTTCGCGGTCCCGCGTCTTCACTTCACGGTCACTTCCGTGCATTTCGCAGTCCAATGGCTTCACTTCACCCCCATTTTCATGCATATTACGGTCATTCCAACATATTCGGTGTTGATTCTCGGTCATTTTGACGGATTTTGCGGTCCCGATTCTTCACTTCACAGTCACTTCCATGCATATCGCGGTCCAATTGCTTCACTCCACCCCCATTTCCATGCATATCACGGTCATCCCCGTATATTCCGTTTTGATTTACGGTCATTTCGACCCATTTTGCGGTCCCGCGTCTTCACTTCACGGTCACTTTCGTGCATTTCTTAATCCATCGCTTCACTTTACCTCCATTTCCATGCATATCATGGTTATTCCCACATATTTTGTGTTAATTCACGGTCATTTCGACGCATTTTGCGGTCCCGCGTCTTTACTTCACGGTCACCACCGTGCATTTTGCGGTCCAATCGCTTCACTTCACCCCCATTTCCATGCATATCACGGTCATTCATGTATATTCCTTGTTAATTCAGGCTCATTTTGACGCATTTCGCGGTCCCGTGTCTTTACTTCACGGTCACTTCCGTGCATTTCGAAGTCCAATCGTTTCACTTCACCCCCATTTCATTGCAGATCATGGTCATTCCGGCATATTCCGTGTTAATTCATGGTCATTTCAACGCATTTCGCGGTCACGCGTCTTCACTTCATGGTCACTTCCGTGCATTTCGCGGTTCAATCGCTTCACTTCACCCCCATTTCCATGCATATCACGGTCATTCCCGCATATTCTGCTTTGATTCACGGTCATTTTGACGAATTTTGGGGTCCCTCATCTTCACTTCACGGTCACTTCCTTGCATTTCGCGGTTCAATCGCTTCACTTCACCTCCATTTCCATGCATATCACGGTCATTCCCACATATTCCGTGTTAATTCACGGTCATTTCGACGCATTTTACAGCACATCGTCTTCACTTCACGGTCACTTCCGTGTATTTCGCGGTCCAATCGCTTCACTTCACCCCCATTTCCATGCATATCACGGTCATTCCAACATTTTCTGTGTTGATTCACGGTCATTTCGAAGCATTTCGCGTCCCGCGTATTCACGTCACGGTCACTGCCACGTATTTCGCGGTCCAATCGCTTCACTTCACTCCCATTTACATGCATATCACTGTCATTCTCGCATATTTCGTGTTGATTCACGGTCATTTCGACGCATTTTGCGGTTCCGTGTCTTCACTTCGGTGCATTTCGCGGTCCAATCGCTTCACTTCACCCAAATTTTCATGCATATCACGGTCATTCCCGCATATTTCATGTTGATTGACAGTATTCTCGACGCATTTCACAGTCCCGCATCTTCACTTCACGGTCACTTCCGTGCATTTCGCAGTCCGATCGCTTCACTTCACCTCCATTTCCAGGCATATCACGGTCATTCCCGTATATTCCGTGTTGATTCACGGTCATTTCGACGCATTTCGCGGTACAACGTCTTCACTTCATGGTCACTTCCGTGCATTTCGCTGTCCAATCGCTTCACTTCACCCCCATTTCCATGCATATCACGGTCATTCCCGTATATTCCGTGTTGGTTCACGGTCATTTTGCGGTACAACGTCTTCACTTCATGGTCACTTCAATGCATTTCGCGGTCCAATCGCTTCACTTCACCCCCATTTCCGTGCATATCACGGTCATTATTGCATTTTCCGTGTTGGTTCACGGTCATTTCGACACATTTCGTGGTCTCGCGTCTTCACTTCACGGTCATTTTCGTGCATTTCGCGGTCCAATCGCTTCTCTTCACCCCCATTTCCATGCATATCACGGTCATTCCTGGATTTTTTGTGTTGATTCACCATCATTTCGACGCATTTTACTGTCCAGTGTCTTTACTTCATGGTCACTTCCGTGCATTTCGCGATCCAATCGCTTCACTTCACCCACATTTCCATGCATATCACGGTCATTCCAGCATATTCCGTGTTGATTCACGGTCATTTCGACGCATTTCGCAATCCCGTGTCTTCACTTCACCTACATTTCCATGCATATCACAGTCATTCCCGCCTATTCCGTGTTGATTCACGGTCATTTAGGCACATTTCACGGTCAATTCCCTTCATTTCACAGTCATTTACATGCATTTCACGGTCAATTCGCTTCACTTCACAGTCATATCCACGCATTTCACTGTCATTCCCGCCTGTTCCGTGTTGATTCGCAATCATTTCGACACATTTCACGGTAATGCCCCTTCACTTCACGGTCATTTTCGCGCACTTTACGGTCCATTCACCTCACTTCACGGTCATTTCCATGCATATCACGGTCATTCCCACATATTCCGTGTTGATTCACGGTCATTTCGACGCATTTCGCGGTACAACGTCTTCACTTCATGGTCACTTCCCTGCATTTCGCTGTCCAATCACTTCACTTCACCACATTTCCATGCATATCACGGTCATTCCCGTATATTCCGTGTTGGTTCACGGTCATTTCGCGGTACAACATCTTCACTTCATGGTCACTTCAATGCATTTCGCGGTCCAATCGCTTCACTTCACCCCCATTTCCATGCATATCACGATTATTCCCGTATATTCCGTGTTGATTCACGGTCATTTCGATGCATTTCACGGTCCCGTGTCTTCACTTCGGTGCATTTTGCGGTTCAATCGCTTCACTTCACCCCCATTTCCATGCATATCACGGTCATTCCCGCATATTCCGTGTTAATTCACTGTCATTTCGACACATTTCGATGTCCCGCGTCTTCACTTCACGGTCATTTTCGTGCATTTCGCGGTCCAATCGCTTCACTTCACAGTCATTTCCATGCATATCACGGTCATTCCCGCCTATTCCATGTTGATTCACTTCACGATCATTTCCATGCATTTCACGGTCAATTCCCTTCATTTCACAGTCATTTACATGCATTTCACGGTCAATTCGCTTCACTTCATAGTCATATCCACACATTTCACTGTCATTCCCGCCTGTTCCGTGTTAATTCGCAATCATTTCGACGCATTTCACGGTAATGCCCCTTCACTTCACGGTCATTTTTGCGCACTTTACAGTCCATTCACCTCACTTCACGGTCATTTCCATGCATATCACGGTCATTCCCGCATATTCCGTGTTGATTCATGGTCATTTCGATGCATTTCGTGGTACAACGTCTTCACTTCATGGTTACTACCGTGCATTTCGCTGTCCAATCGCTTCACTTCACCACCATTTCCATGCATATCACGGTCATTCCCGTATATTCTGGGTTGGTTCACGGTCATTTCGCGGTACAACATCTTCACTTCATGGTCACTTCAATGCATTTCGCGGTCCAATCGCTTCACTTCACCCCCATTTCCATGCATATCACAGTCATTCCTGCATATTCCGTGTTGGTTCACGGTCATTTCGACACATTTCGTGGTCTCGCGTCTTCACTTCATGGTCATTTTCGGGCATTTCGCGGTCCAATCGCTTCTCTTCACCCCCATTTCCATGCATATCATGGTCATTCCTGGATTTTTCGTGTTGATTCATCATCATTTCGTCGCATTTCACCGTCCCGTGTCTTTACTTCATGGTCACTTCCGTGCATTTCGCGATCCAATCGCTTCACTTCACCCACATTTCCATGCATATCACGGCCATTCCTGCATATTCCGTGTTTATTCACGGTCATTTCGACGCATTTCGTAATCCCGTGTCTTCACTTCGGTGCATTTCGCCGTCCAATCGCTTCACTTCACCCCCATTTCCATGCAAATCACGGTCATTCCATCATATTCCGTGTTGATTCATGGTCATTTCGATGCATTTCACGGTCCCGTGTCTTCACTTCGGTGCATTTCGCGGTTCAATCGCTTCACTTCACACCCATTTCCATGTATATCACGGTCATTCCCGCATATTCCGTGTTAATTCACTGTCATTTCGACACATTTCGCTGTCCCGCGTCTTCACTTCATGGTCATTTTCATGCATTTCGCGGTCCAATCGCTTCACTTTACGGTCATTTCCATGCATATCACGGTCATTCCCGCCTATTCCGTGTTGATTCACTTCACGGTCATTTCCATGCATTTCACGGTCATTTCCCTTCATTTCACAGTCATTTACATGCATTTCACGGTCAATTCGCTTCACTTCACAGTCATATCCACGCATTTCACTGTCATTCCCGCCTGTTCCGTGTTGATTCGCAATCATTTCGACGCATTTCACGGTAATGCCCCTTCACTTCACGGTCATTTTCGCGCACTTTACGGTCCATTCACCTCACTTCACGGTCATTTCCATGCATATCACGGTCATTCCCGCATATTCCGTGTTGATTCACGGTCATTTCGACGCATTTCGCGGTACAACGTCTTCAGTTCATGGTCACTTCAATGCATTTCGCGGTCTAATCGCTTCACTTCACCCCCATTTCCATGCATATCACGGTCATTCCTGCATATTCCGTGTTGGTTCACGGTCATTTCGACACATTTCGTGGTCTCGCGTCTTCACTTCACGGTCATTTTCGTGCATTTCGCGGTCTAATCGCTTCTCTTGACCCCCATTTCCATGCATATCATGGTCATTCCTGGATTTTTCGTGTTGATTCACCATCATTTCGACGCATTTCACCGTCCCGTGTCTTTACTTCATGGTCACTTCCGTGCATTTCACGATCCAATCGCTTCACTTCACCCACATTTCCATGCATATCACGGTCATTCCAGCATATTCCGTGTTGATTCACGGTTATTTCGACGTATTTCGCAATCCTGTGTCTTCACTTCGGTGCATTTCGCGGTCCAATCGCTTCACTTCACCCCCATTTCCATGCATATCACGGTCATTCCCGCATATTCCGTGTTGATTCACGGTCATTTCGATGCATTTCACGGTCCCGTGTCTTCACTTCGGTGCATTTCGTGGTTCAATCGCTTCACTTCACCCCCATTTCCATGCATATCACGGTCATTCCCGCATATTCCGTGTTGATTCACTGTCATTTCGACACATTTCGCTGTCCCGCGTCTTTACTTCACGGTTATTTTCGTGCATTTCGCGGTCCAATCGCTTCACTTCACGGTCATTTCCATGCATATCACGGTCATTCCCGCCTATTCCGTGTTGATTCACTTCACGGTCATTTTCATGCATTTCACGGTCAATTCCCTTCATTTCACAGTCATTTACATGCATTTCATGGTCAATTCACTTCACTTCACAGTCATATCCACGCATTTCACTGTCATTCCCGCCTGTTCCGTGTTGATTCGCAATCATTTCGACGCATTCACGGTAATGCCCCTTCACTTCACGGTCATTTTCGCGCACTTACGGTCATTCACCTCACTTCACGGTCATTTCCATGCATATCACGGTCATTCCCGCATATTCCGTGTTGATTCACGGTCATTTCGACGTATTTTGCGGTACAACGTCTTCACTTCATGGTCACTTCCGTGCATTTCGCTGTCCAATCGCTTCACTTCACCCCCATTTCCATGCATATCACGGTCATTCCCGTATATTCCGTGTTAGTTCACGGTCATTTCACGGATCAACGTCTTCACTTCATGGTCACTTCAATGCATTTCGCGGTCCAATCGCTTCACTTCACCCCCATTTCCGTGTTGGTTCATGGTCATTTCGACGGATTTCGCAGTCCCCTTTCTTCACTTCACAGTCACTTTCGTGCATTTCGCGGTCTAATAAATTCACTTCACCCCCATTTCCATGCATATCACGGTCATTCCCGCATATTCCGTGCTGATTCACGGTCATTTCGACGCATTTCGCGGTCACGTGTTTCACTTTGGTGCATTTCACGGTTCAATCGCTTCACTTAACCTTCGTTTCCATGCATATGACGGTCATTCCCTCATATTCCGTGTTAATTCACGGTCATTTCGACGCATTTCGCGGTCCCGCGTCTTCACTTGACGGTCACTTCCATGCATCTCACAGTCAATCGCTTGACTTCACCTCCATTTCCATGCATATCACGGTAATTCTCGCATATTCCGTGGTGATTGACGGTCATTTCGACGCATTTCGTGGTCCCGGGTCTTCACTTCACGGTCACTTCCGTGCTTTTCGTAGTCCAATCGCTTCACTTCAGCTCTATTTCCTTGCATATCACGGTCATTCCCGCATATTCGTGTTGATTCACGGTCATTTCGATGCATTTCGCAGTCCCGTGTCTTCACTTCACGGTCACTTCTGTGCATTTCACGGTCCAATCGCTTCACTTCACCCCCATTTCCATGCATATCACGGTCATTCCTGCATATTCCGTGTTGATTCACAGTCATTTCGACGCATTTCACAGTCCCGCGTCTTCACTTCACAGTCAGTTCCGTGCATTTCGCAGTCCAATCGCTTCATTTTACCTCCATTTCCATGCATATCACGGTTATTCCACATATTTCGTGTAGATTCACGTTTATTTCGACGCATTTCGCGGTCCCGCACTTCCGTGCATTTCGCGATCCAATCGCTTGACTTCACCCCCATTTCCATGCAGATCACGGTCATTCCAGCATATTCCGTGTTAATTCACGGTCATTTCAACGCATTTCGTGGTCCCGCGTCTTCACTTCACGGTCACTTCCGTGCATTTCGTGGTCCAATCACTTCACTTCACCCCCATTTCTATTCATATCACAGTCATTTCCGCATATTCTGTGTTGATTCACGGTCATTTTGACGCATTTTGTGGTCCCGCGTCTTCACTTCACAGTCACTTCCGTGCATTTCACGGTCCAATCGCTTCAATTCACTTCCATTTCCATGCATATCACGGTCATTCCAACATATTCCATGTCGATTCACGGTCATTTCGACGCATTTCGCAGTCCCGCGTCTTCACTTCATGGTCACTTCCGTGCATTTCGCGATGCAATCGCTTCACTTCACCCCCATTTCCATGAAGATCACGGTCATTCCCGCATATTCCGTGCTAATTCACAGTCATTTCAACGCATTTCGCGGTCCCGTGTCTTCACTTCAAGTCACTTCCGTGCATTTCGCAGTCCAATCGCTTCACTTCACCTCCATTTCCTTGCATATCACTGTCATTCCCGTGTATTTCGAGTTGATTCACAATCATTTCGACGCATTTCGTGGTCCCGCGTCTTTACTTCACGGTCACTTCCGTGCATTTCAAGGTCCAATCGATTCACTTCACCTCCATTTCCATGCATATCAGGGTCAATCCCCCATATTCTGTGTTGATTCACGGTCATTTCGACGCATTTCGCGGTCCTGCATCTTTACTTCACGGTCACTTCCGTGCATTCCGTGGTCCAATCGCTTCGCTTAACCTCCATTACCATGCAAATCACGGTCATTCCCGCATAATCCGTGTTGATTCACGGTCATTTTGACGCATTTCGCTGTCCCGCGTCTTAACTTCACGGTCACTTCCGGGCATTTCGTTGTCCAATCGCTTCACTTCACCTCCATTTTCATGTATATCACGGTCATTCTCACATATTCTGTGTCGATTCGCGGTCATTTCGACGCATTTCGTGGTACAGAGTCTTCACTTCACGGTCACTTCCGTGCATTTCGTGGTCCAATCGCTTCACTTCACCCCCATTTACATGCATATCACGGTCATTCACGCGTATTCCGTGTTGATTCACTGTCATTTCGATGTATTTCACGGTCCCGCGTCTTCACTTCACGGTCACTTCTGTGCATTTCCCAGTCCAATCGTTTCACTTCGCTTCCATTTACATGCATATCACGGTCATTCCTGCATATTCCGTGTTGATTCACGGTCATTTCGACGCATTTCACGGTCCCGCGTCTTCACTTCGCCCCATTTCCATGCATATCACGGTCATTCGCGCATATTCCGTGTTGATTCACGGTCATTTCGACGCATTTCGCGGTCCCTCATCTTTACTTCACGGTCACTTCCGTGCATTTCGCGGTCCAATCGCTTCACTTCACCTCCATTTCCATGCATATCACGGTCATTCCCGCATATTCCGTGTTGATTCACGGTCATTTCGACGTATTTCGCGGTCACGTGTCTTCACTTCGGTGCATTTCACGGTTCAATCGCTTCACTTAACCTTCATTTCCAAGCATATGACGGTCATTCCCGCATATTCCGTGTTAATTGACGGTCATTTCGACGCATTTCACGGTCCCACGTCTTCACTTCACGGTCACTTCCGTGCATCTCGCAGTCAATCGCTTGACTTCACCTCCATTTCCATGTATATCACGGTCATTCTCGCATATTCCATGGTGATTGACGGTCATTTCGACGCATTTTGTGGTCCCGCGTCATCACTTCACGATCACTTCCGTGCATTTTGCAGTCCAATCGCTTCACTTCACCTCTATTTCCTTGCATATCACGGTCATTCCTGCATATTCCGTGTTGATTCACGGTCATTTCGATGCATTTTGCAGTCCCGCGTCTTCACTTCACGGTCACTTCCGTGCATTTCGCGGTCCAATCGCTTCACTTCACCCCCATTTCCATGCATATCACGGTCATTCCCGCATATTCCGTGTTGATTCACAGTCATTTCGACGCATTTCGCAGTCCTGCGTCTTCACTTCACGGTTAGTTCCATGCATTTCGCAATCCAATCGCTTCACTTCACCTCCATTTTCATGCATATCACGGTTATTCCCGCATATTTCGTGTAGATTCACGTTTATTTCGACGCATTTCGCGGTCCCGCACTTCCGTGCATTTCGCGGTCCAATTGCTTGACTTCACCCCCATTTCGATGCAGATCACGGTCATTCCTGCATATTCCGTGTTAATTCACGGTCATTTCAACGCATTTCGCGGTCCCGCGTCTTCACTTCACAGTCACTTCCGTGCATTTCGTGGCCCAATCGCTTCACTTCACCCCCATTTCTATTCATATCACAGTCATTTTTGCATATTCCGTGTTGATTCACGGTCATTTCGACGCATTTCGTGGTACAGAGTCTTCACTTCACGGTCACTTCCGTGCATTTCATGGTCCAATCGCTTCACTTCACCCCCATTTACATGCATATCACGGTCATTCACGCGTATTCCGTGTTGATTCACTGTCATTTTGACGCATTTCACGGTCCCGCGTCTTCACTTCACGGTCACTTCTGTGCATTTTCCAGTTTAATTGTTTCACTTCGCTTCCATTTACATGCATATCACGGTCATTCCCGCATATTCCGTGTTGATTCACGGTCATTTCGATACATTTTGCGGTCCCGTGTCTTCACTTCACCCCATTTCCATGCATATCACGGTCATTCCCGCATATTCCGTGTTGATTCACGGTCATTTCGACGCATTTCGCGGTCCCTCATCTTCACTTCACGTTCACTTCCGTGCATTTCGCGGTCAAATCGCTTCACTTCACCTCCATTTCCATGCATATCACGATCATTCCCGCATATTCCGTGTTGATTCACGGTCATTTCGACGCATTTCATGGTCTTGCATCTTCACTTCACGATCACTTTCGTGGTACAGCGTCTTCACTTCACTATCAATTCCGTGCATTTTGCTGTCCAATCGCTTCACTTCACCCCCATTTCCATGCATATCACGGTCATTCCCGCATGTTCCGTGTTGATTCACAGTTATTTCGACGCATTTCGCGGTCCCGCGTCCTCACTTCACGGTAACTTTCATGCATTTCGCGGTCCAATCGCTTCACTTCACCCCCATTTTTTGCTTATTACGGTCATTCCCGCATATTCTGTGTTAATTCACGGTCATTTTGACGCATTCGCGGTCCCGCGTTTGCACTTCACTGTCATTTTCATGCATTTCGTGGTCTAATCGCTTTACTTCAAGCACATTTCCATGCATATCACGGTCATTCCAGCATATTCCGTGTTGATTCACGGTCATTTCGATGCATTTCGCGGTCCCGCCTCTTCACTTCACGGTAACTTCCGTGCATTTCGCGGTCCAATCGCTTCACTTCACCCACATTTCCATGCACATCGCGGTCATTACCGGATATTCCGTGTTGATTCACGGTCATTTCGACGCATTTCGCGGTCCCGCGTCTTCACTTCTCGGTCATTTTCGTGCATTTCGCGGTCCAATCGCTTCACTTCACCCCCATTTCCTTGCATATCACGGTCATTCCCTCATATTCCGTGTTGATTCAAGGTCATTTCGACGCATTTCGGGGTCTCGCGTCTTCACTTCACGGTCATTTTCGTGCATTTTGCGGTCCAATCGCTTCACTTCACCCCCATTTCATGCATATCACGGTCATTCCTGCATATTCCGTGTTGATTCACGGTCATTTCGACACATTTCGCGGCCCTACGTCTTTACTTTTTGGTCATTTTCGTACATTTCGCAGTCCAATCGCTTCACTTCACTCCCATTTCCATGCATATCACGGTCATTCCCGCATATTCCATGTTGATTAACGGTCATTTCGACACATTTCGCCGTCCCGCATCTTCACTTCACGGTCATTTTCGTGCATTTTGAGGTCCAATCGCTTCACTTCACCCCCATTTCTATGCATATCACGGTCTTTCCCACATATTCCGTGTTGTTTCACGGTCATTTTGACACATTTCGTGGTCTCGCGTCTTCACTTCACGATCATTTTCGTGCATTTCGCGGTCCAATCGCTTCACTTCACCCCCATTTCCATACATATCACGGTCATTCTTAGATTTTTCGTGTTGATTCACCGTCATTTCGACGCATTTCACCTTCCCGTGTCTTTACTTCATGGTCACTTCCGTGCATTTCACGATCCAATCGCTTCACTTCACCCACATTTCCATGCATATCACGGTCATTCTCGCATATTCCGTGTTGATTCATGGTCATTTCGACGCATTTCGCAATCCTGTGTCTTCACTTCGGTGCATTTCGCGGTCCAATCGCTTCACTTCACCCCTATTTCCATGCATATCACGGTCAATCCCGCATATTCTGTGTTGATTCACGGTCATTTCGATGCATTTCACGGTCCCGTGTCTTCACTTCGGTGCATTTCGCGGTTCAATCGCTTCACTTCACCCCCATTTCCATGCATATCACGGTCATTCTCGCATATTCTGTGTTGATTCACTGTCATTTCGACACATTTCGCTGTCCCGCGTCTTCACTTCATGGTCATTTTCGTGCATTTCGCGGTCCAATCGCTTCACTTCACGGTCATTTCATGCATATCACGGTCATTCCCGCCTATTCCATGTTGATTCACGGTCATTTCGGCGCATTTCACGGTCAATTCCCTTCATTTCACAGTCATTTACATGCATTTCACGGTCAATTCGCTTCACTTCACAGTCATATCCACACATTTCACTGTCATTCCTGCCTGTTCCGTGTTGATTCGCAATCATTTCGACGCATTCACGGTAATGCCCTTCACTTCACGGATTTTCGCGCACTTTACGGTCCATTCACCTCACTTCACGGTCATTTCCATGCATATCACGGTCATTCCCGCCTATTCCGTGTTGATCACGTCATTTCGACGCATTTCACGGTCATGCCCCTCACTTCACGGTCATTTCCACGCATTTCACGGTCCAATCGCTACACTTCACGTGAAATGCGTCGAAATGACCGTGAATCAACACAGAATAGGTGTGAATGACCGTGAAGTGAAGCGAATTGACCGTGAAATGCATGGAAATGACCGCGAAATGAAGGGAATTGACTGTGAAATACGCCGAAATGACCGTGAATCAACACGGAATAGGCAGGAATGACCGTGATATGCATGAAAATGACCGTGAAGTGCAATGATTGGACAATGAAATGATTGAAATTGACCGCAAACTGATTGGAATTGTCCGCGAAGTGAATGAAATGGATTTTTGACCATCGACCTGATGGAATCTTGGAAATGAATGACTGTGATATGCATGGAAATTGACCGTGAAATGCGTCGAAATGTCCGTGAATCAACACGGAATAGGCGGGAATAATCGTGAAATGCATGGGAATGATCGTGAAGTGAAGTGAATTGACCATAAAATGGGCGGAAATGGCCATGAAGTGAAGGGGTATGGCCGTGAAATGCGTCGAAATGACCGTGAATCAACATGGAATAGGCGGGAATGACCGTGATATGCATGGAAATCATGGTCATTCCCGCTTATTCCATGTTGATTTATGGTCATTTCGACACATTTCACGGTCATGCCCCTTCACTTCACGGTCATTTCCACACATTTCATGGTCCAATCGCCTTACTTCACGGTCATTTCCATGCTTATCACGGTCATTTCCACATATTCCGTGTTGATTCACGGTCATTTCGGCGCATTTCACGGTCATGCCCCTTCACTTCACGGTCATTTTCGCGCATTTCATGGTCCAATCGCTACACTTCATGATCATTTCCATGCATTTCAGGGTCATTCCCGCATATTCCGTGTTGATTCACGGTCAATTCAATGCATTTCACGGTCATACCCCTTCACTTCACGGTCATTTCGACACATTTCACGGTCAATTCGCTTCACTTCACGATCATTTCCATGCATTGCACGGTCATTCCCACATATTCCGTGTTGATTCACGGTCATTTCGACGCATTTCACGGTCATACCCCTTCATTTCACGGTCATTTCCGCGCATTTCACAGTCAATTCGCTTCACTTCACGATCATTTCCATGCATTTCACGGTCATTCCCGCATATTCCGTGTTGATGATGGTCATTTCGACGCATTTCACAGTCAATTCGCTTCACTTCACGATCATTTCCATGCATTTCACGGTCATTCCCGCATATGCCGTGTTGATTCACGGTCATTTCGACGCCATTTCACGGTCATACCCCTTCCTCACCGATCACATGCAGGTCACGCAACACCACTCTCACTTCATTCGTCAATTACACATGGCCACACCTCCACCAAATCACGGGTCACCCCCGCCCCACATCATTCACAATGCCTCATTCACGGTCATTTCCATGCATATCCGCATTCGTCGTCGATTCACGGTCATTTCGGCACAATTCACGGTCATGCCCCTTACTTCACGGTCATTTTCGTGCATTTTGTGGTCAATTCGCTTCACTTCACGATCATTTCCATGCATTTCACGGTCATTCCCGCCTATTCCGTGTTGATTCACGGTCATTTCGACGTACTTCACGGTCAATTCACTTCACTTCACGGCCATTTCCAAGCATTTCATGGTCAATTCTCTTTACTTCACGGCCATTTCCATGCATTTCACGGTTATATCTGGCAATTCCGTTTACGTTCACGGTCATTTCGACGCACTTCACGGTCAATTTAGTTCACTTCACGGCTATTTCCACGCACTTCACCGTCATTTCCATGCATTTCACGGTCATTCCCTGCGATTCCGTGTTCATTCACGATCAATTCGACGCACTTCACGGTCAAGTCACTTCACTTCATGGCCATTTCCATGTACTTCGCGGTCAATTCACTTCACTTCACCATCATTTCCAAGCATTTCACGGTCATTCCCGACGATTCCGTGTTCATTCACGGTCAATTTGATGTTCTTCGCGGTCAATTCGCTTCACTTCCCGATCATTTCCATGCATTTCACGGTCATTCCCGCCTATTCCATGTTGATCACGGTCATTTCGACGCATTTCACGGTGAAGTGTAGCGATTGGACCGTGAAATGCGCGGAAATGACCGTGAAGTGAAGGGGCATGACCGTGAAATGCATCGAAATGACCATGAATCAACACGGAATACGTGGGAATGACCGTGATATGCATGGAAATGACCGTGAAGTGAGGCGAATGGACCGTAAAGTGCGTGGAAATGACCGTGAAGTGAAGGGGCATTATCGTGAAATGCGTCGAAATGACTGTGAATCAACACGGAATAGGTGGGAATGACCGTGAAATGCGTGGAAATGACCGTGAAGTGAAGCGAATTGACCGTGAAATACATGGAAATGACCGTGAAATGAAGGGAATTGACCGTGAAATGCGCCGAAATGACCGTGAATCAACACGGAATAGGCGGGAATGACCGTGAAATGCATGGAAATGATCGTGAAGTGAAGCGATTGGACCGCGAAATGCGTGGAAATGGCCGTGAAGTGAGGGAGCATGACTGTGAATTGCGCCGAAATGACCGTGAATTAACACGGAATAGGCGGGAATGACCGTGATATGCATGGAAATGACCATGAAGTGAGGGGAATTGACTGTGAAATGCACGAAAATGACCGTGAAGTGAAGGGTTATGACCGTGAAATGCGTTGAAATGACCGTGAATTGAATTAACACGAAATACCGGGACGGGAATGACGTGAATGAATGATTGAAATGCATGGAAATGAAGTGATTGAAGTGAAGCGAATTGACCGTGAAATGCGTCGAAATGACCGGTGAAGTGAAGGGGTATGACCGTGATGAAACGTGTCAAAATGATTGTGAATCAACACAGAATATGCGGGAATGACCTTGAAATGCATGGAAATGATCGTGAAGTGAAGCGAAGCGAATTGACCGTGAAATGCGCGCAAATGACCGTGAAGTGAAGGGGTATGACCGTGAAATACGTCGAATTGACTGGGAATCAACACGGATTATGTGGGAATGACCGTGAAATGCATGGAAATGATCGTGAAATAAAGCGAATTGACTGTGAAATGCGTGAAAATGACCGTGAAGTGAAGGGGTATGACCGTGAAAGCGTCGAAATGATCGTGAATCAATACGGAATATGCGGGAATGACCGTGAAATGCATAGAAATGATCGTGAAGTGAATCGAATTGACCGTGAAATGCATCGAAATGACTCTCAAGTGAGGGGTATGATGAAATGCGTCGAAATCGAAATGACCGTGAATCAACAGGAATATGCAGGAATGGACCATGAAATGCAAAGGAATGGAACTGATTGTGGAATTGAAGCGAATTGACCGAATGAAATGTGTCGAAATGACCGTGAATGTGAAGTGAAGAGGTATGACCGTGATGATGAAATGCGTCGAAATGACCTGAATCAACACGGAATATGTGGGAATGACCGTGATATGCATGAAAATGATCGTGAAGTGAAGCAAATTGACCGTGAAATGCGTCGAAATGACCCAGAAGTGGAGGGGTATGACCGTGAAATGTGTTTACGGTAATGCCCCTTCATTCACGGTCATTTACGCACACTTTACAGTCCAGTCGCCTCACTTCACGGTCATTTCCATGATCTCACGGTCATTCCCGCCTATTCCGTGTTGATTCACGGTCATTTCGGTGCATTTCACGGTCATGCCCCTTCACTTCACGGTCATTTCCGCGCATTTCACGTTCCAATCGATTCACTTCATGGTCATTTCCATGCATACCACAGTCATTCCCACCTATTCCGTGTTGATTCACGGTTATTTCGACGCATTTCACGATCATGCCCCTTCACTTCACGGTCATTTCGATGCATTTCAGGTTTAGGGATTTAAGAATAGGTTTAGATTATAGGTTATAGGTTAAGGTTTAGGTTTAGGCTAAGGTTTAGGTTTAGGTTTAGGTTATAGATTATAGGTTATAGATTTAAGGAATGAGAAGAATAGATAGGTTTAGGTTTAGGTTATAGGTTACAGGTTATAGGTTTAGGTTTGGGTTTAGGTTATGGTATACGTTTAGGTTATAGGTTAAAGGTTTAGGTTTAGGTTATAAGGTTAAAGGTCTAGGTTTTGGGATTTGAGAATAGGTTTAGGTTACAAGTATAGGTTTAGGTTAGGTTGTAGGTTAAGGTTTAGGGAATTGAGTTTAGGTATATGTTTAGGTTATAGGTTATAGGTTTAGGTTAAGGTTTAGGTTGTAGTTATATGTTTTGGAATTTGAGAATAGGTTTAGGTTATAAGTATAGATTTAGGTTTAGGAATTCGGGTTCGGGTTCGGGTTCAGGTTTATGTTCGGGTTTAGGTTATAGGTTTCAGTTTAGGTTATAGGTAATAGGTTTATGTCAAGGATTAGGTTTAGGTTATAGGTTTTGGGATTTAAGAATAGGTTTAGGTTATAAGAATAGGTTTAGGTTAGGGTGTACATTAAGATTTAGGGAAATGGGGGTGAAGTGAAGGGGCATGACCGTGAAATGAGTCGAAATGACCGTGAATCAACACGGAATAGGCGGGAATGACCGTGATATATATGGAAATGATTGTGAAGTGAGGCGATTGACCACGAAATGCACGGAATTGACCATGAAGTGAAGGGTCATGACCACGAAATGCGTCAAAATTACCGTGAATCAACACGGAATAGGCGGGAATGACCGTGATATGCATGGAAATGGGGGTGAAGTGAAGCGATTGGACCACGAAATGTACGGAAGTGACCATGAAGTGAAGACGCGGGACCACGAAATACGTCGAAATGACCGTGAATCAACACGGAATATGCCGGAATGACCGTGATATGCATGGAAATGGGGGTGAAGTGAAGCGATTGCATCGCGAAATGCGTGGAAGTGACAGTGAAGTGAAGACGCGGGACCACGAAATGCGTCGAAATGACCGTGAATCAACGTGAAATATACGGGAATGACCGTGATATGCATGGAAATGGGGGTGAAGTGAAGCAATTGGACAGCGAAATGCACGGAAGTGACGTGAACTAAAGACGCAAGATCGCAAAATGCGTCGAAATAACCGTGAATCAACACGGAATATGCGGGAATGACCGTGATATGCATAGAAATAGGGGTGAAGTGAAGCGATTGGACCACGAAATGCGTCAAAATTACGGTGAATCAACACGGAATATGCCGGAATGACCGTGATATGCATGGAAATGGTGGTGAAGTGAAGCGATTGGACCGCGAAATGCGCAGAAGTGACCATGAAGTGAAGACGCGGGACCACAAAATGCGAAATGACCGTGAATCAACACGGAATATGCGGGAATGACTGTGATATGCATGAAAATGGGGGTGAAGTGAAGCGATTGGATCGCGAAAAGCACGAAAGTGATCGTGAAGGGAAGATGCAAGACCATGAAATGCGTGGAAATAACCGTGAATCAACACGGAATATGCTGGAATGACCGTGATATGTATGGAAATAGGGGTGAAGTGAAGCGATTGGACCACGAAATGCGTCAAAATTACCGTGAATCAACACGGAATATGTCGGAATGACCGTGATATGCATGGAAATGGGGGTGAAGTGAAGTGATTAGACCGCGAAATGCGCAGAAGTGACCGTGAAGTGAAGACGCGGGACCACAAAATGCGAAATGACCGTGAATCAACACGGAATATGCGGGAATGACCGTGATATGCATGAAAATGGGGGTGAAGTGAAGCGATTGGACTGCGAAATGCATGGAAGTGACCATGAAGTGAAGATGCAAGACCATGAAATGCGTCGAAATAACCGTGAATCAACACGGAATATGCGGGAATGACCGTGATATGCATGGAAATGGGGGTGAAGTAAAGCGATTGGACTGCGAAATGCACGGAAGTGACCGTGAAGTGAAGATGCAAGACCGCGAAATGCGTCGAAATAACCATGAATCAACACGGAATATGCGGGAATTACCGTGATATGCATGGAAATGGGGGTGAAGTGAAGCGATTGAACCGCGAAATGCGCGGAAGTGATCGTGAAGTGAAGACGCGAGACTGTGAAATGTGTCGAAATGACCGTGAACCAACAAAGAATATGCGAGAATGACTGTGTTATGCATGGAAATGGGGGTAAAGTAAAGCGATTGGACCGCGAAATGCGTGGAAGTGTCCGTGAAGTGAAGACGCGGGACCGCGAAATGCGTCGAAATGACCGTGAATCAACACGGAATATGCGGGAATGACCGTGATATGCATGGAAATGGGGGAGAAGCGAAGCGAATTGACCGTGAAATGCGCGGAAATGACTGTGAAGTGAAGGGGCATGACCGTGAAATGCGTCGAAATGACCGTGAATCAATATGGAATATGCGGGAATGACCGTGATATGCATGAAAATGGGGGTGAAGTGAAGCAATTGGACCTCGAAATGCGTGAAAGTGACCGTGAAGTGATGAAGCTGGACTGCGAAATGCATCGAAATGACCGTGAATCAACACGGAAAATACGAGAATGACCGTTTTATGCATGAAAATGGGGGTGAAGTGAAGCGATTGTACCGCGAAATACATGGAAGTAACCGTGAAGTGATGACACGGGACCCCGAAATGCGTCGAAATGACCGTGAATTAACACGGATATGCGGGAATGATCGTGATATGCATGGAAATGGGGATGAATTTAAGCAATTGGACCGCGAAATGCACGAAAATGACCGTGAAGTGAAGACGCGGGACCGCGAATGCGTCGAAATGACCGTGAATCAACACGAAATATGAGGGAATGACCGTGATATGCATGGAAATGGGGGTGAGGTGAAGCGATTGGACCACGAAATGCACGGAAGTGACCGTGAAGTGAAGACGCGGGACCCTGAAATGCGCCGAAATGACCGTGAATTAACACGAAATATGCGGGAATGACCGTGATATGCATGGAAATGGGGGTGAAGTGAAGCGATTGGACCGCGAAATGCACGAAAATGATCGTGAAGTGAAGACGCGAGACCGCGAAATGCGTCGAAATGACCGTGAATCAACACGGAATATGCGGGAATGACCGTGATATGCATGGAAATGGGGTTGAAGTGAAGCGATTGGACCGCGAAATGCATGGAAGTGACCATCAAATGAAGACGCGGGACCGCGAAATGCGTCGAAATGACTGTGAATCAACATGGAATATGCGGGAATGACCGTGATATGCATGGAAATGGGGGTGAAGTGAAGCGATTGGACCGCGAAATGCACGGAAATGACGTGAAGTGAGTGTGAATGAAGTGATGACGCGGGACCCCGAAATGCGTTGAAATGATCGTGAATTAACACGGGAATATGAGGGAATGACCGTGTATGCATGGAAATGGAAATGGGGGTGAACTGAAGCGATTGGACAGCGAAATGCACGAAAATGACCATGAATGAAGTGAAGACGCGGGACCGCAAAATGCGTCGAAATGACCTTAAATCAAACAAAATTTTGTGGAAATGACCGTGATATGCGTGGAAATGGGGGTGAAGTGAAGCGATTGGGAAAGCACGAAAATGTTCTGGTGTGAAGTGAAGCGATTTGACCACGAAAATGCACGAAAGTGTTGTAAATTGAACACGTGGGAAGTGAAGACCGGGACGCGAAATGCGTCGAAATGACCGTGAATCAACACAGAATATGCGGAAATGACCGTGTTATGCATGGAAATGGGGGTGAAGTGAAGCGATTGGACCACGAAATGCACGAAAATGACCGTGAAGTGAAGATGCGAGACTGCGAAATGCGTCGAAATGACCGTGAATCAACACGTAATATGCAGGAATGACTGTGATATGCATGGAAATGGGGGTGAAGTGAAGCGATTGGACCGCGAAATGTGCGGAAGTGGCCGTGAAGTGAAGACACGGGACCGCAAAATGCGTCGAAATGACCGTGAATTAACACGGAATATGCGGGAATGACCGTGATATGCATGGAAATGGGGGTGAAGCGAAGCGAATTGACCGTGAAATGCGCGAAAATGACCGTGAAGTGAAGGGGCATGAACAATGTGAAATGAAATGTGTCGAAATGACCGTGAATCAACACGGAATATGCGGGAATGACCGTGATATGCATGAAAATGGGGGTGAAGTGAAGCAATTAGACCGCGAAATGCACGGAAGTGACCGTGAAGTAGTAATGACGTGGACTGCGAAATGCATCGAAATGACCGTGAATCAACACGGAATATACGGGAATGACCGTGTTATGCATGAAAATGGGGGTGAAGTGAAGCGATTGTACCGCGAATCGCACGGAAGTGACCGTGAAGTGAAGACGCGGGACCGCGAAATGCGTCAAAATGACCGTGAATTAACACGGAATATGCGGGAATGACTGTGATATGCATGAAAATGGGGTTGAAGTGAAGCGATTGGACCGCTAAATGCACGGAAGTGACCGTGAAGTAAATACGCGGGACCGCGAAATGCATCGAAATGACTGTGAATCAACATGAAATATGCGGGAATGACCGTGATATGCATGGAAATGGGGGTGAAGTGTAGCGATTGGACTGTGAAATGCACGAAAATGACCGTGAAGTGTAGACGCTGGACCATGAAATGCGTCGAAATGACCGTGAATTAACACGGAATATGCGGGAATGACCATGATATGCATGAAAATGTGGGTGAAGTGAAGCGATTGGACTGCGAAATGGATGAAAATGACTGTGAAGTGAAGACGCGAGACCGCGAAATGCGTCGAAATGACCGTGAATCAACACAGAATACGGGAATGACCGTGATATGCATGAAAATGGGGGTGAAGTGAAGCGATTGGACCGTGAAATGCACGGAAGTGACGGTGAAGTGAAGACGCGGGACCACGAAATGCGTCAAAATGACTGTGAATCAACACGAAATATGCGGGAATGACCATCATATGCATGGAAATGGGGGTGAAGTGAAGCAATTAGACCGCGAAATGCACGAAAATGACCGTGAAGTGAAGACGCGGGACCGCGAAATACATCAAAATGACCGTGAATCAACATCGAATATGCGGGAATGACCGTGATATGCATGAAAATTGGGGTGAAGTGAAGTAAAGATGACCGTGAATGATGAACGTGAAATGCACGGAAGTGACCGTGAAGTGAAGACGCGGGACCGCGAAATGCGTCGAAATGACCGTGAATCAACACGGAATATGCGGGAATGACCGTGATATGCCTGGAAATGGGGATGAAGTGAAGTGATTGGACCGCGAAATGCACGAAAATGACCGTGAAGTGAAATGCACGAAAATGGACGTGAATTTCCGTGAATGAAATTGACTGCAAAGTGAATGAAATGGATTTTTGACCATCGACCTAACAGAATCTTGGAAAATAGCTAAGTTAGTTGGCTAAAGTAGCTTCTCCTACCCCAAAATCATATAGGGTACATCAAGTAACTAAGTTTGGTTTAGAAGATATTCTTTTTAAATGAATAAAGAAAGAAATGAAAAAAAGAGAGAATTTTTTTTTATATGCTTATATATACATATTTATATAAATATGTATTTGAGAAATTGTAGGTAGAATAAAGTTCTCCATGTAAAAAATAAAATAAAAATAAATAAAAATAAAAAATTTCATAGATTGGCATAGACTACAGTTATGGCTACGGTTATAATCCGTAGCTAAACATAAAATACCTTTTTCGATTAATCGAAAGAAATTCGATTAATCGAAAATTGCAGGATTTTTGAGGCAAACTCGCTGGACAGTTGTGGACCTTTTTCGATTAATCGAAAGACATTTGATATATCGAAGTACATATTGAAAGACCTTCGATACATGTAAAAGGACATATCGAAATGGCAGGGGCGAGAGCTTTGGCTACAGTTATTATCCGTAGCCATAGACAGACCTGTAGCCATAAGTTCCAGGTGTTTTATTTTTATTATTTTTATTATTTTTATTTTTTGTTGTTGTAATCCCACCGCTTTTTGTGGGTCCTCTTATGAGGTATGTGTTATATCCAAACCGTCCATCTTTTTGGCGAACTCGTATTACAGCTTGAGACGGAAAATAAGATAGATCTAACTATCAAATGGACCACACTTTAAAAGGCATTGGGGAATTGAACGTCTACCATTGAAACCCTTTTAGGGGTTACATAAGTTTTGGATCATTACGAAATTTGTTTTTCCTCTTCATCCAGGGTTTTGTGACCTTATGAATAGATTGGATTGAATATAAATGTTATGGTGGGCCCTACAAAAGTTTCAACGGTGAAAATCAATTTTCTGTTGCTCTTTATGGTGTGGTCCAGTTGATCTCTGGATATGATTTTTTTTATTTTTTTTTGTATAATGCTCCGAAATGATCTCAAAATATGGATGAATGTTGTGGATATAATAAATACGTAATTGTGGGGCCCATGTAACGTTGATCTCTTTTGAATCGTTCGTAGGAGTTCGAGGAGCGTCAACGCTGGTCTTCGAGCACTAGCCGATCCGCTTGGAGGAAAAAGCAGGGGCATTTTTGACCTTTGGGAAGGCGTCCGTAAGCTGGGGCTTATTCTCGCAAGGTAAAATGAGGTGGGCTTCGTCTCGCAAATGGGCCATAAATGGGTCGTACAGTTGCAAATTTCTCTTTTTTCTTTAATCTCGCATTGGAAATAAGAAAAGAAGTTTTGAGTTTTATATGTGGAAGTGTATGTTGTATTTTTACTTAGAGTTTTGGAGGTTAAGATGCTCGGGTTGCGTGTTCCAATGCATATCATTGGAATGCACGGGTGTGAGCATGGGCAGTGTGACTATAGTGGCACTAGTTGTAGCACTTTCACTTCGTATGTGCGCATCATGATTGCTTGTCTTATCCTAGAAGTAATTCGCTTGTAACCCATTAGCAATTGATAAGGAGCAAATCATGCTTTAAGGACAACCTAATTTTACGTGATTCAGCATAGTGATAAAAGAAAATAATTTTTCTTTAATTGTTATTTATTTTTTCATTTTTCCAACATATTTCACAATAATCTTAAAGCATGATTACGGATACCGAAAATGTTACATCAGTCAAACTAATGAACCAGGATCTGATCAGACTAGACCGATTTGACGACACGATATTCACTAGGTGGTAAGACAAGCTGAAATTCTTCTCATTGCGTTGAAGATATTCTACATCCTGGATCCGAATCTCCAACCTCTACCAGAAGCAACGGATGCCGATGCTCCAAAATAGATCGTTGTTAGAATCAAGCGACAAGAAGATGAACTGTTGTGTCGCGGCCATATTCTCAATGCGCTTGCTGATTGATTGTACGATCTGTACACAAGAACCACCTCAGCAAAAGAAATCTGGAGTGCACTAGAATATAAGTACAAGGCTGAAGAAGAATGAAAACAGAAATTCCTAATCATCGGGTACTTCGATTTCACAATGGTAGGCAATAAGCCCCTACTGGCCCAAATTCATGAATTACAATTAATTGTAAACAAAATAAAAGTTTTGAAAATAGACCTACCTGAATCCTTTCAAGTTAGAGCTATTATCGCCAAACTGCCTTCGAGATAGAAAGACTACATGAAGAAGCTACTACATAAATC
Organism: Magnolia officinalis; assembly: GCA_021015155.1. Taxonomy (NCBI): domain Eukaryota; kingdom Viridiplantae; phylum Streptophyta; class Magnoliopsida; order Magnoliales; family Magnoliaceae; genus Magnolia; species Magnolia officinalis. Next base: position 39,055,256 of record JAJHSJ010000003.1, read on the forward strand.
TGAATAATTCACCCTATAAGAAATTCAAAAGCATCTTCGTATTGAGGAAGAATCTCGTAACTGAGGCAAGAGGGATATGCAAATGATGCATCCTCATCCAAAGTGAATGCAGTAGAAAAATCATTGCAGAATAATAACTTTGATAAAAATGATTCCCTAAAACCTAATAAAGATTAAGGAAAATTCAAGAATACCTAAATGAAAAAAAAAATAGCAAACACAAGGGTCCTTGCTATGTCTGCGGCAAGACCGGACATTTTGCCTGAGTCTGTAGGGACAGAAAAAAGCCTAAGAAATAGACTAATGCAGTAGATGGTGATATCGTAGCAATGGTCACAGAAGTGAACATAATCCAAGAGAAAATCTTGGTTTGGTACTATGATACAGGTGCCACAGTCCATGTATATAATGACAGATCTGCCTTCAAAACCTATGAAGTTATGACCAACGGTTAAGAGGTTCAAATGTGAAATGAAGGTCAATCTACAGTCGTTAGCAAAGGAACTGTGGAATTACTCTTTATATCTGGGAAGAATGTAATCCTGACCAACGTATTGCATGTCTCAAACATAAAAAGGAACTTAATCTCAGAGGATCTTTTGAGCAAACTCGGGATTAGGTTTGTGTTTGAATTCAGTTAAGAATAGAAACTTTGTGGGAAAGGGTTATGCTTGTATGGGATGATTAATTTTTTTCTGAATGAAAAGAATTCTTCTACTTACATGGTTGAGTCTGTAACATTGTAGCATTGTAGGTTAGCACATATTGTTTATAGTACCATAAAACTCATGGCTAAGAACGACTTAATATCATACAATGATAGTGAGAACGATAAATGTGAAGTATGCATACGGCTAAAGTTACTAAGAAATCATTCCTAAGTGTTGAGAAATCGTTTCAGATATTAAACCTAGTGCATAGTGACATATGTGAGCTAAATGGCGTTCTTACCCGAGAAGGTAAGAGGTACTTCATAACGTTCATAAATGATTGTTCAAGATATGTGTATGTATATCTACTAAAATCTAAAGAGGGGGCGTTTAATGCATTCAAAGTCTATAAATTCGAAGTAAAAAAATCAATTAGTTAAAAAGATTAAAATCCTTCATAGTGACAGAGGAGGAGAGTATTTTTCTAATGAATTTTCTACCTATTGTGAAGAACACGACATAATACACCAGTGCACAACACCCTATACACCACAATAAAATGGTGTAATCGAGAGAAAAAAAAAAGGACTTTAGTTGAAATGGTCAACTCAATACTAATACAAGTACAGTTGCCATTAAACCTATGTAGAGAAGCACTGTTAGCTGCTTGCCAAGTTCTGAATAGAATCCTATTTAAGAAAACCAGGACATCTCCATACAAGATATGGAAAGGAATGAAACCTAACATAGGGTATCTTAGAGTGTTTGGGTGTCTCGCATATTGCAGAACTCCTGAACTCAAAAGAACTAAGTTATGACCAAGAGCTATCAAGTGTGTCTTTATAAGACATGCACAAAATAGTAAGGCTTATACACTTTTGGACGTAGATTCCAATGTAATCATAAAATCTAGATATGTAGAGTTTTTTTTTTTTTTTTTTTTTTTTAAGGACTCTTTATTCATGGAGAAAAAGAATACCGATATTCAATCTCCTAATAAAATTATAGATGGAACACAATAAGAAGTTGAAACTCCAAGTAAACTATGTAGGAGTCAAAGAGCAAGAGTATAGAAGAGTCTTAATCCTAATCAAATAGACTCTTTAAGGACTCTTTATTCATGGAGAAAAAGAATACCGAGATTCAATCTCCTAATAAAATTATAGATGGAACACAATAAGAAGTTGAAACTCCAAGTAAACTATATAGGAGTCAAAGAGCAAGAGTATAGAAGAGTCTTAATCCTAATCAAATAGACTCTCAATGTCTCTCTTTTTATCTTGTAGAAGGTGATAGAGAGAATGTTATTAGGAAAATACATATGGTTTTAACTATAAAAGATGAACATAAAACATTTAGTGAAGCTATGAATTCAAGAGACTCCGCTTTTTGAAAAGAGGCAATTAATTATGAAATGAATTAGATTATATCAAACCAAACATGAGAACCGGTAGATCAACCTCTAAGTTTTAAACTGATAGGGTGTAAGTGGATATTTAAGAAGAAATATCACACTGATGGTACAATACAAATCTTTGAGACAAGATTAGTTGCTAAGGGTTTTCGATAGAAAGAAGAAATTAATTATTTTGACACATTTCACCATTGGCTAGAATAATATCGATTATGATTTTATTCTCTTTAGTAGCATCATACATCATCTTCATATCCATCAAATAGACGTGAAGACAGTGTTCCTAAATAGTGACCTCGATGATGAGGTATATATGGAGCAACTTGAAGGGTTTGTCTACAAGGAAATGAAAGAAAAGTGTGTAGACTTGTTAAGTCTTTGTATGAAAACAAGCACCAAAATAGTGACATGATAAATTTTATTCTAAAGTTCTATCTTATGGTTTTGCACATAACTTTGCTGATAAATGCATATACTCAAAAGTCTATAATGATTATATTGTAATCATATGTTTATATATCGATATATGCTATAATCAACAATAAAATGGAAGGTGTAATTGAAACAAAGAGGTTTCTCTCATCCGTTTTCAAAATGAAGGATCTTGGACAAGTGAATACTATATTATGTATCAAAATTAAAAAGCATAGTGAGAGTTATGCATTATGCCAGTCTCATTATATAGAGAAGATATTGAATAAGTTTAACCACTTAAAAATCAAAGATGCAAAAATCTTATTTGATCCAAGTATGAAATTGAAGGAAAATAATGGAGAGCAGTTGCACAACTAGAGTATATTAGTGCTACAGGAAGTCTTATGTATGCTATGTAATGCATAATACACTATGAGTAAACTAAGTAGTTTTACTAGTAATCCAAGTGTAGAATATTGGAAAACTATAAGTAGAGTTCTAGGTTATTTAAAATAAACTAAATAACTAGAGCTATTCTACTCAAAATTTTCGGCCATGTTGGAAGGGTATACCAATGCAAGTTGGATATCGAGTGTAGGGACAACAAGTCCACAACAGGGTGGATATTCACCTTAAGAGGTGTAGTTGTATCTTGGGAATCCAAGAAACAAACTTGCATAACGTACTCAACAATGGAAGCATTAGCTGCAATTGGCAAAGAGGCTGAGTGGTTGGGGGATCTTCCTTTAGAATTCTCATTTTATGCGTAGCCTATACCGCCTGTTTCAGTTCATTGCGATAGTGAAGCCACCCTACAACAATATGTATAATAGGAAGTCCAGACATATAAGTTTGAGACATGACTATATAAGGCAGTTGATTCAAGATGGAATCATTGCGATCTCATTTATGAAGTCAAGTAATAATTTGGATGATCCATTTATTAAACTTCTTACGAGGGAGGTATTAAGGATAACATATAGAAGAATGGGATTGAAGCTCTTCAATCGAAGTTCCACCAGTGATAAAAAATAAACCCAAATTTAGTAAATCTCTTAAAATTGGGTTCAATGGGTAATAACAAATCACTGATATGTGGAAAGTTTCAGCACTAAATCTAAAAATAACCTCATCTGGGATAAAGAGTACTAGTCGTTACAACTAGAGGGTTGAGTCTTGGAACTCTTAATGAAATCTAGTTAATAGGACAAGTGTTTTAAGTAACGAAAACACTGGAAGGATTTCACCTATATGAACATAGAAGTGGTGCCGCTTCTCATGAGAGTTTGAGCTCTCTCGGGATCATTCATGAAACAAGATAAACACATGGCCATTAAAAGTGTAAAGTGAGTAATGTGAAGGAAATCACATAACACAAAAATTATTATATGTGATATCTTCAGTTATGTCATTTAGGAATAACTGATTCAAAGTTGTGGTAAACAAGAATTTCGACAAAACTTTAAAATACTTACACTAAGGAAATACTCAAATTGTGAGATATCTTTCTTTATGCATAATAAATGTTCTGTATCTCTAGCAGAATTTTTACTATTGTTTTTAAGAAACCAATGGGGGATTGTTGAAATTTGGTTTTTGAAAAATCAAATATATTTAAAAAATTTGTTTTCCCACCAAATTAATTCAAAATTTTCAAATGAAAAAAGTCTGGTTTTTTTTTTTTCTTTAGTCCCACATTGAAAATGAGAAAAGAAGTTTTGTGCTTTATATGTAGACGTGTGTGTATTATTCTTACTTGGAGTTTTGGAGGTTAAGATGTTCGGGTTGTGAGTTCCAGTGCGAGCACTGGAACGCACACACTCGGGCTTAGGCACAAGCGAGGGCGTGGGTAGTGTGGCTGTAGTGGTGCTAGTTGACGCACTTTGCATTGTAAAAAAAACGGACGACTTTAGATGATTCAACGATCTGAAATGGCCCAATTTCATTATCAACGATAAAAAAAAAATTTTTCAAATATTTTGAACCATTGACTGAACCATTGATAGCCACTTAACAACGGTCCACTCTCCTGGTGCTTATATAAACTGGACCATTTCGGTCCAAAATCAATCAACTCCAATAGATCTATTCCAAACCATCAGAGTCTGCTAGAAGATCAACTGCGTTAAAAAGTTCCTAAGTAGATTCTTCGTGATTGCTACACGTAGGATCTAGATAGGCTTGTCTTATCCTGGAAGCATTTCGCCTGTAACCAATCAACAATTGATAAGGGGCGAATCATGCTTTAAAGATAGTATAACTTTATGTGATTAAGCCTGGTAATAAAAGGAAATAATTTTTCTTTAATTGTTTTTTTTTTTTTTTTAGTTTTCCAACTGATATAAAGCGGGTCGTGGACACTTTCATTTCCAAGATGGATCAGAGAAGGCCCGATTGGAGGCAGAAGTCATTAAGACAGTCAGAACCTTAAAACAGGCATATCTCACAAACTAGAATGAGTTACTCGACGTACCATATATGATTTTGGGGTAGGACGAGCTACTTTAGACAACCTTGCCCATGCTGAATTTGCGAGATTCCATCATATCGACAGTCAAATTCCATGTTTATTTCCGTTTTTACTATTTTTAGTAAGTTTTGGTTTGATTGAACTCTTCATCCGTTGGGCCTTAGGAGTTGTGTCCATCAAGAAAAGTGTTTAGAAAAATTAAGAGAATAACGTGGTTAAGCCACATAGGACACTTACTATAAATAGAAAATTTACTATTTATAGTGAGTTACGAATTTTAGGGAGTTTTAGTTATAGTTTAATTCCTAAACTTCTTTCAACTCCTGTTATCCATATTTAAAGGGTTATAGACTCATTTATTAATCATCAAGATATTTATTTCAAATATTTTAGAATTATTTCTATTTCTTTTCCTCGAGGATTCAAGAAGTCTCTGTGAAGAGTCCAGAGAAGCTCTGTGGATTCAGAGTAGTTATCCTTGAGGAAGATGATGATCGACCTCATCACGTTCATCCCTGCGTCAATTTGTATCAGAACGAGGAATCCCCTCATGCCGATGGGAACAATGAAGGTATGAACCAAAATCCTGTGGATGGTGATCTAGGGATTTGTTATCTTTCGAAAAAAATTGAAGCTTTCCACTGGGAGAGTTGTCGACCATGCAAGCGCAACAGATAACTCTCAACCATCTTGCGAATGCACTGATTCTGCCCCAAGCCCAAGGCAATGCTCAATGCCCGTAGTTGTTGTACGACACAACCCTGATTTCTGTAGAGCACTACCAGTGGTGAATCGTATGGCTACGCCAGATAATTCGAGCTCTAGTGACAAGGACCTTGATGAAGGCTTTGCCCGACGACCAATCAATGGGGGCGATCGTCTAGATCGTGCTGAAAGAGACTATCGAGGTAAGGTCGAACTTCCTAGTTTTAACGGTTTATTATGCATAGAATATTTTTTTGATTGACTAGCCGAAGTAGAAAGATATTTTGATTACATGGACATGCCAGAGCATAAAAAGGTAAAATCAATAGTGTTTAAATTAAAATCTGGTGCTTAACAAGGCGTCAATATCATCATGGCCACTGATGAGATGCCTTCTTTGATCACGATTCCTCCTTAGTGATTACGAGCATGTATTGTTCCAGCAATACCAAAATTGCTGATAGGTAAAACGAACCGTCACAGATTACACTAAAGAATTCCAGCCATTGGCAACACGAAACAATCTGTTGAAATCTGAATCATAGAATGTAGCACAATTTATAAGTGGGTTACGATCAGCAATTCGGGATCAAGTTCAGATACACCCAGTCAAGATTGTGGATGAAGTAGTTCAATTGGCTGGTAAGACAGAAATACAACTTGTAAGAGTTTATGCTCGGCCTTATCCTTCAACTTGACCCCCCATGACAGGTCCCACGCAGGATCCAGTGTTGGCACGGGAAAAAGAACCAGTAGGAGGACGCCCTCAACCTCCTGCAATCATAAACCGTGATACAGGGAGCGACTCATCTAGGCCTCAACGTGTAGCACCCACAACAACGGGCCCGAGTAGGATTCCAAATCCTTATGTTCGACCAATGTCGAATAATTGTTACTGTTGTTGCCAACTGGGCCACTTATCAAACACCTGTCCTCAACGCCCTGCAACCCACTTGACCATAAACGAATGGGGCACTGAAAGTGAGGCCATAGAAGAAGACCCTGACTTTGATGAACATGAATAAGCCACTTAGAAAAGAATATATGACGATGAATGGACGGGCGAGGATCGTGGCGAATCTCTAGTTGTGAGGCGATTACTATACACCCCACAGAAGAAATTACATCCATAACGACACAATATATTTCATACGCGGTGCACCGTCAATGACAAAGTCTGTGATGTAATCATAGATGGTGGTAGTAGCGGAACATCGTCTTATGAGTGATGGTGGATAAGTTGTAGCTACCAATGACAAAACATCATTCCCCGTACTCAATTGACTGGGTAAAAAAGGTGAACGAGACCAATGTAACTAAACAATGCACTGTCTCATTTTCAATTGGAAAAACTTATAAGGATCAAATACATTTTGATGTGGTTGACATAGAAGCATGTCATATGTTACTCGGTCGATCATGGTAGTTGGATTGTGATGCGACCCACCGAGGATGAGACAATGTTTATGTTTTCGTCAAGAATAGTTGAAAGATAATCATTGCCCCTATGGCACCAGAGAACAACCTTGAAGCTTCTAAAGTAGAGGGGAACTCCCTCTTGACCACTCGAGATTTTGTGGAAGAATCCAAGAAAACCGACAAGGTGTACGTTGTAGTGGTAAAGGGCGAGGAATTGAAGCTCTAAGACATTCCTCCAAGTTTAAAGTTATTCTTGAACGAATTTAAAGAAATCTAACCCGAAGATTTATTTGATGGATTGCCCTCCATGAGGGACATCCAATATCACATAGGCCTTGTCCCTAAGGTTAGCTTGTCCGACCGCCCTCACTGTCAGGTGAGTTAGAAAGAATGTCAGATCTTGCAAGTAGAAGTGAAGGAAATGGTCGATATTAATCAAGTAAAGGAAAGCATGAGTACATGTATTGTTTCAGCTCAAAATCCTAATGTCAAGTACAAGAAAATGACTAATAAACATCAGTGTCAGAATTTATCTGACAATTATGAGCCAAGTACCTTGAGTAACTCGAGGACAAGTTTTTTTTTTTTTTTTTTTTTTAAGTGGAGGGGTCCGACATAAAACGTGTCACAAATACGTTCCTAGCATGGTTGGACCAAAAGAAGGTGGACCGTAAATTGATTGTAACTTTTAATCTGGGTATCGTTATGGCGCACCTGACCGAGTATCAAGAACCGAAGCAGAACGAGAACTCGGGGATGAGTTCTTTTGAAGTGGATGAGACTAATGTAGAGCGGGTCACGGACACTTTCATTTCTAAGATGGATCAAAGAAGGCCCGATCGGAGGCAGAAGTCATCAAGACTGTCAGAACCTTAAAACAGGCATATCTCGCAATCAGAATGAGTTACTTGACGTATCATATATGATTTTAGGGTAGGACGAGCTACCTTAGCCAACCAACCCGGCTATGCCAGGTTGCCCACTCTGAATTTACAAGATTCCATCATATCGATGGTCAATTTCCATGTTTATTTTTGTTTTTACTATTTTTAGTATGTTTTGGTTTGATTGTAACTCTTCATCCGTTGGGCTTTAGAATTCGTGTCCAACATGAAAAGTGTTTGGAAAAATTGAGAGAATAAGATGGTTAAGCCACATAAGACACTTAATATAAATAGAAAATTTACTATTTATAGTAAGTTTTGAATTTTATGGAATTTTAATTATAGTTTAATTCCTAAACTTCTTCCGAGTATTCGGATCTATATTTAAAGGGTTATAAACTCTTTCATCAATGGTCAACAAATTTATTTCTAATATTTTAAAATTATTTCTATTTCTTTTTCTCGTGAATTTGAGGAGTCTCTGTGAGTCCAAGAAAACTCCGTAGATTCGAAGTAGTTGATCGAACTCATCATGTTCATCCCTTACGTAGCCAACATATTTCACAACAGGCATAGGCATAGGATTTCATATATGCATAAAGGCTCTATGTGCATATATGAAACAAGTGTCACGAAGCTAATATATTCTGGCCTAATCATGGTTACGATGCAAAAGAAATCTATAGCTATATGTATATGGGAAATGGTTCTATGCGGTAGACCTCATGGGAACTTTTCCCATGAGGTCGGGCTGTGTGGGTCCCACTATAATGTGTGTCGAACATCAACACCGTGCATTTGATGGGTTCCCTTTAAATTATGGGATATCCCAAAAATCAGCCGTATAAGAAACTCTAGTGGGCCATACCATCTAAAATCATGTGAAGACATGCCTTAAACATATAAAATCACTTGGTTGGGCCCACCTGAAATTTTTGGATGCGTCTGAAATTTGGCCTGACCCCTCATCTAAGTAGGACACACATAGTGGATGGTCTGGATTTGTGAACCATATCTTGATGGGCCCAATAAATGATTATGAATGTTTTAATGGGAGGATAACCCCTCTCAACTTTTGTATGTGGTGTGGCCCTCACAAGTCATGGATTGACTTGATTTTTAAGTCCGAGGCCCACCATGGAATGGTGCATCTAACTGATGGGGTAGATGTTCGACATGCATCATGGTGGGGGCCCACACAACTCCATGGGAACTTCCCATGAGGTCAAGCTATGTGGGCCCCACCTTGATGCGTGTCGAACATCAACACCGTGCATTTGATGGGTCACCTTTAAATTATGGGATATCCCCAAAATTAGCCGTATACTAAACTCAGGTGGGCCATACATCAAGTGAAGACATGCCTGAAACACATAGAAGCACTTGGTGGGGCCCACCTAAAATTTGGATGCATCTGAAACTTGGTTTGACCCCTAATTCAAGTGGGGCACACATAATGGATGGGCTGGATTTGTGAACCACAGCTCGGTGGGCCCAAAAATGATTATGAATGTTTTAATGGGAGGATAACCCTCTCAACTTTTGTACGTGGTGTGGCCCACAAAAGTCATTGATTGACTTGATTTTAAGATCAAGGCCTACCATCGAATGGTGCATCTGACTGATGGGGTAGATGTTTGACACGCATCAAGGTGGGGCCCACACAGCTCGACCTCATGGGAAGTTCCCATGAGCTCGACCGCATAGAACCTTTTCCTAGATATATATATATATATAATATATATATATATATATATATATATATATATATATATATATATATAGATAGATAAAAGTTGACTTACACTACACCAAAAACGTCATTTAGGAACGGTTTTTTTAAACCGTTCTTAAAAGAGGCGTCGCATATATTCTGGAATGGTTCCATACCGTATCAAGTGCCGTTTCAAATTTTAAGAACAGAATCTTAGGAACGGTTTCAAACCGTTCTCAACGGTCAAGTTTTAGGAACGGTTCTAAACCGTTCTCAACGGTCAAATTTTAAATTTTTGGACCTGTAATTTTTTTATTTCGAACGGCCAATTAAAGCAGTACACTGTTTTATATTTTAAAAACCAAAGAATATTATATACAATTAAAAATTAATAGTGAACAAATTGCTTACAACTTTATAATAAAAATTATATATATTTACAACAATTAAGTTTACAATTGAATGAATACAAAAAAAATAAAAATTAAAAATAAAAATTAAAAAAAATCCTCCATGATGTGCTATACTCCTAGAGAAAACACATTGGTCCTCTGTGGTTGCACCATGACTTGCGATGACACTCTGAGGAACTTGTCTTTGCATTGCATATCAGGTAGAGCTTTTTGGGCTTGCATTGTAACTATAAAAATCAAAACAAAGACCATAAGCAATTTGATTAGCCAAAAAACAACATAAAGATTCAAAAACTAAACACGCAAAAGAGTGACTATTCAACAACAAAAACTAGAGGATCACCTATAACGTTGCATGTCGTCCCAGGCAAAACAATGCCTGTGTTAGGATGCACAGTGTTTCTTTGGATTGGTTATTTTAACCTGAAAACAATAAAAAAAAAAAAAAAAACCATGATGGGTAATATCAGATCAAGAGGCGGAACCACCAGTACCATTACAAGGTCAAACAAAAACAAGTCAAGCCTTTCGATCAAAGCATCACATGATACCTCAAAAATAAAACATATAGATTTCTTCTTTTGTTCTAGCAAGAAATCTATACGTGTCAATGTATAAATATGCGAGATATCACTGAAACCATACATTGGGCCTTACAATTAGGATCTAGAGCTTGAGCTAGGGTTTTTTGAGAGTCCAATAAGTAGGGTTTTCAGAGCTCTCTCTCTCTCTCTCTCTCTCTCTCTTGATGTAGATAATTTAGCTCGATGACATCATTGTCGGCTATGCTATGTTGTCTTGTAGTGAGGGAGAAAGATCGAGAGGGAGGAAGATCTGGAGTGAGGGAGCGGGGGAGAGAGAGAGAGAGAGAGAGAGAGAGAGAGAGAGAGAGAGGGAAATCAGGTGTGAGGGAGCGGGAGATTAGCTACTGACGGCTGTGGCTAATTCACGTTTGTATTACGGGTTATTTTTGAGATTTGGGCTTTGTTGACTTGGACCTGAACACGAGATGAATGCTCCTTGATTACTGAGCCTGGAGTAGAGTTATGTGGTCCTTAACCACACTGACTTGAACTTTTGGGCGTGAAGAAGAGATGCGGGTCTCAATGGCAATGTGCGAAGATTTTTGGGCTTGAAGAAGTATATGTGCTCGAATGACAAGGGCCTAATTTTTGGGCATGAAGAACTGATATGGGCCTGACTGAAATGGGCTTAGATTTTTGGACTTAGGATGGGATGTGTCTTATATGACAATGGGCCTGAAGGAGTAATGTGGGTTGTAATTACAATGACGATGCAGGAAAGCAGGATTTTTGTGGCAAACAGAGGATCAAGATTCGAGAGAAATATACAGAGATGATGTTCCAAAACAGAGAAACTATAGCTTCTTCTCCCACTGTTCGTACATATATAGGGGTAGGTTTATGGGCCCAATCCATATTTCCTGTTACGTGGTCCATTTGAGCTTATTATGAGAGAAATATATTTTGAATGCAAAAGGCAGAAAATCATTCAATTTCTATTAAGACTAATGAATCTATATGGCTGAGGACAATAATATGTAGTTACCAGACTGTAAATTTACTTTGGAAGTTCTAAGCTTCCACTGCAATTCATGCTGTAATTGCTGGAAAAAAAAAAAGCAATAAAAAAGCTTCCACTGCAATACAACTTGCCAACTACTGGAATAGGAAAGAAAAATCAAATTTTGAGTTATAAAAGTACCTGATAAATCCACTTAAAAAACCGAAAGAATGACCACTGATCAGACATCTCTGATAAGGTGTGACAAGCTGGGAATTTAAGTAGCAAAGCAAGAAATATGTGTATGCCAGCATAAACTCCCAATCCAAGAATATAAATCCGTAAATAGAAAGAATCTGAGTTCCTGTTATCTTTTCCTTCAGAACCTTCCTGCAATGCAGTTTGGGAAGCATGTATGAGTACAAGGATACAAAAAAACTATTGTACAGCAACAGCAAAAAGGGACCATGGGTCTGCCCACACAATATGAAAATGTAAATTTCAAACATAATACTACACTCACATGTAGATATATGTCACAAATACTGAACTGAGTCCAAACCAAAAGAATCTAATAAACAGCCTTGAGATCACCATGCCTCTAGCTGTTGAATAAGCCCCAATGTGAGCAGGACATCCAAGCAGCCTACAAATTCAGAATGGAATTTGATATGAAAAAGACAGAAAAAAGAAAGTAACAAAGAAAATATCCAAATCTGAGAGTTATTTTACTTAACCCCCATCTGCTTTGAGGCCCATCATATAAACGGTTTGGATCATTGAAATGTGACACGAGATCCAGCTGCTGCAGTCCCTACTTATAAAACCCCAATAACAAGTGCCTGCTGAAATTCGAGGTAGAACTATCTTCACAAATTGACCAATTTGCATTAGTACAAACAAATTTATTCAAGTTTTGCTTACTTGGATGGAAATGAGAATATTTGAAAGAGATTGCCCATATGTGTCATGGAAATGTACAGCAAGCTTCTCAACATGGACAGCAGCTATCACAGCTTCAAGCATTCACTACATTGTTGATGTGGATGCATGTTGAGAAGCAGCTATCACAGCAAGCTTCTCAACATGCCCATAACACAGCTTCTGTTAACTATGCAACTCTGGTGGATGCATTCAGTACATTGTTGATTTAAGATCTTTCGCTTACTTCTCTTCAGTTAATGATTCCATCCCCTCAATCTCATATGTCAGCAAGGTGTAAAGTATTAGTCGAAACCAGTATGCATTGTGCACATATTGGCTGATGTACATCCTGGCACGTGTACATGTGCATGCACACAACACAAAACCAAAAAAAGAAAGCAAAAAAACAAAAAAATGAATGAAGAAGAAGGAAGAAGGAAGATGTTTTGGGTTAGCCTGTTAGTACACACCCCACTGTCTATCTAATCTTTTGTCACAAAAGGAAATGAATGGATTGTCCAACAGATGTTTTGGTAATGCATAACATAATCTCACCCACCTCATTTAGAAGCTTGAATAGACAATAAGCCAGGATATTGTCCGTTGAAAGATGCAAAACCAGTCCATTGAAGCCATTGTCAATATCTTCTGGGTCAATAACAAAGGCACACTGATGATATCCCCAAAACAATCTAATTACCTGCTGCAACACTAAAATCACATAAATAGAATATCCAAAACTGTCCAAATCTAATTACCTGCTGCAACACTAAAATTCATTGAGGGTAGCTACATCTTGGAGTTTTAGTTCTAACTTATTAATATCTCATTGGTTTTCTTATCTCTACATGTATACAGTCACACTGTTTAGATCTTCTGGCCTAAAAATCATGCCGCTTCACACCGTACAATTAAATGGACGGACAGAAATTTGTTTTGGCAGTCAGTTTAGGAGGGAGACTTTTGAGGCAGAAGATATAATCATTGTTTCCAACTAGATGGAAAGGTCAGATCATGTACACATGCTTCATAATTACACGTGTGGCTGCATATGGATGAGAAGGGCCTTCACGTGTGTGGAATTAACAAGCCTCAAATCTGCAAAGTGATTCACTTCTCTGAAATGATGGGGTTTCCTATTCCTAGGCTAGTGTGCAAGAGAATCCGGCACTTGATTTCAGCCTCTGCTAACCCAAAATGGAGCTGGAATTATAACCTGAATGCAACAGTAAAAGTTAGTGTGAGATTAGGTCACAGATGAAATAAATTTTGGAGAAGCCGCCATACCATGGTAAAGAATATCTATGCTGGGAGTACATATTTACTGAAAGGCAAGAATATCTAATTTTCTCAACTTCTTTTGAGAATTTCATTTTTGGCAATACATATCCACCATAGTTTCCTTGTCCAAATCTAACAGTTTAACCAGAGATGGAGTAACACATCTGTAGTGGGGTGATTGATGTAGGAACTTTATAATGTCTAAACTGCTACTATTCATGCAGCAATCTTCCTTTTACTATATTAGGCTACATACTGAGAGGGGAATTTTCACTAGTCTTTTAAAAGACAGTAAGCTATCTTTCAAATTAACAAAGAGGCTGTGAAAACTGGCTCAATATAGATTTAAATCATGTACTGATGCTCCGATTACATACACTGGTTGAATGTTTGTTAACCTTCAGTACAACTAGAAATTCACTCCTGTCAACGCCCCTGCCACCACACTGTTTTTCTGTAGGAAATTCACTCCTTTAGTCATTGCATGTAACTTAGATGCCAACACCAGTGTAATAAACAAAGGGTGGTCTGCTAACAAGACTTGGGCCTGTTCATTGGTTTTTGTACTCTGACCCCAGCTGATGGATGGTGCTGCCTAACTTCTAAATGGGCCCCACCTGAAGATCATGCCTCCCACATGCATGCATGGGTCCACACACACAACTAATCGAATCTTTAAGATAAAAAGATGACAAATAAAAGCTTGTGAAAGTTACCCAATCATGAGCTCCCCAAGCTTCTTGTAGGCCATATGTGATGCCGGAATACAAGCCAATAGCCAGTCCTGCACCCAATCCCTAGTTAGAAAATCACAAGAAATTCATAAAGAATCTAATAGCTTCCTGACCCAAGCACAATTGAAAACATGCCGAGTCAACTCAAATTGCTAAATACCTATGTGAAATCTTGTACAAACCACTGAATCAGGGATACAAAACTCACCGAGTCTTGGCTGGGCATGTAAAGAAGCCAACACATGGAAAAGAATCACAAACAAGTAAAATCAGCTTCCCATCTAAGGGGAATTTCATGACCCTGGGCATACGTGTAAAGGTGCGTGTGTAGTTAGCAAATGCTGGGCCAGACTAAACTACAAAAGATAAGATTTTGGTGGTCAATCCATGAAGTGTTTTTTAGTTGAAAACTTGAGAAAAGGACAATAAAAAAGAAGAGATGCATGAATTTTGGAACCTACTAATATCTCTGTTGAAGCAACTATACCTCCTTTGTTAAAGAACCTATTAATCTCTCTTTTGAAGCAACAATTTTCCCTGTTTGTATATCCTTCAACTTAGATATGGTGCTGTAATTTTGGAAATAGAAGAAGCAAAAATCATCTAGGAGACATCCATTCAACAATCATACATGAATAGCTACTATATAGTTAGATAGTATCAAAGGATCTCTTGACGGAGTCATGAAAGCCCAATAAAATATGAAATGAATGAGCTATGACCATGCTTTTATCAAGATATTGCTTGTTTGACCATTAATTTCTTTTCGAGGAAAACTTTGATACCTATGCAGATTGTGATGGATGATACACAAGAATTAATAAAATTTACATGTGGAATACAAGTAGTTCAGATTGAACTGTCCAAATTATGGGTCCCAATTTAGATACATCTTAAACAAAAAATTTGCTTACTTGATTATCTATAGGATCAGTGGACATTTATGAAACGGTTGAAATGGAAAATATCCAATTGTTCTATTTCAACAAATAAGTATCCACAAAGCAGAGGTTAGGGTGTTGAACCAATCTGATTTTGGATTATGGTTTGGTTACAATGGTTCTGTAGGATGCGGAATTTTCAGGTCTGTCCAAAAAACACACTAAAAACTTGTGCAGAAAAGAAAGATGGAACTAAGGCAGTCGAGCTAACTGACTTCTAGCCCTAGGTTGCAATCACCAATGTTTGATGAGGGCAAATGGACCCAAATATGTTTAAGATCACCTCATGGGTATAGAGTATTGGTGGATTCAAGCTTACTACAACGCAACTGAGAAAATGTATGAAACAGATTGACCACAATATATATATATATATATATAGAGAGAGAGAGAGAGAGAGAATTACATTGCACTTTCAAAGCCGCTACCCACCTGCATTTGCAGCCATTCTGGTGCTGATCCGTGGACATACTCCCTTGTTGATTGTGAGGTGAGTGCCATGCAAGCAGTATCGAACGTCTGCATCCTAAACTAAAAATGATCTACCATTTGAAAATTTCCTAAAACAGTAGATTGGGCAGTAAATATATAGAAAGGAATCAGGCCACAGTAAAAACAAAGTTAAGCGATTCTAGGCATAAACGGATTGTCGGTATAGAAATGGAGGTCTTGCTAATCCCACTTGGGTATATACACACCCATCAACTAATACACATGGAGATTATCCAGTTCATGCAACAGTTGGGCCTAACTGCATAGATAATGTGGCCCAAAAATCAGTCCAGTCAACTCATCTGGTGGTCCAAATGGGAAAAATGATGGAAGGCTAAAAAGAAGTCACACCAATTAACGGTCTACATTCAACGTACCTAATGAGTGGACCATCTTGATTTTCAGGTTGGCTTATAGATGTTACATAAGGGATCCAGGCGCATATATAGGAAAGTCTTAATACCACAACACAAGGGATTGATGACTATTTCATCATCATTATCATCTAAGCTTAATCCCAACTACTTGGGTTTGGCAAGATTGATGACTGGTTACAGTATAATTTTTAACACTCAAGATTTATTTATTTATTCTGTAAAACAGATATTGTCTCAACTTACATGAGAATTTCACTGATAACTCAGCTTTCTCACCCTTCCTCATTGTTTTTACAACATGGCTGATGGCAGGACATAAAAGACCTGCTCGACTAAAAAGAATTCAAAGACAAAAAGATCATGTGAAGGTAGTAAACATTGACAAAAGATAATGTAAATGAATTAAACATTGCTGATATTAGAAGTCAGTTATAACAGTCAACTAAAAAAATATTAAGATAAAGGAAAAAACTCTACTCCTTGGGCCCTTCTCTGTAAGCAGGGCCAACCCTTCAAGATTAGAACCGTTCATCAGGTGGGTCACATCAAGGATGGAGCCTGGTTTCACTAATTGGATGATCTAGGTTGCTCCACAGTGGCCCTCAAAAAGACTGTTAAAGCTTAAAAAGGCCAATGGTTCACATTCTAAAAACATAAGGAAAAAAAAAACCATTAACTGGGATGGGCTTGATCAGCTGAGAGCACAACTTCTCTGTACTATGGACCTCCCACGGTGGGTCCAACCAGATGAATGGTTCCAGTTTCTCATTAAAATCAATACAGAGGAAGGGCCTGTGAACTAAAATTTCATGCTGTCCCACTGACCAGTAAACCGATCCATAAATAAAGAATTACCTAGAACTTCATCAGCTTCTTTTGGAGTGGCCCACTCCTCACCCTCTTTTATTATCTTCTTCAAGATCCCTCCATCCCCGGACAGATCCCTTACAGTGTTTCAAGACAACAACTCCACGTCGAAAACAAGCATTGAATTAGGAGGGATGAGTGGAGGAGCACCCGCCTCCCCATAAGTTCAGATCCGCACCATACAAAATAATCAAAAGCCAAATTTGAACCGAAACAAAGAAAATCAAGAGCTATTCCTCAGAATCCAGAATCAGAGAATAGAAACACCAATTTCGAAGCCAAATCAGCAAATCACGGGCAAAATTCCTTCAAAAAATTCAACGTTTGAAACCATTACTCACATTATCCTACACTAACAACATCGGATTTTCTCAAAAACAGAGATTTAAAACCAAAATGAACAAAAAAATCAAATGGCAACATCACCTCTTCAGATTGGCAACAGGTTGGAGCTCAACAAAAATCCATAATCAAAACCCTAATTAAAAAAAAAACAAAAAAAAAAAAACCCTACAAATCAGAACCCTACTAGTCAGAACCCTAATGATGGTGGACGATTGCAGGTGGAGATGGGTTTGGCTGTTGATGATGAGGGACGTGCGGCCTCTTATGATGGTAGCGGCTGTTGATGGAGGTTGGGCGGCCGCGCACTGAGACCAGATCTACTGCTACCGGAGATGGGGAAGAATCTGGACAGCGGCGGTGGTTGATGGGTTAGGGTTTGGAGCAGAAAGCAGGAGAATAGAGATAATCTTCTAGGGTTTGGAGATCGAGAGAGATCGAGAGAGATCGACGGAGAGAAATGATGGCTTGCTGTTTGGGGAGCTTCGGACGCAAAGAGAGAGAAAATGGGAGAAAAATGCCAGTGATCCCCGGGTATACATGTCTTTGTGCCGCTAGGGCTATGTGGGGTCCACTGAGATGTTCTTAATCAAATCCACTCCACCCATCTATTTTTAAATACAATTATAAAGCACACTTCTAAAATTCAGGAAGATCCAAAACACAAGTGGAACACACCAACAAAACAGTGAGAACAACAACGTTGGTGATTAGGGGTAATAAATTCAGGTACGGTTTATACCCGTATCAAAGAGGGTACGGCTTAAAACCGTTTTCAAACCAAAACTCCACTCGTTCCAAATACACGATTTTGGTGTAGTGTTAGCTGTCAGTCTATCTTAGTCATTGGGGCCCGCTATTGAGTTGAACGGGCCATTTTTTTTTAAAACTTCAGAATATCAAATCAACGTGGCCCACCTGATGGAAAGCTTGGATATCCCACACGTGTGCTTGCATGTGGATGGACATATATCTACAAGCGTCTGCTTAGAAGCATTGTATAATGCTTTAGCATTATAGGGGGCAATGATTCAGCTATCCAAAAAGTTGATGTAGTGGGCCATGCGGTGAATGGGCCATGCATGCAATAAAAAAATTAATCGTCATATTGGAAAAATCAGAGCCCTCTATTCGTTGGCTAACAGATTGACGATTAAGAACGAAAATAGAACAAGAGGTATAGATTTAACTAAAAGGCCAAAGACTATATATGGGATTTTGACCATCTAAGGTCATGGTATCAATGGTCTGGATCCCTTAACTTTTGGCCCCACTTGTACGGACATAAATTCTAACCGTACACACTCTCAGGGAAATGATCATCGGTGCACAGTCAACAGGGTAAAAGATGACGATCATATATACAGATGTGTATTGGGGTCGGCCAATTAATATTCCAACTTACGACGTCCACCTCAAGGGACCTTTGATTCTTCTATATAACGCAAGGAACCTTCAACTGATAACGCAAACACGGGAATGGGCCCCACCATTTGTAGGCCTGGTGGGGGCAGTTCACGTGCCCCACTGAAATGGGTAAAAGGGAGTGGGGCCCATCGTCTGCTGGTGCGCATGCATGGGCCTTTCTAAAATAAACGGTCCAATTCTAAAACCATATTTATTTTCCTATTGAGACCCACATCATATAACTTCCTTTTCGATTATGGTTGCCATGGATTGGGCCCAGCCTCAGGTATAAATTTCATGTTGGACCTCAAGCTTCAGCAGACCGGGCCAATGAATGGTCTTCGAACGCGGTGCAAAAGCATGTTAACATGTGTGCTGCTGCTACAATTAACCAATTTGAAATATTAGAGACGTCCATCACTTAAATCCAGCGATGTAGATGATCATTGTTTGCTCTTGGTTTGTTTTTGGTCATGTATAGTGTGTGTAGGTGTGCTAGAACCGATTGTGTGGCTTGATTCAAACTGAACAATTTTGACCCCAAGTACCAACAGATGGGCAAATACATTTAATGCGATCGTATATGATAGAAACATGAGAAGATCGATCACCTATTCAGCAACTCACACAAAATTGTTATAAATCGTTCAAGGACTGTTAGAGGGTGGGGTTCTTCCTCTGAAGATGGGTTGCACTTTGCCTTCCATATAAAAAGACTTTTGGTGCACCATGCATGCAATCAGAAACAATTACCTAGATAAAAGAATACTCACAATCGGCTGTAGGATGGAACTGCAATTAGCATTTCTAAATGAACAACTGTTTGTATTGATATGGAAATAGTCAAGTGTAACTGCATAGACCTGAATTACAAGTAAGATTATTGCTAAAAGTCATCGATACTACTAAGATATGATAAGGAAAGATAAATTGATTTAGTTTGCGTAGTTGGTATGAGACTATTTGTCGTAATGATTTCCCCTTCGATTTATAAGCCTCCCTACTATACAGGTACTCCGCATCCGGTTCTTGTCTTTGTTTCAACCATTATGGTAGCCAAATTTTTGCCACATCAATGTTCTAGATCCTTCTCCCTCTTTGTATTCTTATAACCTTTCCTCTTCTCTCGACTGCTTTTTGTCTCTTGAACTTCTCAATTGCACCCCGTCACTAGCTGACATATACTATCCAACTCAACACCAACTGTGCTTCCCTAAAATGTGCTTCAAATATCTTTAAAAATCTCTCCGCACGTTATATCCTCTGTGTAATAACACATGTCATTCCCTGATTGGCTATTCCAGAATGGCCAGAAATAGGGTATAACATTGCTCCCCACATCGCTTCGCCTTTGGGCAAAAATGTGAAAGTGGTGTCGGCTCATTGTACCATGTAATAAATGCGCTTGAATGCTCATTTCATGTGGTAACACCCCATTGATTTTGCTCGACTGGGGTGAAAATGAATGAAAGTTTTGCCTCTACCCCACAGCTATCATCGTGAGACGTAACACACAATCGTATCATATGATGAGTCATGATTATCATCTCATTAATGCATACATTCCTAACCAATATATATATGCCATTTCAAACCGATTTTAATTTTTACATGATTTTTGCTTTTCTTCTTCCTAAGCTCTTTTCTACTGAGACTACTACTGTCATGGTTGCTTCTTCTTCATCTAGCCCTACAACCTTCCATCAGGAAAATGTGATAAGAGAGTTGGGGATTCTTTCGTCCGAAATGTCGGACGACATTATCTTCTCCACCCCTATTGATGTTGATAGAGCATTCCTCACGCTTGGTCTGGTATTTCACTCTGGTATCTCCCTTAATTGGCTACTACTGTTGTATCAATTCTTCTCTTATTGCCCATGCAAACAACTTCTTATTGAGTTTAACACTCTTCCAGACCCTGCGAATACCTTCAAAACCTCGAGATCCTAGTTGAGAGCATTGAATGGATGACAAGAATGGTTTGCCCCTTGTATTTGACAAATTGGCATATATGAATGTATAATCCTTTCTCTGCATGAATATGCACCAGACACATCTTTTCTTGTTGTGGCCTTGGCCTTCTAGAGCTAATTAACCAACACCTTTCACTTTGAATGTAGTCCCATGACTCCCACAATCATGAATATTTTCCCATTCACTCACTTTCTTCCTTTTGGCGATCCTGTCTGCCCCAACTTCGCCTAGGGCAAAACAACACTACTTCCTTCCAAACAAGAGTGGAAAGGCTTATTCTAACTTCATGTTGCTCCAGCGCAAAACACATGCCATTATTGATGATCAGGAACATACGACATTTCTGTTGATGTGGATCTGCCATTATCTACTCTGTGTGAGTGCCGTGTAAATCACAAAAGAGTATGTTCATTTGGTCGAGGAGCTCGTCCAGGGTTGACAACTAGCCCTTGCCCCATTTGTGCTCGGCCACCTCTATCACAACATGTTCAAGGTAATCACCAAAGGTTTTTTTACCCCAATGAAGGGCCATTGTGGCTTCTTCAAATGTGTCTTTTCAAATACTTTTGATTTGCCTTTGTAAATCATATTCATCCTCCAGATTCTTTCATTTCTTTCGGCCACAAAAATATCTTTTTTCCTAAAACCACCATTCTTTTACCAAATACATGAATTTCTTCATCTCTCTTAACCTAGAAAAATCCAATCATTTTTATTGCCCTTTTAACAATAAATATTTTGGTCTGGACAGGCTCATAGATGATTATGATACAAGCAACGTCGAGATGACCGAGCTTAGAGCTTAGGAGAGCTATCTCATCTGCAGAGATCTCCCATATGGCGTTACTGTGGATACAATCATGAATACAAAGGCCGGGGTCGAGTAGTGTTGTCCTAATCTCCTTGCTCGTAAATTTGGATTAGCTCAATGCATTCCATGCCCCTTCATTCACAGAACTTGTAATCAACCCTTGAACCAATGCTAGATCATGAATTCGGTCATCATCTTCTAAATCCTTCATGACAATTTTGAATAAATAGTTGTTACATTTAATGCTCCTTTCTTCCCCAACTATCCCCGCTAGATGCTTTCTTTTTAACAACTGGAGGAGGAAGTATTGTGTGAGATTAGTCACTTGGTCCACAGTTCTCCTCATCACCCGACTTTTCTGTTCAACCACCAAAACAGAGAAACCTGCGATGAAGAAGAAGAAATTGATCGAGAGCAATAAGAAGCTATTGGCACCAAAGTCAATCGTGTTTCCTAGTCAGAGAAAGACTCGATTGCAAAGAACATTCTCAACTGCTTCGATTGTCCCTCCAGAAACAATAAAGGCGGTTGATCTAGTTCCCCCTCAGGTAAAGTGCCAAAAGGTCAAAACTCCAAGCCCTGCTAGGTTAGACACAACACCTCAATCAACCCAAGCATCTTTAGCTCCGCTTATCTTCAAGAAGATTTCCAATATGGACCTCTTCCAGTTCGTCGTCCTATTGTACTTGTAATTCTCGCTATCCCAGATGTACTAATAAGAGTTGTTCAACAACACAGATCGGGCGAGCTACAAGAAAAATCACATGTTTTTCTCCTACGAATGAGGTTGTTTTTGCTTTCGAAACATTTTATAAAAGTAAGTTTTAGCCAGGTCTCTCTCCCTCGGATTATTCATGGGAGATAGAAGAGGCTTATAAGAGACATGAAGAAGCTCACTTTAATAAATGGAAAAAAGAAGTAGAGAGGTTGAATGATCCCAACCTTTCTTTTGATAAGCATTTGACACCTTATCAGCCTAATCCACCACCTTTTCCTTTTGTTACTCGTTCCTTTGCAATAACTATCGGTGATTCTACTAATATTCAGTCAATGAACGACTGATACTCCACCGTTGCAATTCACTCTAACTTAGGAGAATGTTTTCTCTTTTGTTGTTTTTATTATTCGATCGCTCGATAATTCCTTGCTTTATCTGATATCTTTTATCTATGCAGTGACCAGAGAGATTTTGATCGTGAAAAAACATTCTTCATAGCCCAAGTTAATCGATATGGCTAATGTGGTCTCCAAGACCCAAACTCCTATAGAAAACCTCAATGACTTAGATTTTAAGGAAACCGTATGCGATGTCCCTCGACCAAAAGATCAAGCCCGAGAAGAGATGGAGATTATACAACTGATGGAACCTCTCCCTATCTCTGTCCATTCTGAGACCTCAACCATCGCTTTCGTTGAAGATGAAGATGAGCCTCTTGTTGTGATCCCATAGAATTTTCACAAAGCCACATCTTCTCATTGTACACAAACATTGGCCAGCCAACCTGCACCACCCATGGATCGAACTAAACCAAAAGTTTCTGGTTTGGCCAGTAAGTGTAAAGTACTTGTTTATGAAGATGAAGAAGAATTTCTTCGGCTAATTATAGCTTCTCCTGGCCGAGTGATAGCTACTGAGGCTCCATTAATCGATGACACTGGTGATGTTGTTGCACCAATCGAGATGTCGATCACCCCTCCTTCAATACCTAAGGAACTAATCCCTGTTGAGGAAATACTTTCCTCCCTTTAGTGGTCGAGACTCCAACACCATCATCTACACTTCAACAACTTTAAGAGGAATTACACACTCTCATATATTCAAGAGTTGTTGATATCATCTCTTCGGGGTCAGTTGAGAGACTTTTCATTCTCATCCACCATTACCAAGTGTTCTCTCATTTTGATGAAACCTTGTTGGTCAAGATGACTGCGCTAAATGAGTTCCTGGACTTAGTGTAAAATAATTAGGACATTCATGTAATGGTCAATAGGATTCGGGCTAAGCACTTGGCCGCAACCCTCAAGATGAACGAAGTCAAAACTACTGAAGAACAATTATCTGCTGCATACGTTGAACTGAAGGAATCAAACACGAAGATAACTGATCTGACTGTTCAAATTGCAGTAATGGAGAAACAACTCAAGGTGTTGAAGGCTTGCCATGAGGAACGGGTAATGATCAGGCTCAATAGAAAACTAAGGTCAACACTTTGACTTTCTTCGTTCGA
The DNA here is from genome assembly GCA_021015155.1 of Magnolia officinalis. Taxonomy (NCBI): domain Eukaryota; kingdom Viridiplantae; phylum Streptophyta; class Magnoliopsida; order Magnoliales; family Magnoliaceae; genus Magnolia; species Magnolia officinalis. The sequence goes on from JAJHSJ010000003.1 coordinate 39,079,241, forward strand.
GACAACACTCCCTCTATTGGTTAGGCCATACGCACTGCTTCAGAGACTCAGACAATCCTTGATTGATATGAAGCCAGATAAATGAAGATTTTAGAGAGAATGAATACCTTTTCATCGTTTGATTTTTTATTTTTTTATCGACATGTATTTCAAATCCAAATTAATGAAATCAACGAAAGCGTCCCTTTTATATGTTTTAGTCATTTGGTACTTAGCTCTTTTTTATATACTTAAATGTAATAACTACACAATTGATGTGACATAGAAACAAAGAGTCATTCGTCATCCTTAACAATAAATATCGTTGTGACCACTCATTTCCTTTTCTAAAGAGATTTTTTTGTATGCCATTAATTGTCATTTGAATCATCAGGACACATCGGATGTGTACACGATTGAAATCTCTGGTGGCTATATAAGCAACAATTTGGATTTCTATTTTCTTCATGCTTCTAGAGCTCTTTATGTTTCGACAAGAAACGAATGCATTTCAGTTGGGATATCTTGTTTAATAATAATAAAGGAAATGTAGAAAAAAATATTTATCATCATATTTTATTCATTCTAAGTTCACATTACATCCTTGTGTTTCCCTTAATTCTGAAATAAAGTACAATGAATCAATACAATAACATGAAAGAGAAGTAGCCCAATTGTAATTTCGGCAGCATTACGACATATTTAGTGTCCGTCAGAGTGATAGAGGGGTTGTGTGGGTCGAAGATATCTTTTTCCACGTCAATATTCGAACAATATGCAAAGTAGCTCTGATTGTGAAAGAACCCATAAGATTGTGTGGGCGCGCAACATATTGGACCCCCTATGAGGTACCTAGCGGTTATCTAGCTCCCAAACGCTTCTCTAATTTCTCCTCCCTCTCACTTTCCCCTTGTCCTGGCACTTCTTTGAAACTTCTCATGATCCAAATGAGGAGGGGAGGGGTATTTATAGGTTTTCAATTATGTAAAGCCTCGATCTATGTGTCATGGGCCCCATTACACGCAACAGAACTGCAACAAAACCGTAGAACATGCCTATTCGCATAACAAACCCGAGCAACAGGCCTATTCGTGCAACAAGTCTGCTGTGAAGTCTATTTCTACGTAACAAGGTTTGTGAGGTGTGTTTCTGCACAACAGGGTCGTGAGGTCTGTTTCTGCGCAATCTGGGTCTATGAGGTCTGTTTCTGCTCAATCAGGGTCTGTAAGGTCTGAAAAAGCAACAACAAGGACTGAGAGGTCTGGAGAAGCAGTATTTTTTATACACCAACAGATGCTCTCTCGATCCTTCTTTGATTTTTCTATGAAATCAAATAGAGGATCGATCTTCTTTTACACAAAAATACTTTCACAATAGAGGACTCTTCATGAAGTTAGCGATGGTTCCATACCAGAGAAGGATTGCTCAAACGGAGAACTTAAGAGTCGAGCTCGAATGGAAGACTGAAGAATGACGTTCGAACAAAGGATTGTACTCGAATGGATTTAAACGAATCGCAAGCGAAGGAATCGAGCTCGAACGAATCACGGTCGAAGGATCGTGGTCAAAGGATCGCGGTTGAACAATGACTGGATGATCACTTCCAAACAGAGAATCATGCTCGAAGGAACTGTGCTTGGCTCAAAGGATGATTGAATGCCCCTTGAGTGATCGAGCAATTATTTTTTATGGTGCAGACAACAGAAGTGACAATGCTTTCTTTAGGTAGTATTCTTTTTACGAATAAGGCCGCAATTTTATCTTCCACAGTTTTGTGTGCCTTTGTTCGTTCAATTCACTTTTCATCAAAACTTGTCGCTATGACAACTCTAGTGACTTCAGCTTTGAGCATCTTAATAAAAGACTTGTCTTTTGATCCTGTTCGTGTTGCAACGGTCCTTTCGATCGGCTCTAGCAGCTTTTTCTTTGTTCACCGTGGCCAGGGAATTGTCCTTTAATGCAACTCCTGCCATAATTCCAATGATAGCTCCAACTATTCCTGCATTGCTAGATGTTTTTAATCAAGATATTACAAAGCTTTGAGTAATAATTTCTCCTGTCAAATCAGCCAAGATAAGTATTTTGGGGCTATAAAATTTGAAAATGAGAGCTTAAGAAGTCCTGGGGGGGGGGGGGGGGGGAATAGGACTATGCCAAATAATCGAATAAAGTGCTGAATAAGTAAATAAATTAGAGATCTCAATTGCACTAGTATTGAAACGTTGATTCAAACTGATTCGTAGGACAACCTTCACCCAAACAAGTTTAGGTAGGACAACCTTATTTTACGAATCTGATAAGAATCAAAATCTCAAATTGAACAAGAGTAAATAAAACTAAATATTACAAGCATTCACCACTGTAACATAAAAGGAATTACAAACATTCACCACAAAAAGATAAAATCATTCACCACAACACCAAGAATTATAGTGGTTCAGTTGTCAGCAACTGTTCTTAAACAACCACACCTACTCTACTCCCAAAATTACTATCCATGTAATCTTGGCTTTTACTAAGAACAAGGTTTTCACAGGGTCACCTTAAAATCTGATACAGTTGTGATTTTACCGGGCTATCACAAACAAAGAAACCCCTTACTGAGATTTTATGGCTTATTTCGGAAAAAACAACATTAAGATTTTTTGGCTATCTCAGGAAAACCAAATATAGAAAATAAATGTATACTTATCTTCACCATAAAAGAAATTGTAGTTGAGGAACTGCTTTTCTTAAATATCGAATGTTCAATGTTCAGTCTGATATAAAATGTACAGGGTTCTATTGATTTTAATTAAATTTAAACCAAGTGGCTACTTGTATTAATTCTATTAAATCTCAATAAGAAGAGTATTTACTCTCTTTTTAGAATTAGAATGATAGAGTTTGAGATTAAGGGAATTAAACAAAAAAGCTATACAATAATTTATAAATACCATTCAATAGCTCGACAATAACTGAGGCTTCTCTCTCACTTGCAGAAGGATTTAGATAGTCTTGAATGAATTTTTGGATTGAGAGAGAACCTCAATTTATAGGCAAAACAGTTGTTTCTTCGACTGGCCTAAGGCAGTTTTCGACTGGCCCAAGCACCGGAATCAGTTCAAACGGATTTTCAAATTTGAGCGGGATAAGATTTAATAAATCTTCGACTGTTCGAAGGCTCTGTTCGACTGGTCAAAGAAGCCAAATTTGAACTGATTCAGTGATTGGATTTCGAGCTGAGTAACTCTCGAATGGTCGAAGATTGTCCTTTGACTGGTCGAGCAGACCACTTGACTGGTCGAAAGTACAACAAAAATTTCTATTTCACTCGGTTTGAACTAGGACTGGTTAAGAAAATCTTAGGCTGGTCAAGCTAAAACTTAGGCTGGTAGAAACTCAACCAAATACAGGCATAAAAACCCAATTTTAAATAGATTTTGAAAGCACCTAAATCTAAAGTCTTTTTAGGGTTTATAATAATTGTATGGACTAAACTTCATTGTCTTGAAGTAAATTAGAGACTTGAACTTCTCTAAGGAGCTTGATCTTCTACTAAGACATTTGTAGATCTTGACTTCATGTTGTCTTTCGAGCTTAATCTTCAACTTGATCTTGAGCTTGATCTTCTACTAGATCTTAGTCTTGATCTTCTACTAGATCTTGAACTTATTTTGAACTTTGATCTCGCATCATATTTGAAGATCACTTGATAAAATGTTTTGACTAAACGAAATTTGACAAGCAAACTGTGAAGCATGCTTTAAACATTATAGCACTTACAATCTCCCCCTTTGTCAATTTCGTAACAAAACACTTAGTATTACAATTATCAGAATGAAACCTTATACTTTTGTACTCATGTTGTAGAAGATTGTTGAAGATTTCAAAATATTTACTACTCCCCCTCAATTTGTACTTCCCCTGTATTATGATAGATCCAGATGATAAAGGAGTAGGCATAGAAGGATCAAGCTGATGCAAACTCCTGGTGATAGGATGGAAGTACTTTTTTATTTACTTCATTGAAGATTTTTAAGTTTGAACTAGGTTATCCTGAGAGACCTACAAAACATTAACCTTCTCCTCAAAAGATTTAAGACGATCATCAACCTGAAAAGGTTGATAATCAAGATCTGCTGGATCATCAGACTCATTCAGTTAAGCAAAAATGTCGTCTATTGAAGTGTCTTCAGGTACGGTGCTTCCTCCTCTTCCTCTTCACGTTGTCCAGGAAGAAATTGCATATTCATCTTATTCAAGTTGGTATTGTTAAATGGTAATTCTAACTCCAGTACCTTAGACGCAGTAATGGTGACATTACAATGTAAAGCAATACATGTCATGAGGTAAGAAAATGAAATTGAACCATGACTAGGATGTAGACAAAACCGAATAATAATGTAGTATATTAGAGAAGGAAGACAGACATGAATACTAGATGCAACCGATAGGAGGACACGGGTCATAAAGGGAGTAAGTTCAGACTTATTCCTTGATCTAGGATAGACGTTAGACGTAAAAATCTTATGAAGAACTCGATATTTTGGGAGCATTTGGTTATCACGGAGAGCATTATCGGATTTCTATTCAGCATTAAAAAGACATAATTTATGAGTAATCACTTGCCGTTCAGAATTAGTCATTTTATCAATCAAATTGTCAATTGGAATTGCATCTTCCGCAACTATAATCTTAGCCAATGTCGAGATAATATAGCGATCAACTGTGAAGGTCCCTTCTATGAATTTAATCGTAAATGTAAGATCTTCTAGAGACATCACAAATAGAAGCATACATTCCTTGTGCAATGGAACGGCGGTAAGCCGTTCCGTCCCAACCAAGGATACGTTCCCAATCGATATTGGAAAGAAGAGGAACAAGATCAAACGATGCAATGTGATCAAGATTGACAATCTACTCAATAATTAAATCTCTTGAGCGGAGATCCCTAACGTGCTCCGAATCTTCTTCGGGGCCCCTTAGGGTTCTCGCATTAATTGGAGTCGGCCTAGAGCACGAGCTACCACGCCTCTTGCGTGTTGCTGTTCTTTTAGTACGATGCTCCATTTAATGTTTGCACAAGAACTAATTAAAGAGAGTAGATGGATTGAAGCTAGATCAGACTTTACACAAAACCCACAATAAAGAGGGTTTGAAATAAAAAATACACCCCAAATATGAGATTGACTAGCAAAGATGTACCCAAAACTTGAAGAAAATCGAAAAATAAACACTTATAACAAAGTTTGGAAGTTGGGTTCGTCGAGTGGGGCACCAGCTAGTCGAGGAAGAAGGTGGAAATGAAATGGAAAAAGTGGTTTTTCCCTTTTTAGGGTGAAATTGCATGGTCCTCAGCTAGTCGAGCATGTACTCAACTCATCGAGGGTTCAACTGGTTGAGTATGTACTCGACTCGTTGAAAAACGCACAAAATCTGAATTTTGACATGAATTTTTATTTCTTATTTTAACTTTATTATCATTTTATGCATTTAATTAATATAAATATAAAATAAATAAATGCATAAACAATATGATTAATTAATAATACACAAACCAATATCATGCTTTAAATTAGAAAATCTATTCTTGTTGAGCGGTTTGGTCAGTATGTCTGCAAGCTGCTTCTAAATTTGAATGTATTCTAGCACAATACTCTTGTCTTCAACTAATTCTCGAATATAATAGTATTGAATATCAATATGTTTAGTACAATAATGTTGGAGTGGATTTTTTGAGATATTAATTACGCTCGAATTATCGCAGTATAGTGCAACATTACCAGCTGCGATATATTCAGCTTCGGCTATAGAAAGAGATACAAAATTTTGTTTCTTACTGAGATACGAAACTAAATAGTTTCCTATGCAGAAACATCCACCACTGGTAGATTTTCTATCGTCAATATTTCCTGCTCAGTCTGCATTAGCATATCCGACAATTTGTACGGATGTATCATGCGGATACCAAAGTCCTAAGTTAGCAGAACTTGCGACATATTTGATTATCCGTTTAACAACAATTAGATGTGATTCCTTAGGATTAGATTGATATCTAATACATATTCCAACACTAAAAGCAATATCAAGTCTACTAGTAGTTAAGTATAAAAGACTACCAATCATGCTTGGATATAGACTGGAGTGTACACTTTTACCTAATTCATCCTTCAAGAATTTAAGAGTTGTACTCATTGGAGTATCAAACCTTTTCCCATTCTCAAACACAGATCTTTTTACAAGATTCAAGGCATATTTGGTTTGTGAGATGAACATCCCATCTTCAAGTTGTTTAACTTGTAATCTAAGAAAATAGTTTAGTTCACCAACCATACTCATTTCAAATTTGGATTTCATTAGATCTGCAAACTTGATAGATAAGTTAGTGCATGTAGATCCATAAATGATATCGTCAACATAAATCTGAACTATCAGTATATGATCGTTATATTTCTTGACAAATAAAGTTTTATCAACACCGCCCATAATAAAGTTATGACTAAGTAAAAATTTAGTCTATTTTTCATACCATGCCTTAGGAGTTTGTTTCAAACCATAAAGTGCCTTTTTAAGATGGTATACATGATTTGGAAGTTTGAGATCCTCAAAACCCTTAGGTTATTCAACATATACTTTCTCATGTAAGTCACCATTTAGAAATGAACTTTTGACATCCATTTGATATATTTTGAATTTCTTATGACATGCAATCGAAATAAATAATCTTATGGATTTAAGGCGCGCAACTGGTGTAAAGTTTTCATCATAATCAATACCTTCTATTTGAGTATACCCTTATACAACTAGTCGAGCCTTATTTATGATAATATTATCCATTTCATCAGATTTATTCTTAAAAATTCATTTGGTTCCAATTACATGTTTATCAGTAGGTCTAGAAACCAAGTACCATACATCATTTATGACAAATTGATTTAATTCTTCTTGTATGGCAATTATTCAACTTTCATCACCAAGTGCTTCATTTACATTGGATGGTTCAATTTGGGAAGTGAAGCAGACATAATTACAAATATTTTCTAATTGTCTTCTTATCTGAACACCGGTACTAGGGTTACCAAGTATTTGATCAGTCGGATGGTCTTGACTGATCTTAATTTAGTATTAACTAATTTGGATGAAGAGTCAGGTATATCAATTATATTGACTTCATCATAATCTTGACTTGCAGTGGGTGTGATTTGTTGATCATCAATTACTACATTTATTGATTCCTGAATCATCCCAGTTCTTTTATTAAGAACTCGGTAAGCACTGCTATTTAAAGCATAACCTAGAAAAATTCCCTCATTACTCTTAACTTCGAATTTTTTCAAATTTTCTCGGTCACATAAAATAAAGCATTTACTTTCAAAAGTCCGAAAATATTTAACAGTGAGCTTTTTATTAAATCATAGTTTATAAGTTGTTTTATTTTTAGATTTTCTAATGTAAAAACGATTTATAATATAACATGTAGTATTAACAGCTTCAACAGATAATTTTTTTTTTGTAGATTCATGCTATTTAGCATTACACTAGCCATTTCATGTAGAACTCTATTTTTTCTTTCAACAAGTCCATTTTGTTGAGGTGTTTTGGGAGCAGAGAACTCATGCAATATACCATGATCATTATAATACTTTTCAAAATTTCTATTCTCGAATTCAGTGCCATGATCACTTCTAATTTTGATCACAGATATCTCTTTTTTAGTTTGAATACTCTTTAAAAATTTCTGACTTCATCAAGAGTATCTAATTTCTCTCTTAAAAAGGCTACCCATATATATCCAATGTAATCACCAACAATGACCAGAAAATACATTTTTCTGCCTCTACTCTCCATTCTAGTTGGTCCTAATAGATCCATGTGGAGTACTTCTAGCGGTTTGGTTGTGGCTAAGGAGTTCACTTTCTTGTGACTACTCCTGATCTATTTGCCAATTTGACATGCACCACATACTTTTTCTATCTTTTTTAGCTTGGGTAAGCCACGTAGGTGATTTCTTTTGCTCAACTTATAAAGATCTCTATAGTTCACATGTCCAAGACGTTTATGCCATTGTTCAGTCTCATAAGTTTGGACCATGTAACATGAATGGTTAAATGAGCAAGAGTTATCAATTATATAACAATTTTCAGAGGTCTTGTGCCATTTAATATTACATTACCCTTATTCATTATCTCGCATTCGTGATTAGAAAATTTCACACTGTGTTTATTATTACATATTTGAGATATGCTTAAGAGGTTATGTTTTAAACCCTCAACATAAAGCACATTTTCAAAGAGAGGTAAGTTAGGAAGTTGTACAGTACCTTCGCCTATTATTTTACAGTTGCTTCTATCACCGAAAGTAACTGAGCTGCCATTTACTTCTTTGATATTCGTGAATATCGCCTTGTCACCTGTCATGTCTCGAGCATCCACTATCCAGGTACCATCTTGAGTGGCTAATGGCTTTGAAAGCTGTGTAGACAACAAGACACTTAACCTTTGAAACCCATTTCATTACAATTCTAGGTTTAGGAGTGTCTCTTGATTTTCGCTGCATTTGGGAGTTAAAATTTCTCATTTTTCTATAAACTCCATTTTCATCTGAGCTGGATTTTAGAAGCTCTTTAAGTAAGTCCACAATTTTTTCAGCTAAGGAAAATTTATTATTCCTTTGATGTTTATAGCTGATGGCATTATTATTTTTGGGAACTTGAAAGGGTTTTGAGTTTTCGAAATCATTACGATTAAAATCTCTTAAAGTCTTACCTTTAGAATTCGAAGATTCTCCTCTTACAAAAATATGAGCAGAATCCTTGGATTTCAAAGAATTACCTTTAACATAACGTAGACCAGACTTGTCATCACATTTTCTGGAAGAGGTTAACAATTTTTAAAGCTTTTAGTCACCATAGGCATATTTCCAAGTGTCCTTTGAACTCAGAAGGGAAGAAACTTCAAGTTTTAGTTTCTCATTTTCAGTTTTGAGATTTTTCAATTTAGAAGAGTTAAAACTTAAATCTAATTTTATTTTTTCAAGACAATCTGAAAAACGAGATTTTTCTAAAACTGTGTTTTCAAGTTCTTCTTTTAGTTTAACATATTTCTCTTTTTGAATTTTCAATTTAACAACAATTTTACAACTTTCTCTGTATAGGGCATTGTAGGAATCTTGAAGATCGTCTTCATTTTTATTTTTAGGGTCACTCCTGAGATTTTCATAGTCAGACATATTATAGCTATATGAAGAAGTGACTCTGGCTATAGTCATGAGGGCTTTCACATCATTTGTATTTGCATTTTTTTGGTCAGATTCATCAGACTCAGAAGTGCTTTCAGAGTCAGATGATTCATCCCAAGTAGCAATCATACCCTTTCTTTTAGACTTATCCTTCTTAGGACATTTATTAGCCAAATGCCCAAATTCATGACAGTTGAAACATTGACTATCCTTTGTCTTTAGATTTCTAATAATTAGATTTTCCTTTTCTTTTATCAGTTGATTTTTGAAAATTTATTCTTTTATTATTTTTGAAAGTTCTATAAAATTTCTTAGCTAACATTGCCATATCATCTTCATTTTCTTCAAAATCAAAATTTGTATTTTCTTTTGAAACAAATTTAGAAGATTTAAGAGTAATGAACTTAGATTTAGGAGTTTTAAAATTCAAGTCATATGTTTGAAGAGAACCAACTAACTCCTCAACCTTCATAAGATCAGTATCCCTCAATTCCTGAATAGCAGTAACCTTAGAATTGAATCTCTCTGGAAGAGATCGCAGTATTTTTACACAAACCTTGCTTTCAGGGATTCCATCTCCTAGACTGCACATGAAATTTATTTTGTCATTTAATTTCGTATAGAAGTCCATGAAAGTTTCATCTTCCATACGAATTTTCTCAAATTTGGTAGTGAGGATTTAAACTTTTGATTTCTTGACTATAGTAGTTCCTTCATATGTCATTTCGAGAATATCCCATGCTTGCTTAGCTGTATCGCATGAAATAATTCTTTTGAATTCATCAAGCGATAGAGCGCAAGTTATGACATTTAAGGCTTTAGCATTAGCATTGCTTTCACTTTTCTTAGCTGCAGTCTATCAATAGAATGCAGTTTCTCTTATAGATTTAGTTACATCACTGGCTAATACTTCAGTCATAGGAGGTTTCCATTTAGTCAAAATGTCTTGCCACTGTTCACTCCCCAAGTATAAGGTTGTGAAGTAGTAATAAACTCGGTGAGACCGAGGTCGAATCCACAGGGACTGAAACCTGTACGTAATCTGAAACTAACTAGAACTAGAACTAGGATAAGACGTAATCTAAATCGAATGAGTTTTGATGAATAATGGTTAAATAATTATCTAAAACTAAAAGAATTCAGAAATAGGAAACTAGGGATTCAGAGGATCCACTTGTAGCAATTGGGAAGTTACCTTATATTGATTCAAGGACACAACTGGAATTAAAGCCATATCCTATCCAGTTGGTGAGAAGAGATTTGTCAGATCTCCGAATGTCTCATAGATCTAATCATTAACAAATATGATTGACGTAAATTTGGAAGTGATCCCATCACCTAACCATGCACAGGAGACAATGGCAAACAACAACAATTTACCAAACCCACAGTCAATCACAGGAGAATTGTGAAAGTTAGGAAGAATTCCATCACTCGACCATGCCCATGGGACAATGGTGAACAACAGGTCATACTAATTTCACAATCTCAATAACAGGAAAAACATACTTAAAGCTATCGCAGATCCATTGTAATTTGAGTCATAACAAACTATTAAAAAACTAAAAATATGCCTTCATAAATAACTAAAATCCATAAGAATTCAACAAAACATGAATTAAAGCCAAGCAAACGTCCCAGTCATGCTACAAGCTTCACCTCTTAGCCTTGGCTAAGAGGTTTAGCCCAACATGAATGGGCTAACTCTTAAACAAAATAAAAATAAAAATAAAATAAAATAAAACAACTCTAGCTATTCTGTCTCCCCACGTCTCCAGCCAAGCTCCAAGCTCTCAGCCGTCCCTGGATCTCCCCTTGCTCTGGTGACTTTAGAACGTTAAATCCATGATTTAAACTCCCTTTTTTAGTCCATGCTTGCAAATACACTCTGCATCACAAACACGATTAAAGCGGGCCATTAAACGACATCATATTCATAAATCTAGGCAATAATTAGGGTCTGATATGCAATATTTGACCCTCAACACAACCCCCAACCAGCATTTTGCTAGTCCCGAGCAAAGTATACTAAAAATAAATTAAGAATTACGGGACAATTTCTATAAATTCGAGTGATATTTTGAAAAATAATTCAGATATCAGAATTCTAAGATTCATGAATGTTGATTATTAATTCCTCATAGAATCAAGCTCATGGTGACTTCATAATCAAGTTCCAATATTAATCCATTAATTAGAATAATTCTACACATTGAGATCCATGAGTGTATAGTCTAATCTCGGCTTATCATCATTAAAATTCACCTTTCTATTTCAGGATATCCTCGGTAACCAACAAGAGAATTCATGATAACTAAAACTTGCCTCACGGATCATCTTTTCATTCTTCTAGCTTTTGATTTTTTGATTTTATTTTTTTTTTTAATTTTTTTTTAAAATTAAAAGTAACGTCGAGAAGGGGAATCAAATCCTCACCTATAGGGAGCAAACCTATGGTGAAAAACTTGTCGCCTAACTTTTTCACATATCATCCATGGGGAATTAGATCTACACCTATAGGGAGCAGACCTATGGTGAAGACCATTCGCTCAATCCTTTCAATTTCTTAGGTTGGTTCCTTTCAAGCTTAGTGGTCACCAAGTTAATCCTTTAATATCGAACTGAACCTTAATGTGCAAGCAAGATGTGTCTTGTGAAATCATGACTCAATTAATGTTTAAAACCTCTAATCATGGATTAACAATTAGAACTTAACTATGAAATCTAACAAATAACGGAATCTGAGAGTCACAAATTACCAACATCACTTATCTTGTAATTCTAAATCAAAGATCACTTCGAATTCACAAGAAATTTCAGAAAAATTTAAAAATTTTAGCAATTCTGCTCAAGACCAAGAAAACACTGATTAGGTAACCTAATCTCCCACCCCCAACCTAAAATCTACATTGTCCTCAATGTAAAAGGTATAAGCATGCTATGCACATGAGACAATGAAAGTAAAAGAAAAGTGATGGGAAGATAGTACCTGGATAACGAGTCGAGATACTTTTTCAAAAATATCAGCGAGAGAGTAAGTCAGCGCAAGAGAGAAACCAACACAAGTAAAACACAAATAACAAAAATAAACTCCTACCTATACCACTTTCGCAGGTGTTCTCGATTGCATTTAACGTATGCAACAAGCCTTTAAACCCCTAGGTTACCCCTAGTGGACGAGTTGTAGTCTCGTGAGGGTTTGCAGCAATGTTACCTACAAACATTGAATTGACTAATCATGGAATCAAAAGCTGGGTTGCCTCCCAGGAGCGCTAAGTTTAATGTCTTCAGCCAGACTAAAGAAACTACCCTAATCCTATGAAAGCAGGGGAAAGACTACTCAGTAATGCCACAAGGTTCCTCTTCCGGTCAATATTTAGATAAATTTCTCAGTAGGTTTCTCAACAGGATCATTCAAAAGCCCTTTTTGCAATAGGCTTTGATGCCCTGGAGCATGAATGGCCGGAGAGACTTATGTACCTTAGCAAAAATTTATCGTTGATCTGCCTGAGGTATCCAAAGTATATGTGATTCACCTGTGTCAGAAAAAGTCTCAAAGTTAGTATCCCATGGTGAATCAAAGACTACAGGTGGATAAAATTCAGAAAAATTTTCGAGAAGTAATGTAGTCTCAATGCATTCCGAAGTTTCAGGCTTCGGTTCAATTTTCAGCTCCTCTTCCTTTAGTGGTAAACATTCAAGGTCTGGGGAAGGAGGGGCTTCAGAGTGAGGGTTTTCTCGGTCAGTGATGACTACTGAGATGTTGTCTTGCAAGGCATCCATTTTTTCTTTTGACATGAGATCGTTTGAATCTGCAAAGTGTGCCAAGCAATCATCCAAAAAGTTGGGAAGTTTAGCGAAGCGTGACTTATTTTCCAAGTTGGAGCTCGTGATGATCTGTCTAAGGAATCCATCATCCTTGAAAGTGGATGGAGGTACGCTCTCTTGCTCCAGTCCTGCACAGACAGATTGAAAATCAATAGGGGAAGCATCGATGTGGTCACTCTATTCATTAAAACTACTCAATCGAGACGTTGAATCATTAAAATTTGACAGTTCAGATGGTGACCTCAACTAGGTGGTTTCAACTTCAAGAGTCATATTAAGTGGCTCGTCCATCTCCCGCATTATATCATCATTCAATTCAGGGGAGTGGTCTAAACATGCATTACAAGGGTTGGAAGGGTCAGTTGAAATTGGTTCATTCTCCACATTCAAATTAGTCATGTCAAACAGGTGGAGTAGATCATTATGGTTGACAACTTCATGAACCTCTTGATCATTGGCAGGGGTTACACTTGAGATTGAATCCCAATACTCATCATCGTCAAGTTCCGTGCAGTGTTCACTTGGGATGGGATCACATTCCTCACATTCTATTCCTTGATTAGGTTGAGGTTCGAATAAACTAACCTCTACCTCATCAGTGTAATCATATGTGTCATGTGAGTGAAGTGTGTCGCTATCATTATATTTAAAAGACACCCACGTCTCTTGATCATTCCTTTGGACAGTCATTGAGATCGACTCATCGGGAAATCGAACCATGTGCTCATCAATACAATCCAACTCTTCATTCTCAATTGTACTATTTTCCATAGTCGCATCACGTGAACTCCACTGTTGTACATCTTTTACAAGTTCTTGAAATCATTGGAGCGTGTTTTGTTGAATGAGCTCTAGATTTTGTATGGAGTTCTGAAGTGAATTCTCTTGGATCATTCTTTGTTGGATTTCTGAGGTATAGGACCCAAGAGAATTGTTGTCATGATGCATTATTGATTCAACTTCCCAATTTTGATGGTTCCATTGATCATATGTATGAGGTTGTGTATGGAGAGTTGGATTTGGTTGAGGCTGAGGTGCATTAGCCTCAATTATCCTATCAAGGCGTGATTCAAGCTCTTCTATTAATTTTCTCATGTCCGTAGCAGAGTCTGTGTCACTTTGAGATGACTCCCCTTGGATCGATTTTGGTTAAATCTCAAAGGTAGGGGATCCAAGAGAATTATCACTATAACATGTTGTTGGTTCATCTTTCCGACATTGATGGTTCCACTGATTAGAGTCATACGGATCATGTGTGGGAGAATCTGATGGTTGGTAATACATATTATCACTCATAATATAATCACACATTGTTTTCTTTTTCTCGGATGAGTGATAATAATTCTCACTCCCATAGTTATGATAACCCCAACACTCATGTACTGTCTTGTTAATCCGTGGGGTGTAATTGTTCTCCTGCATATGATCACGTAAGGACTTCTTAACCGATGAAGCGTTATACTCTGGTCGGTTCTCGATGATTGTTTCAGGAAAATTCTGAGACATAGGTTGATTTCTATCATAATTATCATCCCAATATAGATTATTCTTCTCAGCATATTGACGTTCCCACTCGTGCATATACATGATGAGTCCCCAACCCTGATTCTAATCCTAAGAAAATAGAAGAAAAGGTCCTACAACAGTATGAAAAGTAGGTAGAGGAGAAGTTAGAAGGAAGTTACCAAGTTAGAAATTCGTATGTTAAGATCCTGCAAAAGAAACCAAAAGAGATTAGTTCCTAAAAATAGAAATTCTAAAGTTGGAAAATTCTAAGATGGAAACATGAAGTTAGTTTCTAAAAAGGAAAAAATTTCTAAAATAAACGAAAGCCTAGAAATAGAAAATTTCTAAGAATAGAAAGTTAGTCTCTAAAAGGGAAACCTAAAATAAGAGAATTTCTAAAACTAAAATCATAATTCTAAAAATAGAAAAAGTAGAAAATTAGAAAGAAATTACCAAATTTGAAGTTTCTATCTTAGAATCCTACAAAATAAAAAAACAAGTTAGTTTCTATAAATCAGAAAAACCTAAACCTAAAGTTAGTAAAAATCCTAATCTTAATCTAATTCTAAAACCAATTAATTTCAGAAATACGTAGTTGTCAGTCCCCGGCAACGGCGCCAAAAACTTGTTCACTCCCCAAGTATAGGGTTGTGAAGTAGTAATAAACTCGGTGAGACCGAGGTCGAATCCACAGGGACTGAAACGGTACATAATTTGAAACTAACTAGAACTAAAACTAGGATAAGACGTAATCTAAATCGAATGAGTTTTGATGAATAATGGTTAAATAATTATCTAAAGCTAAAAGAATTCAGAAATAGGAAACTAGGGATTCAGAGGATCCACTTGTAGCAATTGGGAAGTTACCTTATATTGATTCAAGGACACAACTGGAATTAAAGCCATATCCTATCCAGTTGGTGAGAAGAGATTTGTCAGATCTCCGAATGTCTCATAGATCTAATCATTAACAAATATGATTGGCGTAAATTTGGAAGTGATCCCATCACCTAACCATGCCCAGGAGACAATGGCAAACAACAGCAATTTACCAAACCCACAGTCAATCACAGGAGAATTGTGAAAGTTAGGAAGAATTCCATCACTCGACCATGCCCATGGGACAATGGTGAACAACAGGTCATACTAATTTCACAATCTCAATAACAGGAAAAACATACTTAAAGCTATCGCAGATTCATTGTAATTTGAGTCACAATAAACCATTAAAAAACTAAAAATATGCCTTCATAAATAACTAAAATCCATAAGAATTCAACAAAACATGAATTAAAGCCAAGCAAACGTCCCAGTCATGCTACAAGCTTCACCTCTTAGCCCTGGCTAAGAGGTTTAGCCCAACATGAATGGGCTAACTCTTAAACAAAATAAAAATAAAAATAAAATAAAATAAAACAACTCTAGCTATTCTGTCTCCCCACGTCTCCTGCCAAGCTCCAAGCTCTCAGCCGTCCTTGGATCTCCCCTTGCTCTGGTGACTTTAGAACGTTAAATCCATGATTTAAACTCCCTTTTTCAGTCCATGCTTGCAAATACACTCTGCATCACAAACAGGATTAAAGCGGGCCCTTAAAAGGCATCATATTCATAAATCTAGGCAATAATTAGGGTCTGATATGCAATATTTGACCCTCAACAGCCACATACGTTCATCTAAGGATTTTAGAAAACTCTTCATTCTGGCTTTCCAGTATGAATAATTAGAGACATTAAAAGGAGGTGGCCTGGTCATAGATAAACTGTTGAAATTTGACATAATAAAGCTCTGGATCTAAACTCAAGAAAGTTAATCTATAATAAAATAGAGTAACCCGCTCATATACCACTTGAAAAGGAGAGCTTAAGAAGTCCTAAGGAGAGGGGGAGGGAGGGGGGGGGGGGGGTGAATAGGACTATGCCAAATAATCGAATAAAGTGTTGAGTAAGTAAATAAATCAGAAATCTCAATTGCACTAGTATTGAAACGTTAATTTAAACTGATTCATAGGACAACCTTCACTCAAACAAGTTTAGGTAAGACAACCTTATTTCACGAATGTGATAAGAATCAAAATCCCAAATTGAGCAAGAGTAAATAAAACTAAATATTACAAGCATTTACCACTTTAACATAAAAGGAATTACAAGCATTCACCACAACACCAAGAATTATAGTGGTTCGGTGTGTCAACAACTGTTCTTAAACAGCCACACCTACTCCACTCCCAAAATTACTATCCACGTAATCTTGGCTTTCACTAAGAACAAAGTTTTCAAAGGGTCACCTTAAAACCTGATATAGTTGTAATTTTACCGGGCTATCACAAACAAAGAAACCTCTCACTGATATATTCTGGCTTATCTTAGAAAAACCAACACTGCGATTTTCTGGCTACCTCAGAAAAACCAAATACATAAAATAAATGTATACTTATCTTCACCGTAGAAGAAGTTGTAGCCGAAGAACTGCTTTTCATGAATGTCGAATATTCAATGTTCAGTCCGATAGAAAAGGTCTAAGGTTCTATTGATTTTAATTAAATTTAAACCAAGTGGCTACTTGTATTAATTCTCTTAAATCTCAATAAGAAGAGTATTCACTCTCTTTTTAGTATCAGAATGACGGAGTTTGAGATTAAGGGAATTAAATAAAAAAGCTATAAAATAATTTATAAATACCGTTTAATAGCTTGATAATAACTGAAGCTTCTCTCTCACTTGTAGAAGGATTTAGATAGTCTTCAATGAATTTTCGAATTGAGAGAGAACCTCAATTTATAGGCAAAAAAGTTGTTTCTTCGACTGGCCCAAGCACTGGATTCAGTTCCAATGAATTTTCAGATTTGAGCGAGATAAGATTTATCAAATATTCGACTGGTCAAAGAAGCCAAAAACTGACCTGATTCAGTTGCTGAACTTCGAGTCGAGAAACTCTCGACAGGTTGAAGATTGCCCTTCGACTAGTCGAGTAGACCACTCATGTAACACCTCGAACATTTTAATACCCGAGTATTGAAAGTTCTCGAGTGTTACCACAAAGTTAATTTAATATGTACATGTGTACGATACCGAGCTAACTATCCTAACCTTAATTATGTCTATTCCTTGATATGAATCTAAACCTTGAGAACAATCTCCATCCATAAATCAAGTCATCTGACCATTGATTATAAGACAACACCCTCCATCATGTGATTTGACACATAAACCTTCTCGTAAATGAATCGAAAAATAGTCTCCCTCCGTAATGATTTAGATGTAAGTTCATTTGTAAGAATTGTTTAGAAAGATGCATACAACCATGTATAACCATTAGATTTCACAAAACTATTAGGTCAACAATAATTATGAAAACGTCACTAACCTAGACCCCTGAATTCTGATCACATGGTTCCCACGATCTATTTGATGTGAAATCTTATACCTTGCCTATGCATCATAAATGAACCATGCACATCGAATTTTAGCCCTTAGATCATTGTAAAAGTGACCCAATTGACATATCAACTCCTTAACCGTTGATTTGGTGTCCATCAAAGGTCATGGGTAGTCGTAGTAAGACATTTCCCTTCATCTATGTTTGTATGATCCTATGGACAGGTTGGATGACAAATAAATATCAAAGGGCCTAGAAAGATTTTAGCGGTGGAAACCATAAGTAACTACTGTTTCATGTGGTATGATTCACTTGATCTTAGGATACGCTCAAGTGGGTGAAAGATACCTCGTTTCAACACTGAGGTCTTGGTATTGATCCCTAGTGGGGGTGGCTAACATTGAAGTGTGAACTCACAGTGGGTGTACTAACGAGCTAACAAAAAAAGGGGTACGCCTCGAACTTCACGAGGGGCCCTAGAATGAGATGACAAAACGAATGGACGGAGTTGATCTCTCAAAACATACCTTTGGGCCCCACATATTGACGGTGTGTGTGCACAGGGAGTGCGTACCAGAATATAAGTCCAGTCAAAACACGTTTGACCGGACCAAACTCGATTCCTCCCTCCTTTCTCGCCAACTCCCGCGCTGGGAGATTCAAACCCAACTACACCGCAATGAAGATGGGACCCACCACCCATCACGACAATCTGAATCGTCCGCCACATGTGGACCCACCTCCGAACAAACCCAAGAGAAAAAAACCTCACCGAAGAGGATCAGTTGCGTCTCCATCCACTTCCAAAATGAGTGGAATCAGACGTTGTTACAACGTCTGTTTGGAAATGATGTGGCCCATCGTTGTCATCATTCCAGACGATCTGAACCGTCCAAGGTGGCCACGGGTCAAAAAAACGACCAAACCCTAGTCCTCACCATCCATTTCCAAGCAGTTGTGCACGCACGGTTTCAAGCACAAACAACCGACTGTAAACGGATCTGCACCATGATCAGTTGTGTAGACGATCCAGACCTCGGACCCACCACATATCTTAATCCTTGGATAGGGATAGCACAAAGAACCGGATGGAGGGACCAGATCTCCCGGATGTCCAGGTTAGTGGACCCCAAGAAATCCAGCAAGAGACCGAGTCGTCCCATGAACCGTCTGCTCTCCTTCTCCAACGAAAGAGGAAACGCATACGCTTCTTCCTCATGCGTAAGAAACCGCGAGAGGACGTTCCGGATGAAATCCAAGCCGTCCAATCCACGACTGAGATGATTCCGACTCGAGCCTAGATTCTCAAAAGGATCGGATGGGCATCTCCAACTCAGATCTTCTTCGCTGTCGTACCCTGGCAAGAGAAACGGGCCGCTGCAGGATATACTTACGGTCAGGATTAGAGAAGCAGGGACTGATCCAAGACGTCCAATTGGTAGGACCCACGATCTTTTAAAACATTCCTAGGATTCAACAAAACCTCCTCCGAAAATAAAGAAAATCGAGCAATCAGTTTCTACAAGGAAAACTAAGAGAACGTGCGTAAAATAGTTGCCTCTTACGTAACTTACGCAAGAAAGGCCTGGAAGGCCCTAGCTGGTATAAAAAAGGACTCCATCTATGCTGTAAAACGCACGAGAAGTAAGAAAGAAAGAAACAAGGAAGGGAAGAGAGAAGAAAGAAAGAAAGAAACGAGGAAGGCCAACGCCGATCTAACGTATGCGTTTTTCTATTTTCAAACTAGGTTTGAAACCTTCAACAATACAAGAAAGAGGGTTTTTAGCGACGAAATTTTATTTCATCGCCAAAAGTGTACTTTTAGCGATGAAAATTTTCACAGCTAAAAATCGTGGATGAGACTTTTAGTGATGAAAATTTTCGTCGCTAAAGGCTTAAAAAAATTTGAATGAGTTACTTTTAGCTACGAAAATTTTCGTAGCTAAAAATCGTGTATGAGACTTTTAGTGACGAAGATTTTCGTCGCCAAAAGGCTGTAAATAATTTTTGAAAAAAATTCAAAAGCTAACTTTTAGCTACGAAACTTTTCGTAGCTAAAAAATGACGAAAACAATTCAAAATTTTACTTTTAGCTACGAACATTTTCGTAGCTAAAAAAAATTGATGAGACTTTTAGCGACGAAAATTTTCGTCGCTAAAGGCTGTTAGCAATTTTTAAAAAAAATCCAAAGGTTTACTTTTAGCTGTGAAAATTTTACTTTTAGCTACGAACATTTTCGTAGCTAAAAAAAATTGATGAGACTTTTAGCGACGAAAATGTTCGTCGCTAAAGGCTGTTAGCAATTTTTAAAAAAAATCCAAAGGTTTACTTTTAGCTGTGAAAATTTTACTTTTAGCTACGAACATTTTCGTAGCTAAAAAAAAATTGATGAGACTTTTAGCGACGAAAATTGTCGTTTTTAAAGGCTGTTAGCAATTTTTAAAAAAAATCCAAAGGTTTACTTTTAGCTGTGAAAATTTTTATAGCTAAGAAATGTGGGCGGCACTTTTAGCGACGAAACTTTTCGTCCCTAAAGGCTATAAGCAATTGTTGAAAAAAATTCTAAAGATTTACTTTTAGCTACGAAAATTCTCGCAGCTAAAAAACACGGGTGACACTATTAGCAACCGAAAGTTTCGTTGGTAAAGGCATATATATATATATATATATATATATATATATATAATTAAAAGGTAATATTTAAATGATTTGTAATATCAGATAAAAAATAATATTGAGAAGTTTAGAAATTTTTTGAGAACAAAATGATGCTTTTGAATTAAAAAAATTGGCAATTTGAAATTTTTGGAAAAAAAAATAAAATATAAGAAAATTTTTGAGATTTTGAAAATAAAAATTCAAAATTTTTATTTTAAATATTTTTTGAAATATTTTTTAATAAAAATGATATTTCGTTAAAAGAGAAAAAATATATACACTTTGAAAAAAAAATGTTATTTTTAAATGGAATTGAAATTTATCTGTGAAAAATAAAATTACTAAATTATTAGGCACATCCACTAGTTGAACCTTTAATCATTTTTAGACAATTTAATTAGTTCAGACTGAATAATAAATAACTTTAGATGTTTAAATCAAATTTCATTTAAATTGTGTGATCAATCTTGTATGCCTAATATCTTTCTCATATGTAGCCTGATTGAGGCGAGTAACTAGTCAAATTGAGAGTATTGATCAGTAAAATAGAGTGAATGGACCAGACATGTAAAACGGGGAAAATATTCTGGTCAAAATTGTGACCCAACTTACTGACCTCGTGAGAACCTAATAATTGATGTTAGTAAGTTTTGTGGGCCCCATCATGATGTGTGTCGAACATCAACACTGTGGATTTGATGCATCCCCTTTAGGTTATGAGATATCTCAAAAATCATCTGTATACGAAACTCAAGTGGTTCATACCATTTAAAACTATGTTAAGACATCCTAAAAAATATAAAAGCACTTGGTGGGGCCTACATGAGTTTTGGATGCGGCTGAAAATTGGTCTGACCCCTCATCCAAGTGGGACACACATAATGAGTGGGTTGGATATGTGAATCACATTTAGACAGACCTAATATATGATTACGAATGTTTTAAGGAAACCCCTCTCCATTATATTATGTGGTATGGCCCACCCAAGTCATGGATGGAATTTATTTTTAAGCTCTTGGCTCACCTAAGTCATGGATTGACTTTCTCCATACTGTTTAACACTTTTCTCGGATCATTTTAAGATATTAACCAAAAAATGGGGCGGGTCCAAAGCTTAAGTGGACTATAAAGTTGGGACTGAACATCCACCATTAAAAATAACATTCATAGAAGTTTTGGATCAAGCTGATGTTTATGTTTTCTCTTCATTTGTATCTTTTTGATATTATGAACATGTTAGATGTCAAATAAACATTATTGTGGGCCCAAGGAAGGTATCAATGGTGGAAATCATTATTCCACACTGTTTCACGTGGCATGGTACACTTGAGTTTTGGATTTACCGAAAATTTGGGATCAACCCACACCGTTCATCTATTTTTCGAGATAATTTTAGAGAATTATCCGAAAAATGAATCATATCCAAATATTAAATGGACTACACCACAAACAAGGGGAACAGATTGGCTACTCTCCCTAACACATCCAATGGCTGGTGGTTGGTGCTCTGTGAGCCCTACCATGATGTATGTGTTTAATCCATGTCGTTTATCTATTTTTAAAGATCATTTTATGCTATGAGGAAAAAAATGAGATATATCTAAATCTTAAGTGGACCACATTCCAGGAAACAATGTTGAATGAGCGTCAACCATTAAAAAACACTTTGGGGCGCCGACCATAAAAGTTTTGGATCAAACTGATTTTTGTTTTTCCCCTTCATCTGGCCCTGTATGACCTAATCAACCTATTGGATGTCAAATAAATAGTACAGCGGGCCTTAGGAGGATTTTAATGATGGATATATAATAAATTTATAATTTATTTTATATATATATATATATATATATATATATATATATATATATATACATGGGAAAAGGTTCCATGCGGTCGATCTCATGGGAACTTCTCGTACGGTCGAGCTGTGTGGGCCCCACCGTGATGGGTGTCAAACATCTACCCAATCAATCAGATGCACCATTCCATGGTGAGCCTAGGGCTTAAAAATCAAGTCAATCCGTGACTTTTTTGGGCCACACCACATACAAAAGTTGAGAGGGGTTACCCTCCATTAAAATATTCATAATCATTTGTTAGGCCCACCGAGATGTGGTTCACAAATCTAGCCCATCCATTATATGTGTCCCACTTGGATGAGGAGTCAGACCAAGTTTCAAATGCATAAAAATTTTAGGTGGGCCCCACCAAGTGCTTTTATATGCTTTAGGGATTTCTTCACATGATTTTAGATGGTATGGCCCACCTAAGTTCCATATACGGCTGATTTTTGGGATATCCCATAATTTAAAGGGGGCCCATCAAATGCACGGTGTTGATGTTTGACACATGTCATGGCGGGGCCCACACAACTTGATCTTTGTGTTTAATCCATGTCGTCCCCATGAGGTCAAGCTGTGTGGGCCCCACCATGACATGTGTCAAAAATCAACACCGTGCATTTGATGGATCCCCTTTAAATTATGGGATATCCTAAAAATCAACCATATATGGAACTCTGGGCGGGCCATACCATCTAAAATCATGTGAAGACATGCCTAAAACATATAAAAGCACTTGGTGGGCCCCACCTGAAATTTGGATGCATGTGAAACTTTCTATGACCCCTCATCCAAGTGGCACACACATAATGGATGGGCTGGATTTGTGGACCACATCTCGGTGGACCCAAAAAATAATTTTGAATGTTTTAATGGAGGGTAACCCCTCTCAACTTTTGTATGTGTGTGGCTCACACAAGTCAAAGATTGATTTGATTTTTAATCCCTGGGCCCAACATGGGATGGTGCATCTGACTGATGGGGTAGATGTTTGACACGCGTCATGGTGGGGCCCACAAAGTCATACAGACCCCGGCCTAAATTTGGGCGCGCGCTCAAAAACAAAGCCGCGCCCAAAAAAGCCCCAAATCCCAAATCTCTCTCTCTCTCTCTCTCTCTCTCTCTCTCTCTCTATCCGATCCCTAACTCAGATCTGGTCTGTCTTCTCCTCCTCTCAGCAGTTGTTAGAATCCATGGCAGGTTCAGTAGTTGGTTCTTCGTGTAACGATGAAGGCACTCATTCTCGTCGGATGGTTCGGTATGCGTCTGCGGCCATTGACACTCAGCGTTTTGTTTCATCTATTCTTGTCACTTCAGAGAGAGAGAGAGAGAGAGCGCAAAAGAGAGAGGGAGAGTCTCTCTGCAATAAATGGGAAATTTCAGGGTAAATTCTTTAAATCCTCCAAAAACCCATCTGCATAAAAATCTTATTTCTCATCATGCATTTATATTTTATTTTTAATATTTTGAAAATTTCGAGGGCAGTTTCATCAATACCAGGTGGTGGGTCGATCTCTTCCCACCCCATCCGACGAACACCCCAAGATCTACCGCATGAAGCTATGGGCCACCAACGAAGTCAGAGCAAAATCCAAGTTCTGGTACTTATTCACCACTTTGCCCTTTTCCCTATTTTTTCTTTCATTATTTATTATTTCTACAAACTCATTTTCAGGTATTTCTTGAGAAAGCTGAAGAAGGTGAAGAAGAGCAACGGACAAGTGCTTGCCATTAACGAGGTATCTCTCTCTCTCTCTCTCTCTCTCTCTCTCTCTCTCTCTCTCTCTTTTCTTTTAACCACTGAGTTTAACTACTCGGTTGTCTGACACAGTGAGTTGACTCTGACGAGTCTTGGGTCCTTTTTAGTATTTTTCTTCTTCTTGCTGGAAATCTAATGCTCACTGATTTGATTGATCGGATTCTAAATTGGAGCCAAATATTTCGAGCCGCTGGATCAAATATGTATCTTCTGTTTCTCAATACATGCTACCTGATTTTGCTGTGCCATGATATGTATAGATATGTAGCTGATGCATCCAGGACCACACGCATTGATCAGAGGATGCATCCAAACAGGTGGCTAGCAACGATCTGTTTGATCTGACCGTCTAGGCTATCTTGTGCAACAATTGGGAGTTTTGCCGGCGCTCGAAAGCGCCGCTAGAAAGCCTTAAAAGCGCTGCAATTGTAATAGTGGCGCTACCCAAGCGCCGATTAATGGGTATGTCGGGAAAAGTATTGGCGGCGCTACGTGAGTTTTAGTGGCACTTGTCTGAGCACCAGTTCTGATAGTTTCTCTTGACGCTAATAAGCGCCGCTAGAAGTCACTCTGAGCGCCACTAAATTGCATTCTAAACACTTTTTCTCATGAAGAAGCGCCGTAAAATTTTCTACACAAGCACCGCTAAAAGCTTTTCTACAGATTTCACAGGCCCTAGCATGCTAGTAATTTTATTTTATTTTATTTATATATAATTCAATCAAAACCTGTATTTTTTAAAATATTTGAAACATAAAAATGATGCCATACAAATAAAACTGAATATTAAACAAAATTTATCTTACTAGACAATAAAAAAATATAATATCCTTAGTGTTCACATAAATATGATTGACTCTAAGATATAGATTCGTCACTGAGATTGCTCTCACACACCAATCAGTTTTAGAACCAAATGCTGCTTGCTCACAGGGGCTTGTTGTGTTGACAATGAGTTCATCGTCGTGCACAATTGTTGTCCTTGTTGTGACTGCTATAAATTAGCTATCTGCAGTGAAAAGCAAAGATCTTCTAAAGACCACAACAAAAATTCATTCTGTAAGTTCATTTATAACATATCTCCAATTTGATAAGATAAAACTATAGAGATCAATAGAAAAATAGTAACATTTGAGGAAACTGGAAAAATAAGAAAATAAAACCCAACAGTACAATTACACAAATTTCCATGCAAAAAAGAAACTAAGAACATTACAGAATTGCCAACAAGAAACACTTCATATTTCCTACATTACATATTAAGACTTGTGAAGCTGAATGAACCTTTTAAAAAAAGCTAATCCAAGAAAAACCCAAAAATCTATTTCACAAATGCAAAAAACCCGATCATTTAAATGGAGATTGAAATCAATACAAGTTCCAAAAACAAAGAACAAGCTTAAAAAAGAAAACTTACCCTCTTCAGAAAATAGAAAATCAAGGCCACACATCAAGACCCAATCAAGCATTAAGACTAGCTAGCTCTGTTCATGGGCCGAGCATGTCCAAGTCATTGTCATTAAGACTAGCTAGCTCTATTCATAGATGTCCTATGGTTGATGCAGTAGAGTAACACCCTGTTCACTATCAGTTTAGTTGAAGTTCAACAAATTCCAAAGGAAAAAAGAAACCTGCTTAGCTGGAGCAATAAAAAACACAACTAAGGCTAGCTGTCATAATTTAGTTGAAGTTCAATTTCTGCTTAGGAGTTTGAGAGTCCTACTAACCTATATGGCACTCGCAATGGTAAACAGAATCCTGATTTCTCATATAATGTTGCATAGGCTGTCAGATCATCATCCGTGAACCAAGGCAGTAAAGGAGTGGTTGGATCAACCAGGTCCATGATATCCTGATTTCCCTAGCTATCGGGATTTCATTTTTGGAGAAGGGAATGTAAATGTTACGCACTATAGTCTTGACATCAAACCGTCTGAAATCCGCTTCTGCTCTTCTAGGCTTCTGTAAAAATAAGCGTATCAGCAATATTGACATGAGTGGATGGGTTTTTCGAGGTTGAAAGGAAGCAAGATCTTAAATAGTACATATTCCTTTTCCAGCTGAATTACCAAAGTGCCCATGGAGCATGGAGAGTCACAATCCTCGCTAATTGTTCATGAAAGGTTGCCAACTCTTCTTATAATATTGTGCAAAAATCACAGCAATCAGATGGTCCTAAACATTCATGATTGAATTTATCTTCTAATCATGATCTCATCCATCCATTTTTACATGCGATCAATTGGATGGTTTGCAACGTCCTATTAGTATAATTTTTTGAAGTAAGCCCATCAAAAGTGGATTGAACCTCATGTACAATCCTGATAGGTGATGTGGATGCCGATACCTTCAAATCAAATATAAATATGTGCATCTAAAAGTTCCCATGTGCTTAGCCCACTATATCACTTCTCTAGATTTAAACTTCATTTTCTCTCCCTTTCCAATAGCTATTTCTAAAAAACCTGTCTATTTCTCCATGCATTCGAAATAGTCGGTGAAATGTGTGATGTGATGTATCAATGTATATCATTAACTTTAAAAGTTTGGGTGCATCATTTTTGCTTTCTACTTTATTAACAATATAAAAGGGTTGGATGGATGGATGGATTGTTGGTTATCTTCTAATAATTTGGGTGGTCTGGATAGCTGTAAATCACTTGCAGAACTTACATGCGGGAATAGCCCACATTATTAGATTTTTTACTGATATTGGTATTTATAAAATAGAGAAATACCCCGTGGACCCAGCATGCGGAAACCTTTCCATGCACCTAGTATTTCCAACCGTTGGTGTGCATGCATATCTGGACCGTCCATCAGGTCCAATTCATTCTTCATCTAAATCACACTGATTGGCTCATCCAAACCATACATACTGTCAATGGCATGCAAAAATGGAAATATATGATCATTCATAAAAGATAGGTCCAGTCACAGATGTTTAATAACCATCCACTGGATGCAAAGTCTGCAGAGCAGCGAAAAAGAGTGGATTGCAACATAATGGACGGTCCAAATTGATGATATTAATGGCCAACGGGTCAAAATGCAACTAGGTGCATGGGAATATTACCATACACCAAGACCACTGCTATCGAGTGGTGGTTGCCACATCTCATCCTCAAATCTTCTGGTTGACTGAGATTCGATCTGCCCTAACCCAATATCACCACATTCTAATAAACAATCACAGATTAAATCCGCACAACCTTAGCACGATGAAAGTAATATATTATCATTGCCGTCATCATCATCATCTTAGCCTTTCTATGAACACATTGGGGTTGGCTTTTAAATGGTTGATTGGCAGAAGTTTTAGGATCGGTTGCCACGTGGCACGAACCTTCCTATTTTACTCGGGCTCTTGAAATCAGCCATGGCAGAGTATCACACGCACAAACACAGTTACAAGTTTAGAACAATATTAAAGTCATATGTTTCTTACTTTCACACAAAATACATATGATTCATGCATTGACTAATTTACAAACTACTAAGTACCTTGAAACTCTTGAAAATAAAGTAATATGGTCAATGAATAAATCAAAACTTCACATTAAAGATTGAAAATACTAGCTGTGACAGGCCATGCCACAGTCTAGACCCTTACATGCTTAAAAACACAATGTAATCATGAAATGAGTGCTAAATAAGTATTGTCTAATTTACTTATCTCATATTTTCAGGTTTTTTATTTTATTTTTATTTTTATAACTTGAAAAGGTTCACGTGTATTCAACTGATACAGTCATTGGTACCACCAAAATGCACTGATACATATTGGTTTTTGGCTGACTGATATGGCTACAGAGTACAGATACCTATATCTTGAACCTTGTCATTAAGTGAACAAGACTTCACATTAGGTATTTTCCTCATCCTTTTTCTAGGTCCTTTCAACGGTCATCAAAGCTGCCCTCATACTCAGCCTGTCTCCAGTTTTCTAGCACATGACCGAACCATCTCAATATGCTTATATCATTTATCTCCCATTGGGGCTACTCTTAGCTAGTTAGATTACTTAGGAGGACCTCATTCTTGATTCTATCCTACCTAGTCTTCCCACACATCCATGGCAACATCCTTGTGTCTACAACACTCTCACTCATTTCATGTTGCCTCCCAATTGCAAAGCACTTATCCTCATATGGTATTGTCAGTTGAATAATGACCTACCTTTAGTTTCATTGGCATGCGGCGATCACACAACAATGTGAGGCACATCTCCACTTCATCCACCGATCTCTAGTTATATTGGAAACATCATTATAAATTTCTGAAAGTTCGAATGCTTACTGATGAATATTCCAACAAATTCATTTCATCGATGAATCCTGAATGTTTTTTATGATGCTAGTGCCCTGATGACATAGCACCACTTACATAGGTTTGACGACGTAGCACCACTTACATTAGGGCTTTCCAACAATATGCTTCTATCATTATAAATTTCTGGTTTTTGGTTGATTTCATATGAATGCATGGTGGAATGGGCATTCTCATTCCTTTGCTTCTTAGTATACTTTTCACACTATTTTGATAGTGGATTGTTGTTCTTTCAATCTATTCACATATTTTTGTTTTTATTTTTTATTGAATGGCAGGGAAAATTTCATTCTAGACAAAGTTTGTCTTTTAGCTGAAGTTACTGTGAGGTCCATTCGTTGACTAATTTCTTTTTTAAATGATATTTGCTGAAGCTGTTGATAGATTGCATAGGCCTGGTATTGACAGCAGTTCTATTCAGAAAATAATTACCGCCACCAAATGAAGTCCCCAATCGTTTGTGGATTGTTCACATTCCATATCATATCTCTACCATCTCAAAGATTTCAGGTAAGACCTGCACTCATTTGCTGTTGCTATCATTCTGCTGTACCATTTTGATGTTGGTCTACATTTCATGGTATGGAATCCCCACATAGCCCCCATTCAAACTTTAAAAGATTTGTCATCCTTGCACAAGTTCGGATCTATACTCGTACGAGTTTGATTGAAGGAAACTGAATAGAGGCCTTATAGGTGGAAATGGAGTGACTTTTTTTTTTTTGCCCTCTTCCTTATACTGCCTTCAATGGGATGATTAGAGGTGAACATAGTCATATTTCTTTGATGGAACTTTAATTGTCATATTTCTTTAAGGAAACTTTAATTCAGTGATCATGAAGTGATTTAATATTCATGGCTTGTTTCTGAAGCATTTGCATTTTTCAATTTGGTTGGCTTTTGGGATAGCTTATGATTTGAGATCATCTTATCTTAAGGAGAAAGTAACAATTAAGGTTTTAAAACTCAAAGCGAAATTAACCAAGGTAAAACCATCAAAATCTCATGCCATCTGTACATATCACATACCATTGCAGCCCAAAATGGGAATCACATATCTCTAAAACTTCAATGTTTTGATTCTCCTTGTCTTGCAGACATGTTCATCTCTATGTTTTGGTAATGTTCCAGAGGGAACTTTCTATGTTTCATTTCTCTATATGTAGCCATGTTTTCATATTTCATACAGCAACAGTCTGGCAAGTGGGAGCTGCAGATACTTTCTATGTTTTCATATTCTCATTTATCGCTATCTTAATTCTAACCATTCAAGTAACTGTGGATCCTGGGAAGATGGTTGCAGTCCAGAGAAATCTAACCAAATTTGGAATTAAGGAAATAGCCAGAACTAGAAAGGTTGGCTAAATTATTTTTTTGCAGGAATGCAACTTGCAGCTGTAAGCACCGAACATAATTTCCCTTCATGTGCCAAACTGGCAGGTGTGCAAGATCTTGACTTTTTATTTGATAGGCCCCAGAGGGGAAGTGACCTAGCCTAAAGTCGGTCTAGTCCACTTATCAGTAGGGCTATAGGTGTATATTGAATGTGGACCATTGGTTTTTTAACCTAACATTTTCTTGTATGCATGTTGCCTACCTGACAAGTGGAGCTGCCTGATTTTTGGGTGTGGACATTCACTGAGGGCCCATCTGATTAACAACTAGAACTCGCACATGAGCACTTGTGTTTGGCTCATACATATGCATGACTCATTGCCTCATCACTTAATGTTTATGTAAAAACATTTTATTTTAATTATACATATTCAAAGCTAAAAAAACACACCACATCATGATTGAAATATGAAAATAAAATTTGCATGATTAAAGCATTCTAGAGGCACAAGACCTTTGGAATTTTAGTTTTTTATTTGATTTTTCATCCACACAGCGACCTTTGGAATTCATATCGATTTTGTTGCTTCTTTCTTGATTGGTGGAAATAAAACAATCTCATTTCTCGAGGTTGCTTATTCCACTTGCAGGCACACATGTGCTGATACGGAATGCGTGTGAGAGATATGTCTGGATCAATGTTTAAAGTATTGTCCGAAGCTGGTATGTATTGTTCAATATGTATGGCTTTTCATGATCTTGAAGTTCAGTTACCAAAGTTCAATATGTATGTATGTCTTGTTGTTCTATGCTTAATATGTTTAGTGTTGAACATGGGTAGGTCTGGATGATGTGTCATATATCATGGTGGTATTAGTATGGGTGTTGGAAGATTTGAGCTTCAAGAGTCCAAAGGAAGAGTAATGTATTTTCTGAATAATGTGGATATGATGAATTTGTTGTTTTTGGTTAGCACTACATTGAGGTTCTGTTTTAGGAGAATTCCTTGCCAGTATTTTCATTGTTTTCTAATGTGTGGCCCATCTGATGCTTGGATTGGCTTGATTTTTGTGTTGCCCCATTTTAATGGTAGGTGAGCCTGCTGGATGATTGGTTTCCATACAAACAGCATGATGGGCCCCATATGTAGCTAGTTGCAAGAAATTTTCTATGATTGTTGTAGAGGAACCAGCCTCCAGACTTTGATTGAACATAATAGGCTACTTCCTCATTTGAATGCTAGTAATCATCACTAATCTTCATTCTTCCTCCTGATTAGATGGGACGCATCGAGTTTGCAATTCAGTTAACTTGTGCATTTAGATGCATCGTTCCAGACTGTAAACGATCTTGATTCTAATCCGATTGAGAGACGGACACAACTAGAATTTTTTAATCCTTAAGACTCTGGATTCCCACAATTATAAATTACTAGAGCTGGCCTGATTATGGAAAATTTGAAAACTACCCTTATGGAACCAAACATCATTTAAGTCCCATTTGGGAGACCCAAAATATAGTTCTAGTTTTTTTTTTTTTTTTTTTTTCAGCACAACCAATCCACCTTGTAAGCAAAATCTAAATCACAACTAAGGAATGGAAATGAGCCCTTCTTGTCTTGCCAACGATTTGAATGTGCCGAGTTTACTTGAAAATAGCACTACTAGTATAGGATTTCAGTGTAGAACTCTTGTGTAAGCTATAGGTATCCTAGGAGCCTCACGCACAATCCTGTGAGCATTTCAGACAAGCTGTTTTTCAGGCGCCCTTCTATCAGCAACCCTTAAGCTTTGATTATTCCCAGCACCGCTAGGGAGAACAGAAAATGTTGCAGAATGGTTGATGTCATTTTAGGTTCCATGGAGTTAAGTAAATACATTATTGAGATGTGTTTCAGTTTCAGGTTCTGTTTTGTAGTCTGTGAGGGAGTAAAGGTACGCATATGACCCGATTTCAAAATGTTTTGGTAAACTAAGTGTTTTTGCTGGTAGCAAAAAAAAAAAAAAAAAAAAAAAAAAAAAAAAAAAAAAAAAAAAAAAACAAACAACGCTTCCTAAACTGTTAAAGAAGTTCATCATGTCGCACATGAAAAATTTGGTGCTTGATATAGGGAAAGGATATAATCAGTCCATTTATTTGCAAAATGATCTGTTATGGGCACAATCACTAAGCAGCTGGTGGATAGTTATATTTGTTGCATGCTTTTCTCAATGATGTCCATTAAAATGCTGCAGGTTTCTCATCTGTTCGCTGAATGGTGTCGGATTTGTGAACTTCCTGGTATGAATGATGCATCTTATGCACATTATATTTCACAATTGCAGCAAAGTGGGCTACTTAAAGGTGACGATATCACAGATCGCTTTTTCTGCATCCTTATGGTAACTTTTTCATGCTTATAGTTATGTTTGCAGGAGATCTCCAAATCATTGGAAATTTGAGTTTTGTGTCATTATTCATTGGCCTTGAATTTCACTAAGTTTGTTTAGTCAAGCATTTGGTAATTACATATGATAGGAAACAATAGTTTTCGGAGAAATCCAGATTCCAGATTCTAGATTCCAGACAAAGAAGGGTTGAGCATTAGCATGGTTGAACTCCTTGGGCGGGCTGGTTGTCTCAATGAGGCCTACAATCTGATGAAGGGCTGGTTGTCTCAATGGGGCCTACAATATGAAAATCTTAATTCATATAAGCAACCTTATTTCTGAAAATAATATTCACCACAGCGGATCTTTATGATAAGTGTTATGATGCTTGTGGGGGTGGCTAACAATGGAGTGTGTACTGACAGTGGGGTGTGTACTAACAAGCTAACCCAAAAAAAAAAAAAAAAAAAAAAAAAAAAAAAACTGTGCCAATGAGCTAAATACCCTCTTCTATGCTCAAAATTACGTCCAATGTCCTTTAAAAACCCAAGGTTCCTGAGTCACGACTCTCAGAGGAGTAATTGCATTAGTAAAATTGTCCAAAGCTACTCGTGCTATATATAGTAGAGATATAGAGATGTTTGTTAGTTATGCCAATTGGGCAGTAAATTTAGCGCATGATCTCATTAGAAGTAGTTTAACATGATTTTATATGTGTGGACTTGAGAAGTGACCAATCTTGGTTTTACCCTTACTCTGCCAACGTACTTGAATATATTGGTTGCACTTGTTCTTCCAGAGATCTGGTTGTTTTAGTTATGAGAAAATCAAATGAGCCAATGTCTTGCGAGAGTTGAGTTGGTGTCCTTTTATTCAGGTTCATTCATTATGGGATTGAGTTTTGGTATGGTTGCAATCACTTAATAATGTCTCCCTTGCAGTTCCATGGAGAAGTGACCAATCTTGGTTAGTTATGTAAAATATAAATATTGATGAATGGGGCCAGTAGCTGCTGCGGTTACAAGTTTTCTGTTGGATGTGGCTTGTAGTTGAGCTCATCACGGGCTAGGCTGTATGATGTATAAATGAAGTGGGTTTAGAGATAAGTTATTGTGGCCCTTTGTCAGGTGGTGGATGTGTATGGCCTGCTTCACAAGTTCGATCCAAACCACTTAGAAACTCAAAAACTGTCTGAACCATTGTGAGCTGTCTATTGAACCGCTAAAAAGTTGAACAAACTGCAGTTGAACACATATCAACTGTTAGGTTTTACCATAATTACATATGTAAACACATGTAAATCTATGGACATGGGGATGATATCACAGTTCAAGCTGGTGGTTGAAATTGCAGGGTGAACAGTTTGATCTCCAGCTTTTTTTTTTTCTTTTCTTTTCATTTTTCTTTTCTTTTCTTGAAAGCATTGACTTGTAGTGCAGCGTTCTCATTTGTTGTAGCACACTGTTATACCCCTTCAGCACCTCGTAAGCTTTGGTCTTAACCTTGTCAGCCGAGCTTTCGAATTTCAGGTATGTAAACAAGTAACTTAACAAAGCAATGTACCCTAAAATCCATATCTGTAGGATCTGTGCTGGGACTGTGCACATCTGTATCTGCAATTTGTCTCCTGTCATCATCATCATCTCAATTTTCTCCAATTCGTGGTTCGGTTTCGAATGATATAGTGGCAAAAGTTCTACAGTTGGCTGTCCACTGGACATCAACCCTCTCTTTTACTGAACTTGCCACGACAGAGGCTAACATTAACACCACTCACATGCAAGCACGATTCCACCCAATATTGACCCCCAAGCCAACTATTAGATGCACACCCCAAAGGGTAAGCAAGCAGAGTTATTGGGGTGTAGTTTCAATGCAAACCACTAAGCAGAATTATTCTTTTTATTGTAGGCTAATGCTTTTGCAAAGAAGCTTGGCTATGCCTCGTCACTTCAAGCAGGCCTCGTGAAATTGCAGGTGACTGATTCGCATGCTTGTCACATCCAAGATCAGTTATTATTTTGATTTTTTGTGAAAGAGTTGTGGTTAGTGATGAGATAAATGTTACAGGCCCTTCTTTTGGGGTGAGGAATATATGTTACCTTGTGAAAAAAGCAGAGAAGAAATGGTGGAGTAGGCTGCTAAAGCAAGAAGGGAAGCCTCCCGTGTTTTTGAAAGTAGACTGGGACAAATGGGTCGATGAAGATGAAGAGCAAGAACACAAATGTAAGTTGTCCACCCCTTTTTTTTTTT
This sequence comes from Magnolia officinalis, assembly GCA_021015155.1. Classification (NCBI taxonomy): domain Eukaryota; kingdom Viridiplantae; phylum Streptophyta; class Magnoliopsida; order Magnoliales; family Magnoliaceae; genus Magnolia; species Magnolia officinalis. Next base: position 39,113,694 of record JAJHSJ010000003.1, read on the forward strand.
TTTTTTTTAATCTTGAACACTTACCTTTTTAAGTATTTTTTTGTATGCTAGGTTGAATTGTTATTCGTTGTTTTGTGCTAGATATCTGATTATTTTGTTGGTATTATGGCTTTCATGATTGATTGTTTCATAAGTGGATTGAATGAATGGATTAGTAGTTTAAATAAATATTTAAAAAAATTAAACATTTTTTGCCTCAATTTGTAACCGAGGCTTGGATGGATTTACTAGTTTGGGTTTAGCTGGATGTGAATGTGAATATGATGAAATATATTATATAATTGGTGTATATCAGGATGAATATGATGAAATATATTGTTAATAGGTGTATATCAGGAATTTTGAGCTGTATATTTTTTTTTAAAAAAGAGACTTTTAGCGACGAAAAGTTTCGTTGCTAAAAGTGGAACGAATTTTTAGGAAATTTTTTTAGCGGCGAAAATTTTCGTTGCTAAAAGTGGAACGAATTCTTGGAAATTTTTTTGGCACTGAAACTTTTCGTCGCTAAAAATCTTGCATTTAGCGACGATTTAAATTTTCGTCTACATCGGTCTTTTAGCGACGAAAATTTTCGTCGCTAAAAAGGTTTTAGCTGCGAAAATTTGACTTTTAGCGACGAAAATTTTCGTCGCTAAAAGTGGTGTTTCTTGTAGTGCAACTCTCTCCTCCTTTCCTAAAATCCTTCTCCCCTTTTCTCAGCTATGGACATGAGAATTCTAGGATAGAGCACACTAAGATATCCTTCATATTTCTTAAATCTAAACGAAATTTAATTACAACTAAATTCCAATCCTTACTACTTGAATCCTGTGGATTAGGGTAAAGAGAAACATGTTTTATCCTAAGATTCCCTAGGACCCTCGTCTTTCTTAAGAATGGCTGAACAACTAGAGGTGAGGGTTTTATCTTTTAAGCTTACTTTGATTTAATTGATATGAATTATCCTACCTTTTTATGTTTACATATTTCTGAGAGTTATCCTTTCAATTGATTTAGTTACTACCATCATTTACTTATCCTTTGGGAATTATGATATTACGCGTGATCTTTATGAATGTACGTGAGGCAATGGATACAAGCCTTGCCCTTGCCTTTATAAATTTATTGAGTTAGCCCTTACTACTATTCTCTTTATTGAACTGGCCATTGCCACTCCTTTGTTTATTGAGTTGGCCATTGCCGCTCTTCTTATTATCACTCTCCTATTTGTTGAGTTAGCCATTGCTACTCTCCTCTTTGATGAGTTGGCCATTGCCACTCTCCTCTATATTGAGTTAGCCATTTCTATTATCCTCTATATTTAAGGCTTGGGCATGGGTCTTGATATTCCAGAACCCCCGTGATTCAGTTTATATTCTCTATAAGTGCAAGTGATGTGTTAAGAGGTATGACAACTAGTGACTCAATTATTATATCATGGACATAATGCGCTCTGGGTAGAGACCCTCTTGGTTGTTACGTAATTCCATGGGTTCTACCCCTGGACGATCCATCTACATTCAATTTGTACCATCCCACCATTGGATGAAGCCATTACACAACTGAAGAAACTACCTTTTGAGGAGGACGAGCTTCGATTCCCAGGGCCTCAAAAGTATTTCTATTGGCCAACGATTTTCTGGATGAAGATGGAACCGCTAGACAAAGATTTTTAAATCAACCTGAAAATTTGAGGATAGTTTTAGAGGGGAGGGCCTCTGATCCTTCGAATCTTTCTTTATTCCTAGTCTTCCAAATCTCCCAAAAGATAATAATAAGAACTAGGCCTTGCAGGATGGATGATTTACCTTAGGAAGTAGAGGCTACCCACCAAGCCGTAAGTCTGGTTTCCACTGACTGGCTGCACAAGATTGTAATCCCAAATAGCGAGCCGAAGTGGATCCAAACTGCATTAGCTAGAGAGCCCAAAAGGAAGAGGTGTTGCACCGATTCAATAGATGGACGTTGCCTCCCATCTGCCCCAAAACACATGCACTTGGATACCATACACACTCCCCTGGACTAAATTTTGGAATCAGTCGAGACGACGCCCTGTAAAACTCTCCAAGCAAAATATGAAATCTTAGGGGGAATGTAGAGTGCCAGACCCATGCTGCCCTACTCTTCCTCTGACCACTTAAGTGGTTGGCCTGCCATGCTAATTTTACTGAAAAGCAGCCCGACAAATCTAGCGGCCAAATAAAAGAATCTGGATCCTCTGAGGTGCAGAAACCACCTTGGAAAATAAAATTGATGACCTCTTGATGGAGGAAAGAGAAGATAGATGAAGGGGGGAGTGGGCCATTAGGCCCAAGGAAATCACCAACCTTCATGTCCAGCAATCCCACTGGAATCGAGCTTATAACATGCTATTCAAGGCGACCCAGATTAGTCCAATTATCCCTCCATAAGTTGCATTTACCCTGGCCCACCTGGCACTGAACTAAACTAACTATGAAGGGGAAGGAAGCTCTGATACTTTTCCATAAAGGGAATGGCACAGGAGATGATGCAGGGCCACCGTTCGACTCTATCAGGTCTTGCTGGTACTTGGACTTCATTAAAGTCACCCATGGGCTGTCCAGTTGACCAAATTTTACCACCCATGCTAGCTTTGTTCTGAATGCCTTCATGATATCTTTGAGGGGGCGAATACCCAGCCCACTTTCAATCTTGGGTTTGAAAATCCTCTTTCAGCTAACCCATTGCAGTTTCCTATTGTTGTCTGACCAACCCCAGAAGAAATTGGCTAAGCATTTCTCTATAGAATCTAATATATATTCTGGGTCGGACCTAGGTGGCTGCCAATGTAAGGACTGGGTTGCTGCATTACACATGGTGGATTAGGGTGGTCCTACCTTCCTGCGATAGGCATTTGGCCTTCCAGCCAGAGATTCTGGCTTCTATTTTGCTAAGAAGAGGTTGAAAGGCTGCACTTCTCACCCTGCCCCTGGAAATCGGAACGCCTAGATAGGAGGTAGTAGCGGTGGCCTTTTTATTTATTTATCCCCAAGCAACGTTCAATACCTCTAATTCTGGAATTTAAAAGTTTGTTAGAGCACCTGAAGGAGCTTTTGCCGTAGGTCACAAGCTGGTTCGAGGCAGATTGGAATTCCAACGAAAAGGTCTTCGCTGCCCGTAGTGACGATAAGCTTCCCTTTGTGAAAAGAAGTGTGTCATCCACAAAGAGAAGGTGGGAAATGACCGGCCAACCTTGCTTTAGCTTGTAAGAGGAGCATGTTCCTTAGGCCATGAAAGATTTGAAGCCTCTACTAAGAGCTTCAACAGCTAGAATAAATAGGCTCGATGATAGAGGATCTCCTTGTCTAAGCCCCCTAGAGGATTTGAAGAAACCTGTCGCCTCACCATTAACTAGAACAGAGAACCAGCTATTTGCCCGGCATTTCTCGACCATATTCACCCATGAATCACTGAATCCAAACTTGTCAAGAACCTGTTTGAGGAAGGACCATTCCACCTTATAATATGCTTTCTCCAAATCAAGCTTCATCACCACGTTACCGCCTCTAACCTTCCTATTAATATCCCTGAACATTTCTTACGCCAAGGCAATGTTCTCCGCTATAAACCTCCCTTTCACGAATGCTCCTTGCTCAAGAGAGACGAGGACAGGGAGAAGGAGGTTCAGCCTGGAGACGATGATCTTCGAAAGGATCTTATAAACGCAGTTTCATAAGCTGATGGTGCAGAAATCTGAGAAAGTGGATGGGGCTTCCACTTTTGGGACGAGGCAAATGAGAGAAGAAGTAAAGGCCCTGGGTATACTACCTCCATGGAATAGATGAGTGATTGCTTTGTAGAAGTCTGCTATAACGCCCTGAAAATTGGGGGTCGAGTATAAACTCAACTCCCGAGTTCCAACGCATCACTTATGCAACATAATGAATGATGATTGAATGTTGTCTGTATTAGTGCATTGAACATGAGTGAGATTAAGCCAAAACAGCATATCATACTCCAGAGACAAGTGAGATAGCAAGCGGAAGACTGTGATAGATGTATAAACTATATAAACTGTGGTGAGTCTCTAGAGTGTGATAATGTTACTAGGTTAACTATTTACAAGTACAATTTCAAAATATATGAAATTGAGGAAGTGTAATGTCTTCTATCCCAAATACCATAGCCCCGTCAATGCAATTCCAGGTCTTCATAGACCTGTCAGAGAGTTACATGTAGGAGAACTCCTCCTCAACATCATAGTAGTAGTCCGGCTCTGCTTTATAAGCATCGCCATTACCTGCAGCTAAGACAGTCTGGTTGGTATTGCAAGCACCGTCCCGTAACGTGGGAGTGAGTGATCAACTCAGTGGAACAATAAAGCATAGGTTAACATGTTATCAATTCAGTCAAGCAGTAATGATGAAGCAGTACAATCAACAATCCTAAGTACTCTTATTAATGCAAGTATGAAATGCTGTCATGATGCATGCCCTCTCCAACATACTCCCTCATGCGACACCATCTTACGTCCGTGGCATGCTGTCACCCTCAGTGCTCCACATCTTCCAGGTACATGCAATGCGATGATGAGCATGATTACCGAGTTGTTATTAGTCCATTTCAAACATCAGTATTGAGAAACTAAGGTACCTTCCTTATATCATTCCTAACAATGATCCATTCTAGGGTCGTCAAACCTAGACAATCTCATACGATAGTGTGGTTCTAGGGCGCTGCAAAGGCTGTCAGGGCTGTTACACACAATCGTTACACCACTTCCCCATCACCTTTTTAACGGTTCATCATTAAATTGATACAGGCCTAGTTCATATTCTATTCACCACGGCAAAACTCGTCGCCTCACCGTAAATTCAGAGTATGCTCGAGGTTACTACAAAGGGCTGTCAGGGCTGTTACACGAAGTCGTTGCACCACTCTCCCATCACCTTATCAATGTAGGCCGACAACTCGAATATAGTGTCCCATACCACCGTATTCGGCTCACGAGTCTGGGTTGCTCACTGGTCACTACGGGGAGGCACATGGCCCCAGCGTAGGCCGACAGCTCGACCACGGTGTCCCATACCACCATGCCCGGCTCATGAGTCTTAGCGGATCGAGGTACCAAGGTTAACGGGGTTGCACTGGTAAGTTCGGTACCTTAGGTTCAAGCAGTAGCGTCCAAACATGGTGAACATACATTAGACAGATCGGGTTACTTGACGAGCTCGGCTAGCTCGAGCGCACGACAAGTTGAACGACATGAAGTGCATAAGAACTTCGTGTGGCCAACCACTATCGCCAACCGAAGTACGACTCGGGTTCGTCGAACACATCTCACGTGGCGAATGAATCTCAGCCACGAATTCAATCCCGTTACCGATTGCCTGGACTATACAATAGCCTCAATCACATTCAATGACGGAACAGTTAAAGCAGTAATGGATCAAGATTTCAAATCATACAATCAAGCATCCAATATTGTCCGCTTAGGGCTGCCAGGGCTGTTGCACGGAATCGTTACACCACTCCCCCATCACCCGTCACGGCCTTTATGGAATACAACTTAAACATGAATTTAAACATATGCATTACATAGATAAAATCATACAATCAGTTGAGCATGTTATGAAGTACAACATAAGCATGAGTTTGTACATATTCAATTCCTAATCACACAGATATCTAAAGAAATCATACACATAGTTAAAGGAGTTGAGAATCATATCTCAACACCCTTATACATTACAATTTACCAACTACTACTCATTCAGGCATTTTAACAAACACTTTAGACTACATACATCAACATACATGACGTATGTTGATCACATAGGTATTAGGCCAAATCCTTTCACTAGGGAGTTGCCCCAATTATAACATGTGTGCACCCACGACGGATAGTAATGGCAAGCAGGAATCCAAGTTCTATATTCATTTAGTCATTTCCACAAACACTTGAGCTACACATTTTTAACATATGTAGCGTATAGTGGCCGTGGCGTGATTTAGGGCAAGTCCTTTCGCTAGAGAGTTGTCGCATACATACAAGCATATAGTCACGACAAATAATCATGTTAAGAACAAATCCATATTTTATACGTATATGGTATTTTCTACAAATACGAGGAATACAGTATATTCAACATAGTTAACGTATAATCGAAAAAAGAAACGGACAACACTTTGTACATGTGCAATTGCATGCAGATCTGACATTGAAAGCGTTGAAAACCATAACCTATATGTCTAAAGTCCGCACCTTTTGTCGTAGAATCGTAACGGAGTCGATAGATTCGGTAAGCTTTAGTATACGGCAGTTTGGCAACCTATAGAATGAAATAGATTAGCTATTTCATCGTTTGTAACGTTCATAACCCTAGATCAGATTAGGGTTAGGGTTTCTTACCTAGAAATGAAGTTGGAATCGCCGGAAAAGCGATTAGATCAGAGTAGTTAAGCACGTATAGTGGCAGGGTAGAGTGGCAGAGAGATCCTCCCACATCTCTCACACTTGCTCTCTCTTTTCTCTCTTCTCTCTCTTAGGTTTTTCTCAAATTCGTATGGGATGAGAGAGTGAGGATTTAAGGTCCTTATATAGGCCCAAAACTCTCCAAAATAGACTCCAGGTCAAGGTATACTTAGGTTATAGCCAAAGTGAGGTTGTTTCAATCCAACGGAGCATTTTCGGCGGCCCCTTTTTTGTGTACGGTCGGACTTAAGCTCATTAACACTGGATCTAGGTTTAGTTAAGTTTTCGTTTTGGTCGAATTCCCAGATCATGCGTGGCGGACCAGTTTCAGTTCAACGGTCAGTGAAACTCGATTAGAGATTTCAAGTACACTGACGCGTGAATGAAATTTCTCCTGATCCGAGGGTGTATTTAGGTCAGATTCCGATGGTCTGGTTGCTTATAAATTTTCCGCAAGTGACACGTGCCAGATTACTTAAATCATTTTGAATTTAATAAGAAAATCTCATTTTCTCACACTCTTTACTCCGGGCTCAAGCAATTAGTCGTGGGACACTATTTGGATTTGATTTCCGAGATGGTTGTCAAGCCCAATAAAGTGGTCCTAACCGTTTAACTTCGTGTTAATCGGACTTCCGACGTGCGGTCCAGATCTGATACGGAGTTTCAATGTGCTCCCGAGAGCAACTGGGTAATGAGATTGATCCTAGATTTTAAGGAAACCTAGCGTCAATGATTCTACAAGTTTTGGGTCTTGCAGATTGTATTTAAAGTGGATCAAGCGGATTTCGTAACTAATCTAGTTTATCACTTAATTACTTTGTGAAGGATAAGGTAGTGAAAGGTGAGATTTGTGAAGGAAAAGGGTTAACAAGCGATTTTTAGAGTATGGGATCGGGTTCTGACAGTTAATAAGGTGTTAGGATCGACCCATTTCCTAAGGACATCTAATTCCAGGTTGACAAAAAATCCGGGATGTTACATCTGCACCCACAATAGGCTAAGCAGGACTGGAATAAACTATCAGAAAAAACCATCTAGGCCAGGAGCTCTGTCTATTGGGATGGAGTTGACTGCAAGGAGAACCTCTTTGGGGGGGGGGGGGGGGGGGGGGGGAGCAGCAGGACATTATTATCGCTATCTGACAGAATAGTTGGGATCGAATTTAGGAGGGCTGGCACGGGGGAAGTATCTTCTGACTTGAATGCAGCTTCAAATAATTTGATGGCTTCTAGCTTGATCTGGATGGGGTAAGAAATAAGATTCCCTCCCTAAATTTTAATAGATCTAATTTCAGCTCTTCTAGATTTGTCTGAAGCAGAAGTATGAAAGAACTTTGTGTTCTTATCTCCTTCCTTTATCCAAGAATTTCTTGCCTTCTGCTTCTAGAATACTTCCTCCCTATGCTCCAAGTCTTACAGGTGAAACTTGACCTCCCTAAGTTGACGCTGAAGGTCTGCATGTGGAGAATTCTGCATCATCAGTTTTGTTCTCTCCAGGGCCTGCTCTGCAAACTTGACTTGAAGGTGGATGTTGTCAAAAGTCTCTTTATTCCACATCTTAAGAATTTGCTTCACTTTCTTCATTTTCAATTGGACGTTGAGCATAGGCCGAGTCACTGCCTCACCCTCCCAAGCCTGATGGACCACTTGCAAAAAAGAGTCGTGAAAAGTCCACATACGTTGGAATCTGAAAGGCCTAGCTGAGCTTGAATTGCCTCTAGGGAACGACAGAAGAAGGGGAGCATGGTCCGAGGAGGCCCTAGGAAGGTGCTCTACCGTGAACCGAGGGAAGACTTTGGATTGTTGAACATTGAGAAGAACCCTATCCAACCTAGTCCAGACTCTAGCACTGCCTTGTTGATTGTTGCTCTAGGTGAACCTATTACCATTGAAGCTGGCATCTTGGAGAGCTGTTGCGTTTATGGCTTCCACGAATTCCCTGGAGCTGGAGATATCTGGATTCCCGTTACCTCTCCTCTCAACAATGTCAGAGACTGTGTTGAAAGCACCGCAGACTACCCATGGATGCTGAGACAAATTGGAAATGACTGCCATGTCTTGCCACAAGGATCTTCTCTGGAACCTGTTACACCGAGAGTAGACAAAAGAAAGCCTGATAGGGGATTGAGAATTTTGCAGGCTAATCAACACAGTTAACATCTAGTTAGTAGCGCTAGTAAGTGAAATGTTAATAGAGTTTCTAAAGAATACCCATATTTTTCCCCCTGAATTTGCATTAGAGAAGGAAGATTGAAAACCCAGCTTTAGGCCAGTCTGAACTTGCCTGTCATCGCTAATCATGGGCTTGAGGATGGCCACAATCCAAGGATTATGCCTTCTAATGATCCTAGAGGCAGTCCTAATGGCGGGGGCATTGACCACCCCTCGGGCATTCCACATGAGGATGTTATCCATCCGTGATAAATCCCGTGTTCACAGCCCACCTCTTAAGTCTTCTTAGTCTACCATACCAGTCCCTTGCTTCTGTATTTCCCATTGCTTTTAGGATAATTCTGTTTCTTCTCTTTTTCTTCGTCTAAGTCACTATTTGCTGAGCTGAATCCTGGTTCTTCTGAAGATTCTTATCCCCAGGATCATGGATCACTGTGCTGTCTACTTGGATTAGATGCTGCTCACCTATCTCGACCCTGTTACCTAGGTTTCCCTGCTTGTCTGCTGTCTGAGGCAGCTGGTTACTTTGGACAGAGTTTTAAGCCTGGTTCTGATTCATCCTTCCAGCTTCCTCTATAAAGAATGGGGAGAGATCGATTTCTAAACCCAGGCTGTCATAAGTTTCTCCGGGTTTGTGCTGACCTGTATCTGGAGGAGTTCTAATTTCCATCCTATCAAGGTCCTAAAATTCTTGTGGCCTTTTGAACTATGGAGAGTTTCCTATTGCTTCGATTTTCTCTAGGGATGTAAATGGCGAGTTCTCTTCTGATCTTGATCTTCTAGATAGTCTCGGACTGTCCGAGAACTTGTCTGTTTGTTGCTTGCATGGGATAATTGCCTGGGCTCGGCTACCTTGATACATCTGATCATTTTGATTGTCTGGGGATCGATTACCTAAGGAAATCAAAAAGGGTAAAAAGCCCTGCTCACCTGTTGGTGAATTACCCATCTCCATAATTTTGACTTGGCTCGGGCCTCCAGCCTCGATGGTTTTGAGAATTGTGTTGTTCGGAGGCATTTCTGGGCCTATGGCTAGGTCCCTACCCCTGCTGTGAGTAAGAACAATTCTTTATCTTGAGAATGATGAGGGCTTCCTCCAAACGAGGCCATTTTGTCTCCCACATACAGGCATTCACTTCCTGTAGCCTTATCCTAAGTAAGGGTTATGGGATTTTCTTAGGGTTGTTTTTGAGAATATTGTCGAACACCTTGGGAGCGTTCCTGGCTGGCCCTTCGTCCATTCTTGAAACTGCATTCAACCCATTCCCTGGTAGATTCTGAAGTGCCCTGCAATGATTTTGAGCTGTTTTGAATGGCTGTGGTAGGTCTTTCTTGTTTGACGACCTCAATCCTCGCAAAAATAGGGTATACCTTGTCTTCCACCTTTAGCTTTAGCACTCTACCCATGTCTACGCCTAAACGAAGGCGAACTTTGACACGGGCGAACATTTGAAAAATGCCAAAACTGCTGTTGGTATCTATAGTTACTACCCTCCCAAAATAGCTTCCCAGGTCTAGGATTATCGCTTCAGTCCAGGCATGAGCCGGGAACCCGAACAGTCTGATCCACATTCCCTCTGAACCAAAAGAAACCAATAGGGACCATCTTTCCACATTTTTATGCCCATGATTCTGTGCAGGTTGAGATCTTCTTTGAATTTTCTCATCTCTTCCACCATCTTGAGAGTTATTAGGAATTGGGAAGGGGACCATCTCACTACATTGATTGCCAATGCTACATATTCTGATTGCTTGATGGCCCCAATTAGACGAAGAATCGAGATAGATGGATTGTCCGTATAAGCTACCAAGGCAAGTTGGAGTAATTTCAGTTTGTAGGCTACCATCTCTGGATCTGCCACCGTGGTGATATCACTATCCACTCCTTCCTGAAGACGAGCTGCATTGTAGGAAGTATATTCTGATCCCCTTCTCCGGACTGCATCTACGTATGATGATCCTGAGGACGGGTCTTGCACAAATCTAGGGTTAGGGATTACCTTTTCATTGATTGGTAAGGCATTAAGTGTCGTTCTGGGTTTTTGCCGGAGAGACCCGCCCATTCTCCCATCCATTTTTTGGCCGTTTAGTACCCCCATTGCTGCTCTCCCATCATCCTCGTATCCTTTTGGGTTGTTGGAGTTGGGGAAGCAGGGTATGTAAATATCCAGAACCTTGTCATACCTCTGGAAAATGTGATGGAGATCGCCCTAATTACAAGACAAAGGCAAGTTGCCTATGGATAAGCTCCAACCCACTTCATACCCACTTCGATATTGCCTTTGATTTGTCCTAGATCTGAAAGGGGATCTGCCTCTTGTGCTCCTTTTCCTCTGGAATGATGAGTGACCCCTCCGAGAAGGGGCCCTTTCTCTCCTCATGTGCTAACCTCGATCATGAGGCAATTTCAAAGGCGATGAGAGGGGCCTCGATGATTTAAGGTCCCATTCTCCTCCACTGCCATGGCTGGCTCCAAGAGCCTACTAAAAGAGGAAGACCGATTCCTGGAGGGTGGTTGATTGTAAAAACATTGATAGCTTTTTAGCTAAGTGAAACCATAACTTATAGAATGACCTTATTAAAGGCTCTTTACTCTAAAGGACTTGTAGAATGAGCTTATTCTGATTCATCTGCTTGCCATAACTTATTCACCTTGCCTATGCACCAATTCACATGTGTTACCTGCTTGCCATAATAAACAATCCTAGCAATGAAAGCTGAAAAGATAGAGAATTCAAAATATGGGAACCAAAATTCAAAACACGGGATGATAAACCTATGAATTCTCAAGAAATGAAAAAAAATGCTAACTTTGTACTAGTTTACAACCAAAAGTTGAAAAGACGATTAAAAAAAAATAATTTAAAAATGGAAATTAAAAACCATATGAGACCCTAAGAAAATGGAAAATAAGAAAATGATTCTGATGTTCAGTTTGTAGCCGTGTTTTCTAATGAATTGTTAAAAGGTCAATGTTCACAAGTCTAATTTGTGAATATTAGGATTAAGTGACTAGTACCATTGGGCCACAAGTCTAATTTGTGAATATTGTTGAGGCAACAATTTAATATACTTGTGAGTTGTAATCAAACATTCCCCATCAATATCCTAAGAACTTTTGGTGGTGCGGCGTCAAGAAAATTCACACCATTTGGTGCATTTTGCACAAGACTTGCTGGTGGTGCAACATCAGGGAAGACTACTATCTGTGACATGATCATCGAGCAGCTTCATGACTAGTGTGTTGTCCTTGTCAACCAAGTAATTTTCTGCTCCCAAATGCTTGTTCATTTTTAGCCATTTTATCATTAACAATTGATACATTGAAGGAAAAAAGGGGAAAAAAAGAAAAGAAAAAAAAGGAAAAAAAAAAGAAAAAAGAAAGAGATGTTAATGTTGAAATTTAACAAGCCCTTCTTCAGGTTAAATGGTTTACGTTTCTTAAAGATAAACTCCATCAATTTTTATTTATTTTTTCCCTTCTGAACGTCACTTTCTCCCTGGTGATATTTATTCATATTATGTTGATGTATGGAACTTGAAGATGGATGGGAAAACCGATGGTGAAATTGTAACGACTCGAAAAATTCCGTACAATGGCCCGAGTACCACGTCAGGCAGAAATTGCTTGGGATCAAATCCTTTAGAAATTAGACAAAGTTAACTAAGTGTTAAACTAGATTAACCACGAAATCCGCATGAATCACTTTAAATACGATATGCAAGACCTAAAACTTGTAGAATCAATGACGCTAAGTTACCCTAAAATCTAGGATCAAACTCATTACCCGACTGCTCTTAGGAGCACATTGAAACTCTGTATCAGATCTGGACCGCACATCGAAAGTCCGAATGGTACGAGGTTATAGATTTAGGACCACCTTGCTGGGCTTGATAACCATCTAGGAGATCAAAGCCAGATAATGTTCCAGCACTATTCGCTTGAGCCCAGAGTGAAGAGTGTGAGAAATGTAAAAATAAAATACAAATTTATGAAATCTACCTCGTGTCACTTGCGGATCAGTTATAAGCAATCAGACCGTCAGAATCTGACCCAAATACACCCTCGGATCAGGAAAAATTTCATTTACATGGTAGTGTACTTGAAATCCCCGATCGAGGTTCCGTGACTGTTGAACTGAAACTGGTCCGCCACGCGTGATCTGAGAATCCGAGTGGAATGAAAACTTAACTCCACCTAGATCCAAGGTTGGTGAGCTTAAGTCCGACCGCACGCAGAAAAGGGGTCGCCAGAAGTGCTCCGTTGAGACGGAACAGGTTCACTTTGGATATAACCTAAGTATACCTTGACCTTAGGTCTAATTCGGTGTGTTTTTAGGCTATATAAGGACCGTAAAACCTTCTCTCATTCAGCCATACGAATTTGAGAAAAACCCTAAGGAGAAAGGAGAGAAAAGAGAGAGAAAGTGTGAAGTTGTGAGAGAACCTTCCTGCCACTCTATCCTCTTGCTATACGAGCTTAACCACACCATTCTAATCGCTTTCCCAGCGATTCCGACATCGTTTCTAGGTAAGAAACCCTAACCCTAATCTGTTTGGGGTTGTGATAATTGTAGGTTATGAAATAGCTAACCTATTTCGTTCTATAGGTGGCCAAACTGCCGTATACGAAGGTTTAACAAACCTATCGAATTCGTTACGGTTCTACAACAAAAGGTGCGGACTTTAGGTGTATTGGTTATGGTTTTCAATGCTTTCAATGTCAGATAATGATAGATTCATGATTTGTATGTAATTGCACATGTACAAAGTATTGTCCGTTTCAGTTTTCGGTTATATGATAACTATGTTGAATATACTATATTCCTAGTATTTGTAGAAAGTACCGTATACGTATAAATTTTGAAAATGTGTTTGCCATGATTATTTGCTGTATGAACATATTAAAGGGCTCGCCCTAATACATATTTTGTTAATATACAATATGTATGTTAAAATAGTGTATTCTAAGTGTTTGTGAAAATACTTGTAAGAGTGAGTGCTTAGATAATCATGCTTCAGGTAGGTGTTGAGATGGGATTTTCAACTACCTTAGAGATGTATATGATTTCCTCCATGCTGGTTGTTTAATTTAACTGCTTACTAAGAAATATGTGTGTTTGTATTTCTTAGTTATATTGTGCTTTGTAACATGCCTTATGACATGTTTGTTAACATGCTTGAATTACTTCGTTTATTATGCTTTACTTTACATGCTTCTGGTTAAGGATTGATTGTGATTGAAACTATGATTATAGTCCAGACAATCGGTAACAGACTTGAGTTCGTGGTTGAGATTCATTTCACCACATAGGATGTGTTTGACGAACCCGAGTCGTACTTCAGTTGGCGATAGTGGTTAGGCCACGCGAAGTGCTTATGCACTTCATGTCGTTCAGTTGATTGTGCGCTCGTGCTAGTCTGACTCGTCAAGTAACCCAATCTCTCTAATGAGTGTTCACCATGTTTGGATGCTACTGTTTGAACCTGAGGTACTAACTTTACCAGTGGAATCCCATTAACCGTGGTACCTCGATCCGCTAAGACTCATGAGCCGGGCATGGTGGTATGGGACACCGTGGTCGAGCTGTCGGCCTACGTTGGGGCCACGTGCTTCACCGTAGTGACCAGTGAGCAACTTAGAGTCGTGACCCAAATACGGTGGTATGAGACACTGTATTCGAGCTGTCGGCTTACACTGATTGGTGACGAAACCTTTGTAGTAACCTCGAGCATACTCTGAATTTGCGGTGAGGCGACGAGTTTTACCGGGGTGAATAGAGTATGAACTAGGCCTGTATCAATTTAGTGATGAACCGTTAAAAGGTGATGGGGGAGTGGTGTAACGATTGCGTGTAATAGCCCTGACAGCCTTTGCAGCGCCCTAGAACCACACTATCGTATGAGAGTATCTAGGACTGACGACCCTAGAATGGATCATTGTTTGGGAATGATATAAGGAAGGTACCTTAGTTTTCTAATACTACTGTTTGAAATGGACTAATAACAACTCGGTAATCATGCTCATCATCGCATTGCATGTGCCTGGAAGATGTGGAGCACTGAGGGTGCCAGCATGCCGCGGACGTAAGATGGTGCCACACGAGGGAGTATGTTGGTGAGGGCATGCATCATAATTGCATCTCATCCTTGCATTAATTACAGTACTTAGGAATGTTGTTTGTACTGCTTTATCATTTCTGCTTGACTGATTTGATAACATGTTAACTCATGCTCTATTGTTCCACTAAGTTAGCTACTCACTTCCACGTTACGGGACGGTGTTCTGGACACCCACCAGACTCTATCTTAGATGCAGGTACCAACAATCCACAGGAGGCTGACCCTGATTATTATGAAGATCAGGATGAGTTTTCCTTTATGTAGTTCGCTGGAGGCTTCACGTAGGCTATCCAGATTTACGGGACTACAAGGTTCATGATCACAGTTGTACCATTTTGATATTTTGATTTGGGAATAAATACATGTATATGGTGACTCAGTTGGTATTCATACTCTTGAGATCGAGATCGTTTTGTTTTATATACATCTATATACATCGTTCAGTCTTCCGCTTGCGTTTATAGATGGATCTGGAGTATGAATTACTGTTTTGGTATAATCTCACTCATGTTTATTGCACTAACACAGACAACATTCAATCATAAGCATTTGTGTTGCATAAGTGATGTTTTGGAACTTGGGTGTTGAGTTGTTACTCGACCCCCTATTTTCGGGGCGTTACAAGTTGGTATCAGAGCATGATTTGGATTAAACCAGACCTGAGTTATGGTCTCACGACGTACGCTGACGCATTTCAACTTAGGAGGGTGCGAGAACAATAGAGAAACAGTTTTAGGCATCCCAGTTTTGCCCAACGGCGAAGTTCGTTGAAAACGGTAGCTATAAACGAGTTTGTACTCAACCCTGGTTGCATGGGTCAACCTTAAAACACTCCTAGGCCATCTATTGACGGGTCTAGATCACAACTCATCCCATTCCAGCCGTTAAAAATTAGCAAAGGCTAGTATGTATCAGAAATTACCTGAAACTACCCGAAACAGAGTGAAACGGGGTCGTGGGCGTACCCATGCTTGTCCAGGGGCGCCCAGGGTGGGACCCACATCATTTTTGGGCCTAGGGGTCACGAGGACCTCTCTTAAATGGCGAGGCATCGCCAGACCTTCCAGAGAGTGGCGAGGCTCTCGCCCGGTCGGCGAGGCCTCGCCAGATTTCGGGCCCGGCCGGGCGGGCCGTGCGGGCCGATTGTGTTTGGGGGTCTAATAACCCCCCTGAGGTAGGTCCTGTCCATTACCTCACTCCCAAACCCCTACTTCCTTCACAAACCTTCCCTCCAAGCCCTCTTTCCTCTCTAAACTTGCTGCCCTCTCTCTCAAATCGCCCTTCCGATCGTCCAATCTACTATTTTCGACCACAACCCATCTATTCCCATCATCCACAACAATCCTTTCCTCCCTTCCCTCTCTGTTTCTCTTGTTTGAGCTCTCACACCCCCATTTAAAGCTCAAAAATCGTGTAAGCTTCCTCACCCATCTTGTCTCTCCACTTTCCTCCTTCAACCTCTATCATTTGGGCCTCTACAACGTCTGTTGAGACCCAAGTCCGTGGAAAACCGACCCTCCAACCCTTTTCTTTCCTTTCCTTCCCTTTCCATGGCTTTTCTTGCAATTATTTCGGCCGTTTTCTCCATCTTCACCATCCTTTCTCTTATGGGAAAGAGGAAGAGTGCTGCTGATGAGGCTGGGCCTAGTCTCCCTACACGTTCAAGGCGACTAAGAGGCGCCGCCGCTAGCAAGAGCATTGATCGGGAGTTGCGGACGAAGCGGGATCTCGATCTCCAAAATCCTGTTATGAGAGCTCAGTTGGCGGCACTACCTCATGGCATTTATGAGGACCGTAGGGTCCTCTTTGAAGCCCAGGTGGATGGACGACTCTTCGATGAGTACTACTTGTTAGAGCAATTGGAGGCGGCCCATTGGGGTCCGCTATTTGAGGCCAGAGGTCGCGCTAATGCAGGTACTATCCGGGCCTTTTACGCCAACATTCACGAGCCTACACTGGAACCTTTGCAGTTCCGGCTCTCATGTGGAGTGGATCTATTTGCCATAGTTAATGTCAGGTTGATATCTTGGCTTCTGAATGTGCCCCTTGGCGAGGTGCATGTAAGCGAGCTGAATCTGAAGACTGTACGTGAAAGGGATCGTCGCACACGTTTCCTTTATGCTGGCCTACTGGTTAAGTGGTAGCCAAATAAGAGTCTGCTAATGTCCCATATGTCAGATGACTTCCGCTTACTACATCACATCTTCACATACAACCTCTACCCCTGGCACAGTAATCGCATCGAGTGTACGCGACTCATGGTAGACTTTTTGTACCAAGTGGGGCAGAGGGTAAACTTGTGCGTGCCTACATTCGTGTTGCAACAGATAGTGAGTACTGCATGCTCCACCAGAAGCTCTGATTCGCTTCCCTTTGGCCGAGTCATATGCAAGATTGCACGGGAGTTTGGCTACGGTCTGGGGATGGAAAGGCCGACACTGATTCATCAAATCGATGAGAGTACTCTCCATCAGATGGAACTCTGGGCACGACGACGACGAGCCCGACATGAGGAGAGTGAGGATGAGGCGGAGAGCGAAGAAGAAGAAGAGAGTGAGGAAGGGAGTGAAGCTGAAGAAGAAGAAGAGGAACCTGAGGATCAGGATACTGAGGAGAACTCCCCTCCTACGCTGCACGAGCAGGACGCGGTTCAGGCTGCGAGGGATGCTCGTATGGTTCGCATTGAAGAGGGCCAAGCCGTCCTGCGGTAAGAGATTGGACAGGTTCGGGTTGAGCTTGGTGAGACCCGAGCCAAACTTGAGGTGACCGAAGACTTCATGAAGAGGAGTTTTAAGAAGGTGTCTCGCACATTGAGGAATATCCTGTGCTTTGTACAGGACAAGGATGCCCCTCCTCCATCGCCTGACTCGGATGCCTAGACATCCTTGCTGTTGTTTGTAGTTTGTTTTGTTCACCGCTTTAGGCGGTTTATGTTTTCATGTTAATGGATGTAATAGTTAGTAGTATGCTTTTAGTAGTTGAAGCTTGGTTGTACTGTCAAGATTCATGTAACTCTGTATTTCATGTATTATGACAATTTTGGTAATGAAATGTATACAGCCTCTTTGCTATGAAGTGTGTGGAATGCTTGAGTAATTATGTATTGTGTTGTCATGCTTTATCTCACATGCGATGTACCCTATGTTGTATAGGGCATGCCACAGAGGTATACAAGGAGCACGACACCCCTCTTGCTCACTGACTCGATGGACCAGACTCCTCCTCGCAGAGATGGTCCTACGGACCGAGGTTTAGGCTCAGATCAGCCTTCTGCTAGTCCTACTGGTGGACTGCCACCTTATACACCCCCGGTTCATGAGCAGAACCGGGCATCCTCTTTGACACCGTATGAGTCGTAGGCTGCTCCACCTACTGACAGGTTTGAGCAGATGATGATGCTGATGCAGCAGCACTAGCAGCTTCTTGTGGTCTTATCATCTAAGGGTGGGAGTGTGACTCCACCTTCGCCATCTACACGTCCTGTTGAGCCTACAGAGCCTCCTGCTCAGGCTGAGGATGTGCCTCCGCCCACACCTGTTGCATACCACGTGGGTACTCGCGGTCTACTTGAGCGATTCTAGCGCTTGAGGCCTTCAACTTTTACGGGTTCTCACAGACCCGAGGAGGCTGAGTACTGCTTAGACCGCATCTCAAAGATACTGAAGATGCTGCACTGTTCTAAGGCTGAACAGGTTGAGTTGGCTGCCTTCATGTTCGAGAAGGAGGCTAGCTTATGGTGGGACAGTATACTGCGGACCGTCGCAGTGGGATATGTGTGGACCTGGGCAGCATTTGAGTTCCGTTTCCACGAGAAATATTACCCTCAGGACTACCGACACGAGAGGGAGAATGAGTTTCTGCGCCTCAGACAGGGAGGCATGGCAGTTACAGAGTATGAGCATCGCTTTACTGAGTTGGGCCGCTTTGTCCCGACTATACTTGCTGATGAGCAGATGCAGATTCGACGCTTTTTTGAGGGCTTGCGACCTGACATCCAGTCGAAGAAGAGCTGTATCCGTATATCATCTTATGCGGAGTTGATTCATATGATGATTCAGGCAAAGTAGGATGTAGACCGTTTGACACGCTCCCATGGTGCTATGGTTACGAGATCACGATCAGATGTTCAGAGCAGGCTTTTCCTTGGCAAGAGGCCTCGTGCTGATTCGTCTCCCAGGATCGCAGTGCCAGTGGTTCCGATGCGACACCCAGGTGTGACCTACACATACTGCGGGAATCCGGGTCACACTGCAGAGAGTTGTTTTGCCCGGATGGGAGATAGCGGCTTCTCACCGCCGCAGAAGATTAATCGCCCTCGCCCATAAGCTCTATCGGCTCCACCACTTCAGATGGCACCTGCACATCCGTCCTTCAGACCACCTGCACCTCGCTTCAGGCCGCCTCAACGGCCCATGGTTCCACAGGCAAACTGATAGCAGCAGGCTCGGGTATACTCACTTGCAGCTGAGGCATCCGAGGGATCGGACGTAGCACCTATGGCCTTCGAGGTTACTGCACATGTGCATGGTACTCCAGTCTTTCTTTTAGTGGACACCAGGTCTACTATCTCTATTGTATCATGTGCTGCAGTCAAGAGGCTAGGGTTGGAGACTAGTCCGATGACTGGGTTAAGACTCCTTACTGCCACAGGGACTTTCTCATACTCCACTACGATGTGTAGAGGTTGTTCGATAGACCTAGGGAGTAGGACAGTGATTGCCGACCTGTTGGTCGCACCGCTCCATCATTATGATGTGATTCTCGGCATGGACTAGCTCGTGGAGATGAAGAACGAGATCGATTGCGATACTCGGATTGTGACAGCACGTGGACCTGACGGCACGGTCTTTACTTTCCCAGTGCAGGTCAGTTGGTATTACCGCATCAGTAGCTACGCTACCCTATTAGAGCAGATTGATGGTCCGACGTTGAGAAATACGCCTGTGGCCCAAGATTTTGCAGGTGTGTTTGTGACGATTCCTGGTTTGCCACCTCGGCGCGAGATCGACTTCACCATTGATCTTACGCCCGGTGCGACACCCATCTCTTTACCGACGTATTGCATACCTCCGTGTGAGATGGAGGAACTGAGGAAACAGATTGATGAGATGGTAGAGAAGTGCTTCATACGACCTAGTGTGTCTCCCTGGGGAGCACCTGTACTGTTTGTGAAGAAGAAAGATGGCTCACTACGGTTGTGTATTGATTACCGTAGGTTGAACCAAGTCACCGTGAAGAACAATTATCCTTTGCCCAGGATAGATGATCTGTTCGATCAGTTGAAGGGGGCAAAGTATTTCTCGAAGATTGACTTGCAGTCAGGATACCACCAGTTGCGCGTCAGAGATGAAGACGTGTAGAAAACACCTTTCAAGACCTGTTTTGGGCATTACGAGTTCCTGGTGATGGCGTTCGGTCTTACGAACGCACCGGCCGTGTTCATGGACTTGATGAACAAGGTATTTCGAGCATTCTTATACCGATTCATCATCGTATTCATTGATGACATCCTGATATATTCCACGAGTCGGGAAGAGCACGAGGTGCACCTGAGAGCGGTGTTGGATACTTTGAAGAAGAATCAGTTGTTTGTGCAGTATAAAAAGTGTGACTTCTGGTAGGAGGAAGTCAAGTTCCTGGGACATGTAGTGTCCAAGGATGGGATAGTGGTGGACGTTACTAAGGTAGCCGCGGTTCAGGATTGGAAGCAGCCTGACTCGGTTACCGAGGTGAGGAGTTTTCTTGGCCTGACAGGGTATTATCGACGCTTCATTCGAGACTTATCGAAGATTGCCAGGCCATTGTCACAGTTGACGCATAAGGATCTGAAGTTCGCCTGGAATGAGAAGGCGGAAGCAGCTTTTCAGGAGTTGAAGGACAGACTGACGTCCTCCCCTGTGCTAGTATTGCCAGAGCAAGGGGTTAAGTACACGATATATACTGACGCGTCTCACGTTGGCTTGGGTTGCGTCCTTATGCAAAAGGACAGGGTGATTGCATATGCCTTGAGACAATTAAGAAAGCACGAGGAGAATTACCCTACACATGACCTTGAGTTAGCAGCTGTCATCTTTGCATTGAAGCTCTGGAGACATTACCTCTACGGAGAGGAGTTCGAGCTTTTCTGCGACCACAAGAGCCTTAAGTATATATTCACTCAGCGGGACTTGAATATGAGGCAGCGCCGATGGATGGAGACCTTGAAGGACTTCAAGTTCGAGGTTTCCTACCATCCTGGCAAGGCCAACCTTGTGGCAGACGCGTTGAGTCGCAAGAAGGCTATAGAATTTGTGGCTCCGCTGATGGTAGTAGAGTGGGATATGTTGGAATTCGTGCAGGACTTCGAGCAGAAAGTTACAGTGGAGGAGCCATTCGAGTGTGTCGCGCATGTTCGAGTGCGGCCACTTATTGATGATAGGATTATCGAGGCCAAAAGGGCGATGAGCGGTTGTCTAAGCTTCGAGAGCAAGCTAGCGACACCAAGGACTCCGACTGGAGAGTTGGCACATATGGGGGCCTACGATACCTTGGCCGCCTATGCGTTCCAAATATTCATATCTTGAGACAGGAGCTTCTCGAGACTGCCCACAAATCGAAGCTTGGGATGCATCCTGGTAGCACGAAGATGTACCAGGACATGAGGCGTTCGTATTGGTGGGATAATATGAAGGTTCATATCGCCGAGTATGTTTCTTGTTGTCTGACGTGCCAGCAGGTCAAGGCAGAACATCGCCGACCTCCTGGACTGCTTCAGCCCATGCCCATAACTGAATGAAAATGGGACTTCATCTCTATGGATTTCATATCGAGACAGCTGAAGACGAGGAAGGGACACGATTCCATCTGGGTGATTGTGGACCGGTTGACCAAATCGGCTCATTTTCTCCCTATTAGAGTCACGAACTCTGCAGACGACTTGGCTAGGTTGTACATCAGAGAGATAGTCAGTCTGCATGGAGTTCCTTTAGAGATCGTGTCGGACCGCGACATGCGATTCACGTTATCTTCTGGACTCGTATCCAGGAAGCGATGGGTGTGAAGCTGAAGTTCAGTACTGCGTTTCACCCTCAGACCGACGGGCAGACAGAGCGGGCGAATCAGATTTTGGAGGACATGTTACGGGCCTGTGTCTTGGATTTTAAGGACAGTTGGGATGACTGTCTTCCTTATGCAGAGTTCGCATACAACAACAGCTTTCAGGCGAGTATTGGTATGACTCTATATGAGGCCTTGTATGGACGCCCTTGTAGAGTGCCGCATTGCTGGGCTGAGGTTGGCGAGCGCAGTTTGATTGGGCCGGAATTGGTACAGGCGACCTCGAAGAAGATCGACATTATCAGGCGTCGACTCTTGACGACACAGAGCAGGCAGAAGAGTTACGCTGATACGAGGCGGCGACCGCTTGAGTTCGAGGTCAGAGATCATGTATTCCTTAGAGTTTTCCCTAGGAAGGGAGTCCTTCAGTTTGGGAAGAAGGGGAAGCTCACACCGAGGTTCATCGGTCCGTTTCAGATACTTGATCGAGTGGGTGCTGTGGCATATCGTCTCGCTTTGCCCACACCACTTGCGGCTGTACATAACGTATTTCATGTATCTATGTTGAAGAAGTACATTCCTGATCCTTCACACATTATCAGATGGGAGCAGGTACAGTTGAGCGAGCATGCTACATATGTGCTGCGCCCGACACGTATCCTTGATAGGAAGGAGCAGGTACTGCATAGCAAAGTCATTCCACTTGTGAAGGTACTGTGGACGCATCATTCCGAAGAAGAGGCTACTTGGGAGACCGAAGCCGAGGTCTGAAAGAACTACCCTCAGCTTCTCGAGGAGTACGAAAAGGTACTAATTTCAAGGATGAAATCTTTCATTAAGAGGGGTAGATTGTAACGACTCGAAAAATTCGATACAATGGCCCGAGTACCACCTCAGGCAGAAATTGCTTGGGATCAAATCCTTTAGAAATTAGACAAAGTTAACTAAGTGTTAAACTAGATTAACCACGAAATCCACATGAATCACTTTAAATACGATCTGCAAGACCTAAAACTTGTAGAATCAATGACGTTAGGTTACCCTAAAATCTAGGATCAAACACATTACCCGACTGCTCTTAGGAGCACATTGAAACTCAGTATCAGATCTGGACCGTACATCGAAAGTCCGAATGGTACGAGGTTATAGATTTAGGACCGCCTTGCTGGGCTTGATAACTATCTAGGAGATCAAAGCTAGATAATGTTCCAGCGCTATTCGCTTGAGCCCGGAGTGAAGAGTGTGAGAAATGTAAAAATAAAATACAAATTTATGAAATCTGGCACATGTCGCTTGCGGATCAGTTATAAGCAATCAGACCGTCGGAATCTGACCCAAATACACCCTCGGATTAGGAAAAATTTTATATACATGGCAGTGTACTTGAAATCCCCGATCGAGGTTCCGTGACTGTTGAATTGAAACTGGTCCGCCACGCCTGATCTGAGAATCCGACTGGAACGAAAACTTAACTCCACCTAGATCCAAGGTTGGTAAGCTTAAGTCCGACCGCACATGGAAAATGGGCCGCCAGAAGTGCTCCGTTGAGACGGAACAGGTTCACTTTGGATATAACCTAAGTATACCTTGACCTTAGGTCTAATTCGGTGTGTTTTTAGGCTATATAAGGACCTTAAAACCCTCTCTCATTCAGCCATACGAATTTGAGAAAAACCCTAAGGAGAATGGAGAGAAAAGAGAGAGAAAGTGTGAGAGTTGTGAGAGACTTTCCTGCCACTCTATCCTCTTGCTATACGAGCTTAACCACACCATTCTAATCGCTTTCCCGGCGATTCCGACATCGTTTCTAGGTAAGAAACCCTAATCCTAATCTGTTTTAGGGTTGTGATAATTGTAGGTTATGAAATAGCTAACCTATTTCGTTCTATAGGTAGCCAAATTGCCGTATACGAAGGTTTAGCAAACCTATCGAATTCGTTACGGTTCTACAACAAAACATGCGGACTTTAGGTGTATAGGTTATGGTTTTCAACACTTTCAATGTCAGATAATGATAGATTCATGATCTGTATGTAATTGCACATGTACAAAGTGCTGTCCGTTTCACTTTTCGGTTATACGATAACTATGTTGAATATACTGTATTCCTAGTATTTGTAGAAAGTACCGTATACGTATAAATTTTGGAAATGTGTTTGCCATGATTATTTGCTGTATGAACATATTATGTATGTGTAAAATACTTACTTGGCAAAAGGGCTCGCCCTAATACATGTTTTGCTAATATACACTATGTATGTTAAAATAGTGTATTCTAAGTGTTTGTCAATATGCTTGTAAGAGTAAGTGCTTAGATAATCATGCTTCAGGTGGGTGTTGAGATGGGATTCTCAACTACCTTAGAGATGTATATGATTTCCTCCATGCAGGTTGTTTAATTTAACCGCTTACTAAGAAATATGTGTGTTTGTATTTCTTGGTTATATTGTCCTTTGTAACATGCCTTATGACATGTTTGTTAACATGCTTGAATTACTTTGTTTATTATGCTTTACTTTACATGATTCTGGTTAAGGATTGATTGTGATTGAGACTATGATTATAGTCCAGACAATCGGTAACAGACTTGAGTTCGTGGTTGAGATTCATTTCGCCACGTGGGATGTGTTTGATGAACCCGAGTCGTACTTCAGTTGGCGACAGTGGTTAAGCCACGCGAAGTGCTTATGCACTTCATGTCTTTCAATTGATTGTGCGCTCGTGCTAGTCTGACTCGTCAAGTAACCCGATCTGTCTAATGAGTGTTCACCATGTTTGGACGCTACTGTTTGAACCTGAGGTACTAACCTTACCAGTGGAATCCCGTTAACCGTGGTACCTCTATCCGCTAAGACTCATGAGCCGGGCATGGTGGTATGGGACACCGTGGTCGAGCTGTCGGCCTACGCTAGGGCCACATGCCTCTCCGTAGTGACCAGTGAGCAACTCGGATTCATGAGCCGAATACGGTGGTATGGGACACTGTATTCGAGCTGTCGGCCTACACTGATTGGTGACGAGCCCTTTGTAGTGACCCCCAACATACTCTGAATTTGCGGTGAGGCGACGAGTTTTGCCGTGGTGAATAGAGTATGAACTAGGCCTATATCAATTTAGTGATGAACCATTAAAAAGGTGATGGAGGAGTGGTGTAATGATTGCGTGTAACAGCCCTGACAGCCTTTGCAGCGCGCTAAACCACACTATCGTATGAGAGTATCTAGGACTGACGACCCTAGAATGGATCATTGTTTGGGAATGATATAAGGAAGGTACCTTAGTTTCCCAATACTGTTGTTTGAAATGGACTAATAACAACTCGGTAATCATGCTCATCATCGCATTGGAAGATGTGGAGCACTGAGGGTACCAGCATGCCGCGGACGTAAGATGGTGCCGCATGAGGGAGTATGTTGGTGATGGCATGCATCATAATCGCATCTCATCCTTGCATTAATTACAATACTTAGGAATGTTGTTTGTACTGCTTTATCATTTCTATTTGACTGATTTAATAACTTGTTAACTTATGCTCTATTGTTCCACTGAGTTAGCTACTCACTCCCACGTTACGGGATGGTGTTCTGGACACCCACCAGACTCTGTCTTAGACGCAGGTACCGACGATCCACAGGAGGCTGACCCTGATTATTATGAAGATCAGGATGAGTTTTCCTTTATGCAGTTCGCTGGAGGCTTTTCGTAGGCTATCCAGATTTACAGGACTACAGGGTTCATGATCACAGTTGTACCATTTTGATATTTTGATTTGGGAACAAATACATGTATATGGTGACTCAGTTGGTATTCATACTCTTAAGATCGAGATCGTTTTGTTTTATATTTCTATATACATCATTCAGTCTTCTGCTTGCATTTATACATGGATCTGAAGTATGAATTACTGTTTTGGTATAATCTCACTCATGTTTATTGCACTAACATACGTAACATTCAATCATAAGCATTTGTGTTGCATAAGCGATGTTTTGGAACTCGGGTGTTGAGTTGCTACTCGACCCTCGATTTTCAGGGTGTTATAGAAATCTGATTGGAAGAAAGATGGGAAAATGGCTGGTGATTAGAATCACACTTCTGGTAAATGGAATGGAGACCCCAGTGACAAAGGTACTCTTCTAACTTTCCCAGTTCTTGTATTTCGAATATCATGGTGAAGGTGTTGCTGCCCATTTGGATAGCCTTATGAGCTTGCTGTGTGCTAGTTATTTCTTCTCAGAAGTCATAGATTTCTTTTAGGGATCTTGAAGTGCATAATCGGTTGCCTGGTGATGATTTCAACTTTCAATTCAATGCGGGAATCCAAACCACTGAAGATTACAGGTTCTATGCCATTTCGGCAGAGTTCCCTGAGTTCAGTAACAAGGACAAGACTCTAGTTTTTCAATTCTTGGTAAAACATGAACAAAAGCTTGACTGTGGCAGTGGCTACATGAAGTTGCTTAGTGGTGCAGTTGATCAAAAGAATTTTGTGTGGTGAGACTCCTTACAGGTAACTAGTATTAATGCTCTAGTGTTTTTGTCCTCCATTTTATTTCCTTTTCACCCTATATGGTGATTTAACCTGGTAACCATTTGTATATGTGGAACTACAGTATCATGTTTCTAGGTGATGTATGTTACCACATATTGCTGGAATAACAACACTACTGATTTTGACCTTCTATTTGTTCCTTTTCCCCACAGTCAACTTCTAGTTTTTCTATTTTGCTAAGTTAATCCATGGTTTTAGTGGATTGAGCCTGATGGTTATTCTTATGCGACATGATCCTCATTCAAACTATAGAATAGGGTGTTTTCAGTGACATCCCTATCTTGTTGAAACTCTTGCATGTGTAATGTTAAGTCTTCTCCTTTTAAACATTCCTTCACGAAGGGACTGACTGAACTTTCAGGAAACATTCCTTTACAAAGGGACTAACTGATTCTTTCTGTTTGACAAGGGGTACGATGACATTCCCAAAGAGATACACAATGCTGATGCCAAAAAAGGTAGCTGATTTATAATTTTCATGTGCTATAATACAACCCAGTCATAACAAACACAGTTCCATAGAAGCACACCAGTTTATGAATGACTTGCTTAACTGCTTCCTTACAGTACATGTATGTTTTACTTGAATTGGTTTGCTGTAGCTAGAAGACTGGGATGATGAAGAAGATGGTGAATGGACAGCTCCAACCATTCTAAATCCTAAATATAAGGGTCCGTGGAACCCAAAGGTTTGTGAACCAGTAATGCCAATCCAGATAAAAATTGAGTTTTAGGTACCACGATTTTCAATTTTCTATTTCATCCAATGACAACAAATTAAAAGCCCAACTACAAGGGAAAATGGAAGGCTCTGATGATTGACAATCCATGTTCAGGCAGATTTTACATTTTTGATTAAATTGTCCCAGGTTCTTACTCCCAATTTTCTTATTTTATATATTTTTCTAACCTAGTATTATATCCACAGATTTCAAGGATGATCCTGATATTTATGTTTACCCTAATTTGAAATTCGTGGGTGGACCTACTTCTGAGTCTATGTAGGATTTCAATAGTTATACTTGAGCCCCTTTGTTACATCTCACAGCCACTCAGAACCTCGTTCAAAGTTTTACATATCAAATGGTCTTAAGCCCTCTCTTTTGTCTTTTTTAGATGGTAGGATTACATATCATTTGAGGCTAGATTTAAATGTTTACAACAAATGGACTTGAGTCCATGACTTGAGTTGTAATATGGGGTGTTTACATATTGGATCAAGTCATGTGCAGGTTGTTTACAATCTAGATTGTTCAGTTCAGCAGCAAACTTCCTAAAGGTCATTCCATCTATTTTCTTTTCATTTTCTTTTTTAAAACCTCTTTACTTCTTTTCCAGTTTTTCTCTGTTGTAATATATGCTTGTCTTACTAAAGAAACTTATTCAGGAATATAGCCATTTCAAGTTTATTGCTGCATTCTTGATGTTTCAATATGATAAAGAAAGATTGTAACAGCCCACACCCACACTGTATGATATTGTTTGCCATGGGTACAACCCGCACGGTTTTATTCTTAGGGTTCTCCCCCGAAAGGCCTCATACAATATAGGGTAACAACTCCACATATAACTATCACAACTTCTAACAACTCTTCCGATGTGGGACAAGGTTCCGCCTCTCACTGGGTACACAGTAGCTTGGCAGCCATTGGTAGCTCACCCAAACCCTCAGGTCATGCCCACATTAGCACCCGCCCACATGTGACCACAGTGATGGGGCGTCATAATATCCCTCACTGAGGGGAGAGCCGTCCTCGACTCTGATACCATTTGTAACAGTTCACGCCCACACTATATGATATTGTCCGCTCTGGGCACAGCCCGCACTGTTTTGTTCTCAGGGTTCTCCCCCGAAAGGCCTCATTCTCAGGGTTCTCCCCCGAAAGGCCTCATACAGTATAGGGTGACAACTCCATATATAACCATCACAATTTCTGACAATTCTTTCGATGTGGGACAAGGTTCCGCCTCTCACTGGGTACACAGTAGCCTGCCAGTCACTAGTAGTTCTCCCAAACCCTCAGGTCCCGCGCACATCAGCGCCCGCCCACGTGTGACCACAGTGACAAGGCATCATAAAGATGGTAATCCAGGAAGAGGAATTATATGATCCTTGAGCAAGGATATCAATAAGATATGCATGTAGTATGTATAATTTGTAGCAATTATCCACATCATTGATCTGATGAGCCCAAATGGATTTATTAGCCCCCCAAAGATCTACTGAATAGAACAATCCTATATAGCTTATACCTCATGCTTTAGATAGGTGAACACTATGCTACATGTTATTTGATATTTAAACACTGTTGTAGATATACCATGGTCTGAACTCTAGACCAAGTTATTAGGATCAAGTGACTAGTACCATTGGGCCACATGTCTAATCTGTGAATATTATTGAGGCAACAATTTTACATTACCTTATTTCATCAGTAGCTGACTTAATTTCGGCTATTTACTATATATTTAGTTCAATTTCTTATTCAGGCCTTCTCAGCAATATTTAGTCCAGTTTCATATTCAGCACAATCTTTTGAATTTTGTGAATGGGATTCTTATTAAACAATCGTGTGAATTATTTTTTGAATGACTATCAGGTGTAAGATTTTTTTTTTAAAAAAGAAATAAATGTGATGATATTTTTTTCGCAGATATTTTAGTGACGGACCAAATCTGTCACTAATTTCTGAACAAGTTGAAAATCAACGACAGATTTGAGGTTCGTCGCTTCTCCTCATATTAGCGACGGACCGTATCTGTCGCAAATATTTTTAATGATGAATATTTCGGGTGGGTTTTTTCGAATTTTAGCGACAATTTTTTTTTTTCGACGTAAAAAATTTACTATCCAGCAAACAGCCACGGACAAAGCAATGGATGAAATTTGTCGTTTATTTGGTTTTACGACGGATCTGGTCTATCGCAAATTCGTGATTTTGGCGTAGTGAAACTTTAGGTGAAGGTTGTCATATGAATTATTTGGAATCAATGTTTTAATACTCTAGCAATTGTGATCTATGTTTTATTTACATATTTGGCACTACTTTCAATTATTTGGCATTGTCCTATTCACCCCCTCTTTAGGACATCCTAAGCTCTCCATTTCAAGAGGTATCAGAGGGTTGATTTTTTTTATTTTTACAATTTACCTCCTTGAGCTAGATCCAAAGCTTTAATATGTCAAAGTTCGAAAGCTTGTCTATTACCAGGCCACCTCCCTTTTATGGCTCTAATTATTCATACTGGAAAGCCAGGAAGAGGATTTTCCTCAAATCCTTAGATGAAAGTGTGTGGCAAGCCACTGAATCTAAGTGGATCCCTCCTATGATAGAAGTAGTAGCCAATGATGGAACCATATCAATGAAAGAAACCGCATTTGCTTTTTGGACTACAATTGAGATATGTGAAAGTAGTGCAAAAGCAGAAGCCTTAAATGTTATAACTTGTGCTCTATCGCTTGATGAATTCAAAAGAATTATTTATTGCGATATAGCTAAACAAGCATAGGATATTCTCGAAATGACACATGAAGGAACTACTATAGTAAAAAAAATCTAAAATTCAAATCCTCATAACCAAATTTGAGGAGATTTGTATGGAAGAAAATGAGTCTTTTATGGACTTCTATACGAAATTAGATGACATAGTAAACTCCATGTGGGGTCTTAGAGATAGAATCCCTGAAAGCAAGGTTTGTGCAAAAATACTGCGATCACTACCTGATAGGTTTAATTCAAAGGTTACTGCTATATAGGAGTTAAGGGATATAGATGTTATGAAAGTGGAGAAGCTAGTTGGTTCTCTTCAAACTTATGAGCTGAATTTCAAAGCTCCTAAAGTAAAGTCCATTGCTCTTAAATCTTCTAAATCTAATTCAAAGGAAACTAATGCAAATTCTGATTTTGAAGAAAACGAAGATGATATGGCAATGTTAACAAAGAAATTTTATAGATTTTTCAAAAATAAGAAAAGAACATATTTTCAAAAACCATCTGATAAAAGAAAAGGAAAATTAAATTTTTGGAAATCTAAAACAAAAGACAGTCAATGTTTCAACTGTTATGAATATGGGCATTTGGCTTCTAAATGTCCTAAAAAGGATAAATCTAAAAGAAAGGCATGATAGCTACTTGGGATGAATCATTAGAATCTGAAACTAATTATGAATATGATGAATCAGACCAGAAAAATGCAAACGATTTGGAAGCCTTTATGACGATAGCCAGAGTCACTTCATCAAATAGCTGTAATATGTTTGACTATAAAACTCTAAGAAGTGACCCTGAAAATAAAGATGATCTTCAAGATGCTTATAATGCCCTATATAGAGAGTTGTAAAATTGTTGTCAAATTAAAAATTCAAAAAGAAAATTATGCTAAACTAAAATTAGAACTTGAAAAAGTTGTTTTAGAAAAATCTCATTTTTTAGATTGTTTTGAAATAACAAAATTAGATTTGAGTTTTAAGTCTTCTGAATTGCAAAAACTTAAAACTAAAAATGAGAAACTAAAACTTGAAATTTCTTCCCTTCAGAGTTTAAAGGACACTTGGAAATATGCCCTTAGTGACGAAAAACTTGAAAAACTGTTAACTTCATCGAGATGATATGGTGATAAGTTTGGTTTGGGTTATATTAAAATTAACTCTTTGAAATCTAAGGATTCTGCTCATACCTTTGCAAAAGGAGAATCCTCGAACTCTAAAGCTGAGACTCTAAGAGATTTAAATTGTAAAAGGAATTACTTCAAAAATTCAAAATCTTTTCAAGTCTCTAATGTAATAAATAATGTCAATGTTTATAAACATCAAAGGAATAATAAATCTCCTTTAGCTGAAAAAATTGTGGACTTGCTTAAAGAGCTATTGAAATCCAACTCAGATGAGACTGGAGTATATAGAAAAAGAAGAAATCCTAATTCCCAAAACCAGTGAAAAACAAGAAATCCTCCTAAACCTAGAACCATAATGAAATGGGTTCCAAAGGTTAAGTGTCTTGTTGCCCACATAACTTTCGAAGCTAATAGCCATTCAAGATAGTACCTACATAGTGGATGTTCGAGACACACGACAGGTGATAAGGCTATTGTAACATCTCGACTTTTCAGGACCCGAGTACACGACCCGTTTCCTAAAAACTTGAGTGTTAATATTAAAGGATGGTTAAATTCAAGTGTGTGTGTGTATATATATATATATATATATATATATATATATATATATATAATATATTATATATATATAATATATATATATATATTATATATATATATCAATTATCAGTGTAGCAAATGAGAGTAGAATGGACAAATCAAATATAAGGAAAGTTTGCATTATCATCTAAATATACAAGAGTTGCCCATAATGACTTATACAAACCAATGTCTCCAAAATTTACAAATACAAGAATTACATGATCCAATACATGAGAAATAGTAGAATGCAAGTAAATTTGAGCCGCAAGACTCCTCAGCTTCTCGAGGTAGATATAGTCATGCAACCCTGGCACTTGAACCTGACTCCTCATAAGCTCGAACCTGGAATGAATCCTATACAATTAGATTCAAGTTCTACACACTACCTAGGGTTCAAGATCATTGCCTAGGGTTTGAATTATTTATCTTAGGGTTTTAATGTAGAATTTAGGGTTTTCATCCTACGGTTTAGCCCTAACTTAGATTCTAAGATACTAAATTATTATTATTATTATTATTATTATAATATAATGGATCAAGTAATATTCATAATGGGAGTATTAATCAATCAATACTAGAAACGATGATTCACAAGTTCACAATTAACATACCAACGCTATTTAATATTCCTATAATGACTAACAATCTCTTATATAACACAAGTAATAATGATAGAATATTTACTAATGATCATATGATGATCCCTAATAATGATATTCATATTAACAATACTTATACTCGTCCCAAAGCGATAGTATTTTCTAATGATAATAGTCATGACTTTTAATAATGAATACAATCACGATAATAGGTACTATGATCTACCATAAGTTACGAGTTCCTACAATTAGATCCAAATTTCACACACTATCTAGGTTTAGATTTTTAAGTTCAATTACTAACGGATGTAATACGAATATTAATAACGTTACTAATATAAAATAGAAATCCAATAATGGCTAATGATGCATTGTCGATCGTAATACTAAAATGGGTCTAGATTACTTAATTTAGGGGTTAAACCTAGAGTTAGATCTAGGTTTAGATCTTTGGATTCAATTCTAATTGATGTAATATAAATGGTATTAATTATTAAAAATGATAATCTAATAATGGTTAATGGTAACAACAATAACAAACATGATTGAATGAAAAGGCTTACCTTACTCGAGCTAGATCTGAGCGAGTCGACTCAACCAATGCCTCTCACTCACTCTCACCCTTCCTCTCTTCCTCTTTCACTCAGGGACGAGCCAGACTGAGTCTGAACTCAGTCCATCCATGCTCAGCTCAACCTAGGGCTTGGCCCAACTCGGTGCAACACGTCAACTCGTTGAGTCGACTCAGGAATGACTAAACAGCCACAATGCACACACCCCTCAACCTTTTAGGCTTCTTCCTTGCTAACACAGCCAGACCAGTGGGGTTTTTGGGCTAGACCAGACCTAACCCAACCCAGCTGGACTCAGCTCAGTTCGAGCCTGACTCGGCAGGTTTTGCCAGCCACCCTCTCGTCCTCACTCTTTCCTTTCTCTTTCCTTTCTCTATTTCTTTTCCTTTCTTTCATGTATCTCTTCTTCTTTCCCTCTAGCTGTTTTTTTACTTCTCTAAGGGCCCTGACTTGAATCAGACTCAGTGCAACTCACCGAGTCAGCATGGCCATGGCCGGCCAGTAGCACAATCGCACCTTTGTGAGTGACGCTTCAACTTAACTCAACTCTGATATTCTTTTTCTCTTCTTCTCTATCCTTCCTGCTTCCCATCTTCCTCTCTTTTGTTTGTTGTGGTCCCATAGGGAAATCATTGGACGATTGGATTCGTCGCAACTTGAACCGATTCAGTGCGGTTGGTCGAGGAAGGAGGCATGACTGTTAATGGTGGATTCTAAACGGAGGTTCATTCCTTCGAAAGCTTTGCATTGGACGGTCTGGCTACGTCCCTGAAAGCTTGGGGAAAGCTCAAATCGAAGCTCTTGTGGGGCTTATTCAATGGTTCAAACTTGGGAGACGGCGGCTATTTCTAGAGTTCTTGAGAGGGGCCGATGGAGAGGCATTTTCTCTCCTTTTTCTTGTAGGAAGATCCAACTTTTCCTAGGCCGTTAGATTGAATCCAAACGGTCAGGATTAGATCCGTTAAAACCACCTTGAAATACGGCTGGTATTTGCAAAACTGGCCGATTTTCTCTTGGCTATGGGAGAGAACCCTAAACCGTGGATTGGACGGTTGAGATTTCACAGAACCCTAAACCGTGGATTGGACGGTTGAGATTTCACCGAACAAAAGGCTGAGATTGAAGGAAACGAAACTCACGCGGATTTCCAGCGTGGCGCAGCATGTCAGTTTCCATTTTTGGAAATTTTTGTGCGCAAGACCTATTTGGCCGAGAATCATGTGCCCACACGTATAGGGAAACCCAAGAAAGAGGTTGGGTTTTAGTCGAACCCATTGTCTGAATCATTTGGACGGTCTGGATTGGATCTAGGTGGCCCACCTTGATCATAATGGTTTCATTTTGGGACAACAAGAAACACATTACGCTTGCTTCTTTGCATCTCTCCTTGCGAAATCCCACGCGTGCGTGGACTCGCAAGGATGACATGGTTCTGATTGGTTTTGGCACCACGACACGATGGACGGCTCGAATCACGAAGATGGTAGTCGTAGGTGGGCCACATCTCATCCTAAAATGAACTCCGTTCATTCAAATCCGCCCAGGCTGGAAATCTCAGCAATTCGAGATTTTTTGCGGGTCAATGCCAGTTTGACCG
Source organism: Magnolia officinalis (assembly GCA_021015155.1). NCBI lineage: Eukaryota > Viridiplantae > Streptophyta > Magnoliopsida > Magnoliales > Magnoliaceae > Magnolia > Magnolia officinalis. Next base: position 39,147,957 of record JAJHSJ010000003.1, read on the forward strand.
GTCTGGCGGTCTGGTGCACTGAGTGTATGCAGTTCACGGTGTACATGCACTCTAGTGTGGGGCCCATGATGATGTTTGTGGGAAATCCACACCGTCCATCTTCTTCCACTGGTCTTTTTAACCACCTAAACCCAATTTGAGGCAGGTCCTATGTTCAGATGGCCCATACCAATCAAAATCTACAGGTTAGGTGCCTATTAGTATGGCTCCAAAGGTCAGATCATCTGGCAATTTAATGGTTAAGATTCTTAAGCCTAGGGCCTTATTTTAAGGTGGTCATGTAGTAAGTGGCCCACAAAATGATTTACTTAAAATCCTTGGTGGTTAATTACAAGTTTTTGAGATTCGATGGCCTTACTGGTTTCAAACCGATGATCCACATCATCCGTTCTCCTTGGAGGCCTTGATCGGGGTCTCTGACTAAAAACCAGGTAGATCTTGAGTTCAGGTGGGCCATGCATGTAGATATAGATCCCTAAATCGTGGATTTTCATCGTTCCAATGGTCAAATTTGATCCATACTTATCATTGACGGTAAAAAGGTACTAAAGGGGCTATGTGTGTGTTTAGGATCTTCTCGCTAATCCAAATGCTAATATTAATATTTATTTTGTTACTATTATCATTTATTATCATCATGGTTTATTTTACTTTATTATTATTATCATGCCTATATGTAAGTTGTGGGCTACTCATTGTGCATTGATCGATGATTCGTGTGGAGTGAACAAATGGTAATCCCCATGATTTGGGTCCCCATGATGTGGAGTGAGCAAATGGTAATCCCCATGAACAAATGGTAATCCCCATAAAGGCCTTCCATGGCTCGCATTCGATGGTTCTGATGGTCGATTTAAAGGTCAAATGCTCTTGAATTCCGACCAACCCAAGTCTCACTCATTTGATGATCGAATTGCGGCTAATCAAAAGGTGATTAGTAGGGTGGTTCATGTGTGTTCCCACACAAGCCTGTTAATTGGGTTTTAATGGTAACACCTGAGTACGAAAAATACGGGGTGTTACAATCTACACCCCTTAAAGAGAATTTATCCCTGAAATTCAATACTTCTACCATGGATAGGAACGACGGCAATTTAGTTATCAATGCTTCTAAGCATTCACTAGTTTTCTTTAAAGGTTGTGTGTTTGTAAAAAACTGGGGTTATTACAATCTACACCATCCTAATGAATAACGTACATCTCAATTATCAACACCATCCTAATGGTGTACCCTATATCGTATCTGTCTAAGCATGTTATCACAACTTAGATTTAATCAAGCCATAGGTAGATTTTCTAACTTTCTCATCTCTATTTTAACAAGTCGGCCCATGTATATGTTTAAGTGTGAAAACCCAACAAGCTATATACAGATCTACCACAACCTTTGAGTCTCTAGCCTAGTAGGACAACCAAGGCGTTTAAGTCCCACTAAAGGTTATAAGTCATTCTGGTATTAACCAAAATTAGCAATTTACTTAACTTCCTACCAAGATCAGGGTTTCCTATCGTATTTATTAAGATTACAATTCCATCTAGGTGGGAGCTAATAGCAATTTTGTATCCTTCTCATCCTTCTCATCATTTTTTTTCACCTCTAACGTTAGGAAGCGTTCCGTCATCCAACCATGCCTAGGAGACGATGATGAACAACAGGGTTTTCTAATTGCATGGTTGGATGACGGAACGCTTCCTAACGTTCATACATCATACAGATTGATTGTGACTAGGTTAATTTTGTTGTCTGTCTTGTCTCATGGGCATGATATTGTGATGAAACCCGATCTAATTCACACCTATCTGATCTCTTGAAAACTTGATTAAATGAAGTTCAGATTTGATTTCCAGGTTATATCTTCCAACTGGATGAAGATGGGACTCTAAGTCCAGTTGCGTTCATGAATCGATCGTAGATCTCCCTGATCTCTACAAGTGGATCCTCTGAATCCCTAGTTTCCCACCTCAGAATTCTACTAGTTTTAGATTACTATTTCACCATTATTCACTCATATTCACTGGATTTAGATTTCATTTTATTCTAGTTCTAGTTCTAGTTACTTTCAGATTACGTACAAGTTTCAGTCCCTGTGGATTCGACCTCGGTCTCACCGAGTTTATTACTACATCACAACCCTATACTTGGGGAGTGAACAAGTCTTTGGCGCCGTTGCCGGGGATTGACGGTTACGTTTTCTGAGATTAACTAGTTTTAGGATTAGTTTAAGATTAGGATTTTCTAATTTTATGTTAGAATTTTTTTTTCTATTTGATTTCTAGAAACTAACCTGTTTTTTCTGTTTTGTAGGATCCTGACATAAACTTCTAATTTGGTAATCCCTTCCTAACTTCTCTACTTTTCCTATTTTTAGCCTTAGGGTTGTATTTTCTATTTTTAGAAGTTCTCATAGGATTTCTTTTAATTTTAGAAGCTTTCCTTTTTAGGAATTAACTACTTTTTAGAAACTTTTAAATTTAGGTTTAGATTTTCTAATTTAGAAATTTTCTAATTCTAGGGTTTTCCATTTAGAAAATTTTCTATTTTAAAGAAATTTTCCCTTTTTAGAAACTAACATTACTTTCTATTTTAGGATTAGGTTTTCTATTTTAGAACTTTCTAATTCTAGGTTTAGGAAACTTTCCCTTATTAGAAACTAACTTTCTATTTCCATCTTAGAATTTTTTTTTAACTTTAGGATTTCTATTTTTAGAAACTAATCTCTTTTGTTTTCTTATGCAGGACCTTAACATAGAACTTCAAATCTGGTAAATTCTTTCTAATTTCTCCTCTATCTACTTTCCATATTGCTGTAGGATATTTTCTTCTGTTTTTCTTAGGATTAGATTTGGAGTTCGGGTTTCACCATGTATATGCACGAGTGGGAACGTCAATATGCTGAGATAGCTTTTGAACATGCAAAAAAATGTGAAGGGATGTATGATGATTATGATAGAAATCAATTAATGTCTCAGAATTTTCCTAAAACAATCATCGAGAACCGACCAGAGTATAACGCTCCATCGGTTAAGAAGTCCTTACGTGATCATATGCAGGAGAACAATTACACCCCACAGATTAACAAAACAGTACGTGAGTGTTGGGGTGATCATAACTATGGGAGTGAGAATTATTATCACTCATCCGATAAAAAGAAAACAATGCGTGATTATATTATGAGTGATAATAAGTATTACCAACCATCAGATTCTCCCACCTATGACACGTATGACTATAACCAATGGAAACATCAATGTCGGGAAGCTGAACCAGCTCTATATCAGAGTGATAATTCTCTTAGGTCATCTACCTTTGAAACCCAATCAGAAACAATCCAAGAGGACTCACTTCAGAAGCTCATGAAAGCACAAGAGCAGTTCAATCAACTTGTCATACAATCATGTGAATTGATCAAATCCTCAATTCCAATAATTCAGTCACACCTTAGAAGGAAGATGCTATGTTATCCCAACCTCATCTTAATCTAGAAGCACAATGTGAAGAAAGTGATCATAATTCACTTGTGGCAGAAACTGAAATTATGACTGATGGTTCAATTTCCCGATGAGTCGATCTCGATGACTGTCCAAAGGAATGATCAAGAGACATGGGTGTCTTTCAAATATGATGATAGTGTTACACGTCACTCACATGACGCACATGATTTCAATGATGAGGGAGAGGTTAGTTTATTCGAACCTCAACCCAATTTAGGAATGGAATGTGAGGAAAGAGAGCCCATCCCAAGTGTGCACTGCACGGAATTAGATGATGATGAGTATTGGGATTCAATCTCAAGTGTGGCCCCTGCCAATAATCAAGAGGTTCGGGAAGTTGTCAACCATAGTGATCTACTCCACCTATCTAACATGACTGATTTAAATATGGAGGATGAACCACTTTCAACTAACCCTTCCAACCTTTGTGATGCATGTTTGGACCACTCCCCTGAATTGAATGATGATAGGATTCGGGAGATGGACGATTTACTTTACATGACTCTGGAATTTGAAACTACCCAATTGAGGCTACAATCTGAGTTATACACTTTAGACGAGTCAATGCCTCCACTGAGAAGCTTCAATGACCAGAGTCTTCATATCAATGTTCCCCCTATTGATCTCTAACTTGTCTGTGCAGGGCAGGAGCAAGAGAGCATGTGTTCATCCGCTTCTAGAGATGATAGAATCCTTGGAAAAATCATCACACACTTCAATGCAGGAGACAAGGCACTCTCAGCTGAATTTCCTAATTCTTTGGACGATTGCGTGGCACACTTTTCAGATTCGAATGATCCTATGATTAAAGAAATAGTAGATGCCTTACAAGAGATTATCTTGGTAGTTGTTACTAACTGAGAGAACCCGTACTCTGAAGCCCCTCTTTCCCCAGAACCTAAATGTTTACCATTAAAGGAAGAGGAGCTGAAAATTGAACTGAAGTCTGGAACTTCGGAATGCATTGAGACTACATTACTTCCTGAAAATTTTTCTGAATTTTATCTACCTGTAGTCTCTGATTCACCATGGGATACTAACTTTGAGACTTTTTCTGACATAGGTGAATCATATATACTTTGGATACCTCAGGCAAATCAACGACAATTTTTTACTGAGGAACATAAGTTTCTCTAGCCATTCATGCTCTAGGGCATCAAAGCCTATTGCAAAAAGGGCATTTGGATGATCCTGTTGAGAAACCTACTGAGAAATTTATCACGATACTGGCCAGAAGAAGAACTATGCGGCATGATCAAGTAGCTTTTCCTGTTTGCATAGGACTAGGGTAGTTGCTTTGGTCTGGCTGAAGACGATAAACTTAGCGCTCCTGGGAGGCAACCCAGCTTTTCAATTTATTTCATTTTCCTAGTTAGTTAGTTCAATGTTTGTGGGTAACATTACTGCAAACCCTCACGAGACTACAACTCGTCCACTAGCGGCAACCTAGGGGTTTAAAGGCTTGTTGTATATGCTAAATGCAATCGAGAGCACCTGCGAAAGTGGTATAGGTAGGAGTTTATTTTTGTTATTTGTATTTTACTTGTGTTGGTTTCTCTCTTGCGCTGACTTACTCTCTTGCTGATATTTTTGAAAAAGTCTCTCGATTCGTTATCCAGGTACTATCTTCCCATCACTTCTCTTTTACTTTTGTTGTCCCATGTGTATGACATGCTTACATCTTTCACATTGAGGACAATGTAGATTTTATATAGCCTGTGGACGAGGGTGATCAATCCTCTGCGGTGGAGAAAACCTATTATCCCTCATCCGAGCAAAGCAGCTCTCTGTAGGGTGACCCGGTCTCCCGCAGTATGTACAGGTCACACCTGGACGCCTCATCGGAACTACTGGCGCCGTGGTCCTGGGGGGAGAGTCAATACGAGGCCTCTTGCCGAGGAAAGGCCTGCTCTGAATATCTGGTCGTGGTCTCGTAACCATAGTACCACGAGCACGTGTTAGCCGATCAATATCCTGCTCTGCCCTCATAGACATGTATCAGCTCGGCATAGGAGGGTATACTGACGTAGTACATCTTCGACCGATGTCAGGTCGCAAGCCCTCAGAAAAACATCTTGAATATAGTCAGAACAAAACGGCCCAACTCAGTGAAGCGATGCTCATACTCGGTAACTGACATGCCTCCCTGCCTGAGGCGTAAAAACTCATTCTCCCTCTCATGTCGGTAGGTCTGAGGGTAGTATTTCTCATGGAAACGGAACTCGAAAGCCCCCCAAGTCCATACGTATCTGACTGCCACAGTCCGTAAGACACTGTCCCGCCATAAGCTAGCCTCCTTCTTAAACATGAAGGTGGCCAACTCAACCTACTCCTGCTCCGTACAATGGAGCATCCGTAGCATCTTGGAGATACGGTCTAACCAGTACTCAACCTCCTCGGGTCTGTGAGAACCCGTGAAAGTATGAGGCCTCAAGCGCTGGAATCACTCGAGAAGACCGTGAGTACCCACGTCTCCCGTAGGGTACACAGTAGATGTGGGTGGAGGCACATCCTCAGCCTGAGTAAGAGGCTCTATGTCTTAACAGGAGGTGTAGATGGTGAAGGTGAAGTCGCACCCCCACCCTGAGATAAGGCCCCTGCAATAGTGGTCATAAGCTGCTAGTGCTGGTGCTACTGCTACATTGCTGCTGATGCATCATCATCATCAACTGCTCAAACCTATTAGTAGGTGGAGCAGCCTGTGGCTTATACTGTGTCGAAGAGGATACCCGGTTCTGCTCACGAACTGGTGGTGTAAAAGGTGGCAGTCCAGCCGTGGGACCAGTGGAAGGCTGAGACGTAGGTCTAATCTCACGATCCGGGCCCAAGTCAGGAGCCTGGTCCATCGTATCAGTGAGTAGGAGGTGTACCGTGCTCCGCGTATATTTTCATGGCATGCCCTATACAACATAGGGTGCAACGCATGTGAGATGAAGCATATCAACACAATACACAAGCACTTAAGCATTCCATACACTTCATAACAAAAAGGTTGTATGCATTTCATTTACCAAAATTGTCACAATACATGGAATATAGAGTTACATGAATCATGACAGAAAATGCATGTGAGCTAATTACAACCAAAGCTTTAATCACTTAAAACATACTACTAGCTACTACACCCATCAACATGAAAACATAAACCGCCTAAAGCGGTGACCAAAACAAACTACAAGGCAACAGTATGGATGACTAGACATCCGAGTCTGGCGATGGAGGAGGGGCGCCCTTATCCTGCAGGCAACACAGGATGGCCCTCAAGGTGCGGGACACTTTACTGAATTTCTGCTTCATAAAGGCCTCGTTTTCCTCAAGTTTTGTCTTGCTTCGACTCGGGCCTCCTGAATCTCCTGCCTCAAGGCAGCTTGGCCCTGTCGTAGCTCCGCATGATCCTCCTCCAGTCGAGCTATGCGAGCATCCAAAGCAGCCCGATCAGTATCTTGCACCGGTGCCGTAGGAGGGGAGCTCTCCTCAGTATCTTGGGCCTCTTCTTCTTCTTCCTGCTCCGCCTCTATCTCATCACCACTTCTTTCCTCGCTCTCTTCATCTAGGTCAATACTTTCCTCCCCCTCACTATCAGACTCAACCCCATACTCGTCGAGTCAGGCTTGGCACTGCCGAGGGCCGATCCCCATGTTGTTAAGCGTAGCATCGCTTATGATCTGGATCAGTGCAATATCATCCATATTAAGTCTATAGCCGACCTCTCGAGCAAGCTTACATACCAGACGGCCGAACGGGAGTGAGATGTCATTTCTGACAGACTGTGCGGTCTTGATTATCTAGAATAGGGCGAACGTGGGCAGGCACAACTTATCTCCATGTCCAACCCTGTACAGGAAGTTCACCATCAAACGAGTACATTCAGTGCGGTTGCCCCACTGTGGATACACATTGTATATAAAAATGTAGTGAAGCAAACGGAAATCATCTGTTAATTTCGTCGATGGGAGGCAGTTGCCTCTGGTCCAGGGAACCAGTCGGCCACAAAGGTATCGCGTACGACGGTCTCTTTCTCGCGCACTCTTGAAATAATCCTCACCAGCATGTACTTCACCACGTGGAACTCCCATGACCAGGGACACTAAGTCCACGTTGATTGTATAATTTCGCCCCCTAATAGAAACAATGAACTGGAGAGGATCAAGCGATGGGTCTTGGATGTGAGCGTAGAAAGTACGAACCGTATTCTCACATGCGTGAGACTTAGCTTCGAACATGGGACCCCACCAACATCCACCAAGCGGTCCATAATTGGGTGTAGCCCAAACAACCTCTCATCTACGTGAGCTTCAAGTACAACCCTGTGGCCACCAAACCGACTGTGCTCAAAGCCTATCGGTAACGCTCTTTCGATGGAAACTTGGGGATCTAGGTCCCGCTTCGACCTATGCTCACGGACGACACTTGTATTAGCCTCGGCGTCAGTCCTTCTCCTTGGACGGGTTGGGCGACTAGGCCCGGCTTCATCCGCGGTACTCTTCCTCTTTTCCATAAGAGAAAAGATGGTAGAGATGGAGAAAATGGCCGTAACAAACTCAAATAGGGCCATGGAAAGCGATGAAAAGTGATGGAAAGAGAGAGAAAGGGCTGAAGTTACTGATCCTCCACCAGTTTGAGCCTCAACAGGGGTTACAAAGGCCCAAAGAACAGGGATTTGAGAAGGAAAATAGAGAAATGGAGTGGGGTAGGGCGTGTGCACGATTTTAGCTACAAAAGGGGTGTGTAAGAGCCCAAATGAGAGAGAATGGAGAGGGTGGGGAGGTAGGGAGTGTTGTAGACGATGGAAATGGATGAGTTGTGACCGAAAATGTTGGATTGAACGATTAGGAGAGAGATTTGAGGAAGAAAACAGCAAGTTGGAAGAGAAAAGAGGGCTTAAAATGGTGGGAGGTGAGAAAGGGGCAAAAACAGACTACTTATGGGGTCCCCACGAAAATTTTGCGGGCCTCACACGTGACTAGGGGCCGACCCAACGCCGACCCGCACCAACCCGACAGGCCCGACCCAAGGGGGCAGCAGTGCACCACGGTAGGCGCGGTGCCGCCGCGGTCCTCTAGACTCAGGGCGGTGCCGCCGCGGTAGGGCGTGGCCACCCCCCTCCCAAGGTGCCAAAGACACCATGGGTCCACCGTGGGTCCCCCCGGATTGCCTCATGTGGCCCCTGACTCCCTTTCGAGTTGTTTTGGGTCATTCCGAGAAGGTTCTGATAATTGATGGTATTTTACCGATTTTCAACGGCTAAAATTAGGTGGATTGTGATCTAGACCCATCATTTGACGGTCTAGAAGGGTGTTGGGGGTGACTCATGTGATCAGGATTGAGTACAGACTCGATTTCGGCGTTCGTTTTTAGTGAACTTTACCGTTGGACGAAACTGGGATACCTATGATTGTTTCTACATGCTCTTGCACCCTCCTACGTCAAAAGGCATCAGTGTACGTCGTGAGACCATAACTCAGGTCCGGTTTAATCCAAATCATGCGCTGATACCAATTTGTAACGCCCTGAAATTCAAGGGTCGAGTAGCAACTCAACTCTCGAGTTCCAAAACATCACATATGCAACATAGAGAATGATGATTGAATGTTGTCTATGTTAGTGCAATAAACATGAGTGAGATTATACCAAAACAGTAATCCATACTCCAGATCATTGTATAAAATGCAAGCGGAAGACTGAAAGATGTATATAAATGTATATAAAAATAAAACGATTTCGATCTGTCTTCAAAGTATGATTACTTCACTGAGTCATCATATACATGTACTAAATCAAAAACAAAATGTCAAAAAATATAGTCCAACTGTCGTGATAGCCCAGTAGCCCCGTCAATCCGATAGCCTAAGCAAAGCCGCCGGAGAACTGCATATAGGAGAACTCATCTTGATTATCGTAATAATCAGGCTCAGCCTCTAGTGTATCATCGGTACCTGCATCTAAGATAGAGTCTGGTGGGTGTCCAGAACACCGTCCCGTAACGTGGGAGTGAGTAGCTAACTCAGTGGAACAATAAAGCATTGGTTAACATGTTATCAAATCAGTCAAGCAGTAATGATAAAGCAGTACAATCAACAATCCTAAGTACTCTTGTTAATGCAAGTATGAAATACAGTCGTGATGCATGCCCTCACCAACATACTCCCTCATACGACACCATCTTACGTCCGCAGCATGCGTTCATCCCTCAGTGCTCCACATCTTCTAGGCACATGCAGTGCGATGATGAGCATGATTACTGAGTTGTTATTAGTCCATTTCAAACACCAGTATTGAGAAACTAAGGTACCTTCCTTATATCATTCCCAAACAATGATCCATTCTAGGGTCGTCAGTCCTAGGTAATCTCATACGATGATACGGTTCTAGGTCGCTGTAAAGGGCTGCCAGGGCTGTTACACGCACTTGTTGCACCGCTCCCCCATCACCTTATCAATACAGGCCTAGTTTATACTTTGTTTACTATAGAAGGCTCGTCGCCTCTCCACAGTTTCAGAGTATGCTCAAGGTCACTACAAAGGGCTCGTCACCAATCAGTGTAGGCCGACAGCTCGAATACAGTGTCCCATACCACCGTATTCGGCTCATGAGTCTGGGTTGCTCACTTGTCACTACGGGTAGGCCCGTACCCCAGCATAGGTCGACAGCTCGACCACGGTGTCCCATACCACCATGCCCGGCTCATGAGTCTTAGCGGATCGAGGTACCAAGGTTAACGGGGTTACACTGGTAAGTTTGGTACCCTAGGTTCAAGCAGTAGCGTCCAAACATGGTGAACATATATTAGACAGATCGGGTTATGTGATGAGCCTGACTAGCACGAGCGCACAACCAACTGAACGACATGAAGTGCATAAGTACTTCGCGTGGCCTAACCACTGTCGCCAACTGAAGAATGATTCGGGTTCGTCAAATACATCGTACGTGGCGAATGAGTCTCAACCGCGTACTCAAGTCTGTTACCGATTGTCTGAACTATAATCATAGCCCCAATCACAATCAATCCTTAACCAGAAGCATGTGGAGTAAAGCATAATAAACAAAGTAATTCAAGCATGTTAACAAGCATGTCATAAAGCATGTTACAAAGCACAATATAAACAAGAAATAATTTCATAGTAAGCGGTTAAATTAAACAACCAACATGGAGGAAATCATATACATCTCTAAGTTAGTTGAGAATCCTATCTCAACACCTGCCTAAAGCACAATCATCTAAGTACTTACGCATACAAGCATTTTCACAAACACTTAGAATGCACTTCTTAATATACATAGCGTATATTAACCAAAACATGTATTTGGACGAATCCTTTCGCCGAGTAAGTATCATACACATATGTAGTATATACATATAGTCATTTATCATGGCAAACATACTTTCAAAATTTATACGTATACGGTACTTTCTACAAATACGAGGAATACAATATATTCAACATAGTTAACGTATAACTGAAAAACGAAACGGACAGCAGTTTGTACATGTGCAATAGCATACAGATCATGAATTTATCATTATCTGGCATTGAAAGCGTTGAAAACCATAACCTATACGTCTAAAGTCTGCACCTTACGCCGTAGAAACGAGTAATGGACTCAGTTAAACACCAAGTCTTAATCACTGGCAAAACGGCAACCTAAGACATGAAATAGGTTAGCTATTTCATCACTTGCAACAATCATAACCCTAGAAAAGATTAGGGTTAGGGTTTCTTACCTAGAAACGAAGCTAGAATCGCCGAAAAAGTGATTAGATCGGGGTGATGAAGCTTGTAGAGTGGCAGGGTAAAGTAGTTAGGAGATTCTCCCACTTCTCTCACACTTTCTCTCACTTTTCTCTCTTCTCTCTCCTAAGGTTTCTTCAAATTCGTATGGGCTGAATGAGAGAGGGTTTAAGGTCTTTATATAGGCTAAAACATAACCAAAATAGACCCAGGGTCAAGGTATACCTAGGTTATATCCAAAGTGGTCCATTTCGATCCAACGGAGCACTTCTGGAGGCCCATTTTCTGTGTGCGGTCGGACTTAAGCTTACTAACATTAGATCTAAGTATAGTTAAGTTTTCGTTCCAGTCGGGTTCTCAGATCGCACATGGTGGACCAGTTTCAGTTCAACGGTCACTGAAACTCGATTGGGGATTTTAAGTACACTGCCATGTGTATGAAATTTCTCCTGATCCGAGGGTGTATTCTGGCCTGATTCTGACGGTCGGAATCCTTATAACTGATCCACAAGCGACACGTGCCAGATTACTTAAATTTATATTTTATTTTTACTTAATTTCACATTTCTCACACTCTTCACTCCGGGCTCAAGCGAATAGCACTTGGACATTATCTGGATTTGATCTTCAAGATGATTATCAAGCCCGGCAAGGCGGTCCTAAGTCTATAATTTCATATTATTTGGACCTTCGATGTGCGATCTAGATTCGATACGGAGTTTCAATGTGCTCCCGAGAGCAGCTGAGTAATGAGATTGATCTTAGATTTTAGGGTAACCTAGCGTTAATGATTCTACACGTTTTGGGTCTTGCAGATCGTATTTAGAGTATTAGTGCGGATTTCATGGTTAATCTAGTTTAGCACTTAGTTAACTTTGTCTAATTTCTAAAGGATTTGATCCCAAGTGATTTCTGCCTGAGGTGGTACTCGGGCCATTGTACGGAATTTTTCCAAGTCGTTACAAAAACCCTTTGGTTTTTCAACATATACTTTTTCATTCAAATCACCGTTTAAAAATGCACTTTTTACATCAATTTGATAAAATTTGAATTTTTTATGGCGTGTAATCGAAATAAATAATCTGATTGATTCAAGGCGTGCAACTGGTGCAAAGGTTTCATCGTAATCAATACCTTCTATTTGAGTATACCCCTGTACAACCAGTCGTGCCTTATTTCTGATTATGTTTCCCATTTCATCAGTTTTATTCTTAAAAATCCACTTGGTTTCAATCACATGTTTTTTAGTAGGTCTGGAAACCAAATACCATACATCATTTCTAAAGAATTGATTTAATTCTTCTTGCATGGCATTAATCCAACTTTCATCAGCGAGTGCTTCATTTACGTTACCCGGTTCAATTTGAAAAGTAAAGCAGACATGGTTACATATATTTTGTAATTGTCTTCTAGTCTAAATGTCAGTGCGAGGGTTACCAAGTATTTGATTAGTCAGATGGTCTTTGACTAACCTTAACTCAGTATTGTCTGATTTAGATGAAGAGTCAGGTATATTAATCAAATTGACATCATCATCATCATCATCTTGATTAGGACTGGGTGTGATCTGTTGATCATGAAATTGAGGTAATGACCGCTTTAGTAGAAGTGGGAATATGCTAAGGTGTCCTAGAGGGGGGTGAATAGGACTTTTTAAACTTTTCTGATGATTTAAAACCTATCAACCCTATTCTGAATTATTATCCAAATATCAAGATTTCTTCAATGTAACTCTAATGGCTTCCAAGCCAAATAGAAGATCTAATCATAAGACTATTTAAAACATAAACATGATGAAGAACATAGTTCATGATGGATGTGACTGTGTGTGAGATGTGATTCTAATTAGTTTTAGGTAATCATGTAAGCATGCATTATGAGAACGTTTAGAGGAATCACATAAGTATTAAATGTAAATAGCAATCCTAAACACAGTCATTTTATAGTGGTTCGACTACGTGTCTACTCCACTTCCGGCAGACACACTCAACCCTTGAGTGTACCGGATCTCACTAACGGAGGTTTCAAATCAGGTTTACCTCAAACCAGTATAACCTACACAAGGCTGACTTTAGGACCTACAGAAGGTCTAACATGTCTCCATGAGACACAAGTTTATGCCCCACACAGGAGTAAGGGTCAACACGCAACACCCAGATTTTAGGCCACACAGGCCAAGGATCCACACAAAAAACCTAGAGTTTATGCCTATACAAGAGCAAAGGTCAACACACAACACCTAGGTTTTAGGCCACACAGGCTAAGGATCCACACAAGGAACCTAGAGTTTATACTCTCCAGGAGCAAGGGTAACACACAACACCCAGATTTTAGGCCACACAGGCCAAGGATCCATACAAGGAACCTAGAGTTTATGCTCACCAGGAGCAAGGGTCAACACACAACACCCACACATATTCTCCAGTCGGAGGCCTCCTATGAGGACGTGAAAGGGGTGAGAATCACCTGTGACCCAATCCTACACAAAGGAATGATCAGCAGGGTCTCGGACTCTAATGACTTACAGATAAGTAGCTAAGCCCCATTTACCACGTTGATGAAGATCTCCTCCTTTGATGATGAAGAATCTTCAGCTCCCTCGATCCACAACACTTATGATGCTCCAATGTAAGGCGACGGGTTGGGTCAAGGTTATATTGGAATCCTACCCTATTAAATGTTTTCCTATATTAGAGACGGAGTGATTCCAAGCATCTATGCATTCAAGGTATCCCGACTTAATGATTTGCCATTAAGGTGGTAGTGGAGGATCCTTGAATGCAGAAGTCCATTCACCAATCCACTCTATTGAATATCAATGATGACGGTGGATTGAGGAATGAACTCCCATGAGAGAAAAAGGCTTAGTGTCATGCCCCAAACTTGGAAATCAGGCTCACAAAATTCTCGATCACCGAATCCGGTGCCGACAGCTTCCGTAGTACCCCATTCTCGGTTCCCAGCACCTATATGCCAGATTTCGATCTTGGGATCATACAAGGAGGGTTTTCCAGTGTACATTTATCTCGTAAGAAGCATAACTACAAGTTTACCCAAATCACAAAGACAACAACGACATCATATATCCACTAATATAAACATTTGAATACAATACTGAAAGGGAAATACATATATCGAAAATCAAGCTCCAAAAGACCACTGCATGCTCCAAGCTCGATGCTGCTGCAACCTAACATTACCTACATGCTTCTATCATGCATAAGCTTATAGAAAGCTTAGAGGGTGGTGTAAGTATGTGCACAAGGTAAGTGTCAAGTATTCAATACAATGCCATAATCATACAATATCGGAAATACTGACAAGACCATGAATCATACGATATCAGAGTAAGTGAAAATACTGCAAGTCTATAAATCATTCAATATCAGAATATGCAATGCAGATCATAATGAGTCAAATATCATATACTGAGGATGCAATGCAATAAACAAATCCTGTTAAGTCCGTCTTGGCCATATAAGTGCAGAAACATGGCAACACAAAATTCTAAATGCAATGCGAATGAAATGACCAAGCTGGAGGGTGAGGTCGGGATGATAGTACGTAGTATCATAGGCTATGGGGTCCATCACAAGGGACTTCTATCCAAACCAGTCTCATACCTAAATTTGGATAGCCAGACACAATGTAGTAGACTCCTTATCTCAGGTTAGTCGCGTGCCCCAACTGAAATCCTTGCCATTATGAAGGTACACAATAATTAGTTGCGCACCACCAGCCCGAGTGAATAGTGAATGAATGAATGAATGAATATGCAACTCTTACTCAATAAGTCCACATGTCAGTATAGTTCCTATCTGGGAAATCACCGAGGTCTAGTACACTCCAAACCAGATTGCCACTACATCGCGCGCAACAAGGTGAGTGAAAGAGACCTAACTATCCGCCTGCTAATATCGGGCCCGGTTCATCGATTACGAACCCATTCTTCAAGCTGGTCAAACTCAGCCTAACTTTGCCCCCTCCTCTCGGGCAAGTAAGGCTTCACCCCCTTCCAAACGACCATGACATAGTGGGAGACGTGGCCTAACGGTATACGGCACACATGAGCTCATGCATCCACTCGGTCTAAACGTTGGAGCAACCTTTGGAACCAAGAGGGTTTAGGGAATTTCACCCAGGGATATCTATAACACCCCATGTAAAATAGATTTTCAGTATCTCATCTAGCCATCCACGATATGCCTGTGGAGGCTACGGCCTTGATGTTGCTAGGACGTACTGTAATCATAATCACACAATGCACGATGCATGAGTCACACAGTCCAATCATGCATCAATCCTGCGCATACCATGCGCTCATGTGGGGCAACTCCGCCTATCAAGGAGTCCCATGAATAACCCGCCCTATGACATATGCAATGGCCAACCATATCTTACAACAAGCATGCAGATGATGCGTATGAGCATGTAACATGATGCAATGCTGTCACATACTCATAATCGGTATCGACAACCGGCATCGATAATTGGCCTATCAAAGGGCTTAAGGGAAGGTCACAATGAAGACATTTATCCATCATTGCCCATTAATATGGTCATTTAACCAACATTGCTCCAAAGGAGTGGCCTATATAGAGTCAAACATATAGTGGGCCCATAACCTCACACAAGGGCCTAATATACATCACAATGGGCCTCGCTTAAGGGCCACATATACATCACATCAGGCCTCATTAATGGCTACAATTACATCACAATGGGCCTCATACAATCACAATGGGCCACCTACAATCTCAATGGGCCTTACACAAAGGTCTCATACATCAAGTGGGCCACATTACATGGGTCTTAAACACATCACTATGGGCCGCACACATGGGCCTAGTACACATCACTATGGACCGATCTCACCACCCTAATACACATCATTATGGGCCGCATCACATGGGCTTAACACTCATCACTATGGGCCTCATTACATGGGAAGGAAATATATCACAATGAGCCATGTCCCATGGGCTGAAAATACATCACAATGGGCCTTACCAAATGGGCCGAAATTACATCACAATGGGCCTCATCATATGGGTCGGAAACACATTACAATGGGCCTTACCAAATGGGCCGAAAATACATCATAATGGGCCATGACATATGGGCCAAAAATACATCTTAATGGGCCTTGCCCATAGGCCTTGAATACATCACAATGAGCCTTACCCATGGGCCATAGATTCAAGCAGGTGGGCCCCATCATATGCGCTTTAAATACAAGGCAAGTGGGCCCTATCACATGGGCCTCAAATACAAGGTAAATGGGCCCTATCACATGGGCCTCAAATATACATCATGATGGGCCTCATGGATGGGCCGCACCAATAGGCCATCACAGATATACAATACATGCATCACGGCGGACCGCAAAAATGGATAACGTGGTGTAAAAACACATATATTGCAGGGGGGTCCCACCAGCAGAAACGGATGGGCAGCGGGATACAAAACACACAACATGGCGCATCCTACGCACACCACCCAGGGATGTACGGTGTGGATATAAAACATATACATTACAGTGGGGGCCACACCATCTGGACAAATGGCAAAGTGGATATACAATTCATACACCAAGGTGGGTCCCATTCCACATGTACAACACGTGTGGAATGGCCCCACATGAGCTGACAATAGATGGACGGTGTGTGTGAAACACATACATCACCATGGGGTCTACCGTCCTGGACAAGGACAGAGTGGATATAGAATAAATACATCATGGTGGGTAATACACAACACCGTCTAGATGGACGGTGCAGAACATATACAACAAGGTGGGTCCCACGTGAGGCCCACCATAAATGGCGGTTGAGACCGCACTAAATATGCCTATATGTCCTAGAGGGGGGTGAATAGGACTTTTAAAAGTTTTTATGATTTATTTAAAATCCTATTACACTAATCCTAATAATGGGCACATATTAGGATTACTTCAAAAAATAACTCTACTGGCTTTCAAGCCTAGTAGAGGATCCAATCACAAACTGTTTAAGAAGTAAACACTATGCAAACAAGTTTATGATGGATATGACTGTGTAAGTGTGTGAGGTGTGATCTCAGATATTCAGATATGCAAAATATTAAAGTAAATCACACAATCAGAAGAATAGCAATCTCAAACACAGTCATTTTTATAGTGGTTCGACGACATGTCTACTTCGCTCTCGATAACCTCACTCAACCCTTGAGTGGATCGGATTTCACTAAAGAGGTTTCACTGCGGTTCACCTCAAACCTAAGGTATTAAATCAGGTTCACCTTCAACCTTTACAACCTACACTGAGGCTGACTGTTTATGCTCTCACGAGCAACGGTCAACACAACGACCCACTTTTAGGCACACTGGCTAAGGATCTTCATAAGACCCTACTGGAGGTTTCTACACGGTTCACCTTAAACCTGAGGTTTCACAGTGGTTGACCTCAAACCTAAGGTTTTGCTGGTTCACCTTCAACCAGATGTTTATGCTCTCCACAGAGCAAGGGTCCACACAACGCACCCACCACGTACACTCTCGTCGGAGGCCTCCTTGAGGACTTCAAAGGGTGAGAACCACTTAAGACCCAATCCTACAAAGGAATGATCACAAGTGTCCTCTTGGACTCTAGATACTTACAAATAAGTTGATGAGTCCCGATAAGCACAATGCCGAAGATCTCCTCCTCCTTGTTGACGAAGAGTCTTTTGCTCCCTTGATCCGTAACACAAAAAGATGTACCGATATATGGTGATGGGTTGGGTCAAGGTTATGATGGAATCCTACTCTCTAAAGGTTTTCCTATAAGGAAGATAGAGTAGTTCCAATCATCTAGGCATTCAAGCCATCCCAACTTAATGATTTACCATTAAGGTAGTAGCTGGAGGATCCTTGAATGTGGAAGTTCATTCCCCAATCTACTCTATTGAATATCAATGGTGAGGGTGGATTGGAGGATGAACTTCCCTGAGAGAAAGGGCTTTGGGTATATGATCTAAGGTTAAACACTCAAAACTCTCTCTACTTTCTCTCCCAACAACAATAGACAAGTCCTCTATATATAGGTAAAAGGTTTCAATGGATATAAAACGGTCACATTTATGACTGAGTTCAATATCATGGAGCATGTTCGATATCATCGAGCGTATACTCTCGATAGTATCGATGGTTTGCTCAATGACTCGAACTCAAAGTCATACGCTTTTAAAACTTTTTACCAGTTGGTCGATGAATCGAAACAATTGTCGATGTCATCGGATTTCGAACTCTAATTCCATCGATGATAGGTTCGATTCATCGACACTTGAAAAATGAGAGAAACTTGACATGAAATATTTCAGGTTTTCAAGAATGATCGGGGAACCATCGAGATCATCGGAATTTGAATGTCAATGATATCGATATCAGCGTCGAGGCATCGATAAATCTAGCGGATTTTTCATTAAGCTTGCTGGACAGTTTATGTCCTTGTTCGATGCAATCAACCTGGTACCGATGTCATCGATATTTGAATATCGATTCAATCGAAGGGCCCCTGATCATAGTTAAACCACCCTGAAATATGTTGGAAGAAATGCGCGCCCACGATCGATATCATCGATGGACTTTCGATCTTATCGATATTTGATTTCAGATCATATCAGAAGGAGCATCGATATATCGAAGGAATTTGAAATTTTCTTTAAAAAACGGGGTCGCCGGAAACCTGCCTATCGATGATATCGAGTCGACTTCGATAAACTCGAGATTTGAATATCGATGATATTGATAGGTGTATCGATACATCGATAATTCGTCCAGATATATTATGAGGTTGCTAGACATATTTGATCCTCTTGTCGATGGAATTGATGGAGCATCGTGGACTCAACAGTGCAGGTCAATCATATCGAGATGTATATTGATACAATCAGCAGGGCAAGGAAACTTAGAGAATTTTCCTATTTTGAAAAATGTTTTCTTACCCAAAAACCCTATGATGTTCTACCTTGTTTTTAAGGGTTTTATTCACCTGGTGTTTTGGGACATGGGATGTGAGGCTTTAGATTTACTTGTGGCGAGCTTGCACACATCCGGTTGAGGCAGACGCTTGAATTGATCTTCCTATCAGGCTCTGTAGACAGTCTGACTCAACACTCACACAACTTGATAAACCAGGGCACTTTCAATCTCCCCCTTTGTCAATTACGTGACAAAATCCTAAAACACCGTAGAATACTCTAGACAAATACATCCTAAATTGTGTGTACATGCTTTTTACACAATTTTACAATTTCTAGCCCATGTACACAACCAGTAGTTGCTCCCCATGACTGTAAACTCTCCCTCGCTTGATGCAGCTGCTCCCCCTGAACACCTGCACAACCATTCAAGCAGATACACAATTTTCCATTTGGGGTGTTTGCAAATGTTCTCCCCCTTTTTGTCAGTCATTGACAAAGATATAACAGTTGATATTGACTAAAGTATATAATGGCATGTGGGAGAACCAATAACAGATAGATGTTTTAATATTTAAATCAGTTTAAGCAGACCTCTTTTTCAGAAAGTATGAATGCATAGCAGATCAGATAAAATAGTGATATAGCAGTTTAGAATATTCATTAGAGACATCACATGCATTTCATTTATCAGAAACTGAATAAACCAGGGGATTTAAACTCATGGTAATGGCAGTAAAAAATAGAATTATATTCAGCCATATACAAAGTGAAACCAAAATATCCAACTATCCAAAATAAACTTTCCAAGATTGGCAATTAGTTAGCAGTTTAAAAAAAAATATTTTCAGCCCAACCATTTGAAGGAACCACCGGTTATCATCGTGCATTTCCAAGTTTCTTTAATTTGATCGATGTTGAATATTAGTATCATTGATCTATTATTAACACTGTTCAGATATCATCGAGACTGTCATAACCTTTCATCCCAAAACTAACATGGTTAATATAAGGAGTTTAGACTTGTTGCTGTCATGTAACCATGAATGTCCCAGTGTGAAGATTTACCTGTGTGGCTCAAGTTCACTAAGATTTAGTGAATGCAGACCCCAATGGATTTTTGAAGGTCACTAAACCTATTTGTATCAAGAGGTTTGGTGAGGGTGTCTGTGAGTTGCTTTTTTGTGGAAACATAGTCCGATGTGATAATCTTGTCATCAATAAGTTCTCGGATAAAATGATGACGGATGTCAATGTGTTTAGTTCGAGAATGTTGAACAGGATTCTTTGAAATGTTGATTGCACTTGGGTTATCACAGCAAAGACTCATCATGGGTTGTTCAACCCCGTAGTCCAACAACATTTGTTTCATCAAAAGGAGTTGTGCACAGCAACTTCCAGCGGCAATGTATTCAGCCTCGGCAGTAGATAATGATATTGAATTTTGCTTCTTGCTCTGTCAGGAGACTAGACAGTTTTCAATATAGAAATATCCTCCGCTTGTAGATTTTCGATCATCTAAATTTCCTACCCAGTCGGCATCAGAGTACCCAACGATGATGGTGGATGTTTCAAATGGATACCACAATCCGAAGGAAGTAGTTCCTGATATGTATTTAATGATCCTCTTAACGGCCGATAGGTGAGATTATTTAGGATCAGCTTGATATCGAGCACATACCTCAACACCAAAAGATATGTCAGGATAACTAGCTGTGAGATATAGTAGACTACCTATCATACTCTGGTAGAGATGTTGATCCACACTCTTGCCATTTGCATCTTTGGAGAGTTTGAGTGTGGTGCTCGTGGGAGTGTGATAAGAGCGACCAAATTCAAGACCAAACCTTTTCACCAAATCGTTCGCATACTTGGTTTGACAGATAAAGATTCCATCATGTAGCTGCTTGACCTGCAATCCTAAGAAGAAGTTTAGTTCACCAACCATACTCATTTCAAATTCTGATTTCATGAGGTCGGCAAATTTGTATGCGATAACTTCACATGTTGAACCAAAGACTATATCGTCCACATAAATTTATGCAATAAGCAGTGAATCTTTTGTTCTTTGGGTAAACAGAGTCTTATCAACACTCCCTCTGCAGAATTTATGGTCCAAAAGAAATTTTGTCAATCGTTCATACCAAGCACGTGGTGCTTGTTTGAGACCATAGAGGGCTTTGTTCAGACGATATACGTAATGAGGACACTTAGGATCCGAAAATCCCTTTGGTTTTTCAACATAGACTTCTTTAGCAAGATCTCCATTAAGAAAAACACTCTTAACATCCATTTGAAATAATTTAAATTTTAATGCACATACAATGGACAGAAGAATTCTGATAGACTCAAGGCGAGCTACAGGAGCAAATGTTTCATCAAAGTCAATGCCTTCTATCTGTGAGTACCTTTGAGCTACAAGCCTTGCTTTGTTTCGAATCACATTTCCTGATTCATCAGATTTATTCTTGAAGACCCATTTGGTTCCAATGACATTTGTATCGAGTGGTCTGGGAACCAATTGCCATACCTCATTTCTTTGAAATTGTTGAAGTTCTTCTTGCATATCATTTATCCAATGTTCATCTTGAAAAGCTTTCACAATATTCTTAGGTTCAATTTTTGACGTAAAATAGAAATGGCTATAGATGTTTTCTATTTGTCGTCGAGTTCTTACACCATCGTTAGGATCTCCAATAATTTGTTCACGAGGGTGATCTTTTATGATGGGAGTGTCAGATGATGGTTGAAGTTCACAGGGTGATGTAGTTTTGTTATCAGATTTTTCTATTATGCATGAATCTACATCATCTTCTAATTCATTCGCAGGTGTATCTTCTTCATGAGGTTGATTATTGATTACTACATTGACTGACTCTTGAAGAGTGAAGGTTCTGAGATTGTATACTCTATATGCATGACTATTCATTGCATACCCCAAAAAGATACAATCATCACTTTTAGACTCAAATTTCCCTAGGTGATCTCTGTTTCTCAGGATATAACATTTGCTACCAAAGACTCGAAAATATTTCACACTAGGCAGTTTCCCAAACCATAGTTCATATGGAGTTTTATTTAGACCTGCTCTAAGATATACTCTATTTATGATGTAGCAGGCAATATTGACAGCTTCTGCCCAAAAACTTTTTGCCATATCTTTCCCATTTAACATAACAAATCCCATTTCCTGCAATACACGATTTTTCCTTTCAACGACTCCATTTTGCTGAGGGGTTTTTGGGGCAGAGAATTCATAACGAATTCCTTTCTCATTGCAATATCTTTCGAATCTTTCATCTTTAAATTCTCCACCATGATCACTTCTGATGCGATTTATGCCGTACCCCTTTTCATTTTGGAGTCGCTTTGTCAAGATTACAAATTCCTCAAATGCATCTGATTTTTCTTGAAGAAATGAGACCCAAGTAAATCTGGTGTAGTCATCTACCACCACTAGGAAGTATCTTTTCTTGCCATGGCTTTTCACTTTCGTTGGTCCAACTAGATCCATATGTAGCAGATCCAAAGGTTTTGTTGTTGCTATGGTGGTTGTCTTTTTGTGTCCGACCTTAATCTGTTTTCCTTTTAGACATTCTCCACAGACAACTTTTTCTTCTTATCTAATCTTGGGAAGACCCCTAACCAAGTTTTTTTAACTGAGCTTTGCTAAATTTCGGTAGTGAACGTGTCCTAACCTTTGGTGCCATAGTTTGGATTCATTCTTTACAGCCATATTGCACTTTGTGAATAGCACACTCTCACTTGTACTTTCAATGACATAACAATTATCACTAGTGCGTAAGCCTTTTATGAGAGATTTTCCTGTATGGTCCAAAATTCTACACACATCCTTTGAGAAAGTGACAAGATGTTCTTTGTCACAGATTTGGGAGATACTAAGGAGATTATGTTTCAGACCATCTACACAAAGGACATGTTTGATCTTTGGGAGGCCTGGTACAGCTATTGTTCCTTGTCCAATTATTTTGGCTGAGCTTCCATCTCCAAATGTGACTGATCCTCCATCAAAGTTTGAATACTCACAAAAGTGAGTTTGATCACCAGTCATGTGTCTGGAGCATCCACTATCAAGGTACCACTTTGAACTATTTCCGACTTTCAAGGCAGTGTGAATTACAATGCAATTATTCTGGTTTATCACACCCTCATGGACCTTTTTGAACATGATTCCAACTTCAGTCAAGATCACTCTCTAGGCGGTGAAGCCCTTATAGAGAGACCCGCTCTAATACCAATTGAAATGGCGGTTGAGACCGGACTAGTTGAAGAAGGAATATGCCAATATGTCCTAGAGGGGGTGAATAGGACTTTTAAAAGTTTTTATGATTTTTTTAAAATCCTATTACACTAAAACTAACAATCGGCACATATTAGGATTACTTCAAAAAATAACTCTACTGGCTTCCAAACCCGGTAGAGGATCCAATCACAAACTGTTTAAGAAGTAAACACTATGCAAACAAGTTTATGATGGATATGACTGTGTAAGTGTGTGAGGTATGATCTCAGATATTCAGATATGCAAAATATTAAAGTAAATCACACAATCAGAAGAATAGCAATCTCAAACACAGTCATTTTTATAGTGGTTCGATGACATGTCTACTCCACTCCCGATAACTGCACTCAACCCTTGAGTGGACCGGATTTCACTAAGGAGGTTTTACTGCGGTTCACCTCAAACCTAAGGTTTTAAATTAGGTTCACCTTCAACCTTTACAACCTACACTGAGGCTGAATAATTATGCTCTCTCGAGCAAGGGTTAACACAACGCACCCACTTTTAAGCACACTGGCCAAGGATCTTCCATAAGACCCTACCGGAGGTTTCTACATGGTTCACCTCAAACTGAGGTTTCACAGCGGTTGACCTCAAACCTAAGGTTTTGCTGGTTCACCTTCAACCAGATGTTTATGCTCTCCACAGAGCAAGGGTCCACACAACGCACCCACCACGTACACTCCCGCCGGAGGCCTCCTTGAGGACTTCAAAGGGAGAGAACCACTTAAGACCCAATCCTACAAAGGAATGATCACAAGTGTCCTCTTGGACTTTAGATACTTACAAATAAGTTGATGAGTCCCAATAAGCACAATACTGAAGATCTCCTCCTACTTATTGACGAAGAGTCTTCTGCTCCCATGATCTGCAACACAAAAAGATGTACCGATATATGGTGACGGGTTGGGTCAAGGTTATGATGGAATCCTACTCTCTAAAGGTTTTCCTATTAGGAAGATAGAGTAGTTCCAATCATCTAGGCATTCAAGGCATCCCAGCTTAATGATTTTCCATTAAGGTAGTAGATGGAGGATCCTTGAATGCGAAAGTTCATTCCCCAATCCACTCTATTCAATATCAATGGTGAAGGTGGATTGGAGGATGAATTTCCCTAAGAGAAAGGGCTTTGGGTATATGATCTAAGGTTTAACACTCAAAAGCTCTCTCTACTTTCTCTCCCAACAACAATAGACAAGTCCTCTATATATAGGCAAAAGTTTCCAACGGATATAAAATGGATACATTTATGAGCAAGTTCGATATCATCGAGCGTATACTCTCAATAGTATCAATGGTCTGCTCAATGACTGAAACTCAAAGTCATACGCTTTTGAAACTTTTTGCCAGCTGGTTGATGAATCGAAATAATTGTCGATGTCATTGGATTTCGAACTCCGATTCTATCGATGATAGGTTCGATCCATCGACACTTTAGAAATGAGAGAAACTTGACATGAAATATTTCAGGTTTTCAAGAATGATCGGGGAACCATCGAGATCATCAGAATTTGAATGTCGATGATATCGATATCAACGTCGAGGCATCGATAAATCCAGCGGATTTTTCATTAAGCTTGCTGGACAGTTTATGTCCTTGTTTGATGAAATCGACCTGGTACCGATGTCATCGATATTTGAATATCGATTTAATCGAAGGGCCCCCGATCATAGTTAAACTACCCTGAAATATGCTAGAAAAAATGCACGCCCACAATCGATATCATCGATAGACTTCCAATCTTATCGATATTTGATTTCAGATCATATCGAAAGGAGCATCGATATATTGAAGGAATTTAAAATTTTCTTTAAAAAATAGGGGCGCCGAAAACCTGCCTGTCGATGATATCGAGTCGACTTCGATAGACCCGAGATTTGAATATCGATGATATCGATTGGTGTATCGATGCATCGATAATTCGTCTAGATATGTTATGAGGTTGCTGGACATATTTGGTCGTCTTGTTGATGGAATCGATGGAGCATCGAGGACTCGAAGCGCAGGTCGATCATATCGAGATGTATATCGATACAATCGACAGGGCAAGGAAACTTAGAGAATTTTCCTATTTTGTAAAATGTTTTCTTACCCAAAAACCCTATGATGTTCTTCCTTGTTTTTAAGGGTTTTATTCACCTGGTGTTTTGGGACATGGGATGTGAGGCTTTAGATTTACCTGTGGCGAGCTTGCACACATCCGGTTGAGGCAGACGCTTGAATTGATCTTCCTATCAGGCTCTGTAGACAATCTGACTCAACACTCATGCAACTTGACAAACCAGGGTAATTTCACACCATATATGCATATGATATATATATAATATATTAATATATTATTAATATTATATTTTATTATTATATTATATATTGTTTTTTTATGCTTGAAAAGGGGATCAAGCGTCTTAGACAAGGACGCTGGATGGATGGCTGGATAGAATACATTCATCAAGGTGGGCCCACCCCACACGTGTGGCACATGTGGGTGGGTCCCACGAATGCCATAAAACGATCTCTTCAATTGGTTGGACGGTATGGATTTAATACATTCATCATGCGTGTGTCCCACAGGACCGCCCAGGCACGAACGACCTAGATAAAACTTATATCATGGTGGTCCCATGATTTGGACGGTGTGGATCACCACAAAATTACAGTAGGCTCCACACGTCCTATGTTGTTTTGGACGGTGAGGATGAATACATGCATCAAGGTGGTACCACGTGGGTGGGCCACCAGGAATTGAATCAAGCTGATATTTCTGCCTTCCTTGGTGCAGTCCAGCAGCCTTTGCTGCTAGACGCTCCACAGCTTGGACGGCCAGAGTGATATACATCCATCAAGGTGGGTTCCACGTACATGTGGCCCACCAGCCACACATATTAAGGTGGGGTCCATCTCGTGGATGTCATGGATTAAGTGGGCCATACAATCATCATCATCATCAAGAATAAAAGAAAGAGAGAGACGTCGGATGGTGGAGGGACCCCGTCACTATGGGCCCTCTTTGAACAATGCATACATCAAGATGGGTCCCACCATAAGTGGGCCCTTATATCACAAAATCAAAACATAAAATCACCCACCATTGATCTCCTCTTCCTTCTTTCACCAACACAATCTAGAGCTCCTACGGGTGGATTCAATGGTCGAGATGGACTTTGAATGGTGGATATGGGAGGTAGAAAGGTGGGCCACACCAAGCTTTTTCCTCTGATGGAGCTTGGACGATTGCTTACTAGGGAGAAAAATGAGAGAGAGATGAGCGAGAGAGAGAGGTTGTAAGAGAGAGAGGGATGGGTGATGGATAGGGTGAGTGATGGGTGTACTTAGTTGTAAGAGAAAGTTGACTTTGGGGTTGCTTGGGGATGGGGTGTGAGGTGATGTGTACTTGACATGAGATGTGATTGATGGGATTGATTTGAAAGCTCTCTCTTAGGTTTTGCAACTGCATGGCGTTTTTCTTCAAATTGAATGCGGGCCCACATCTCCTGGCCCGGTATTGCCTTGGCGCACGAGATGCCGTGTCGGAACCGCGGCGAAGGTGCGGTCATAAGGGTACAAGTCTCAGGTCTAACCGACTCTGGAATATGGGATACAACTCAGGATCGTGCGCAACTGCTATCTATGCGTCGCAGGTCGCTGGAATTCGACCAGGAGGACCGCAAAAGCCTAAGGAACGGTACGGGCTAGGATATGGGTCTCACAGCTCTCCCCTCACAATAAAAATTTCATCTCAAAATTTAAACCACAACACAACCAATACAGAGCTCATAAGGGAGGGAAACCCTATCATTATAGGTATAATCAGAACAGAACCTACCAATATAATCAAACACCTAAGAGATGGGGATGACGCCCATGAATCTTATCCTCTTGCCCCCAAGACACCTCATCAGCACTATGATGACTCCACTGATCTTCGGATCCTAGTTAGAAACAATCGAAACTGGAATACTATGTAGCCTCACAATCTCAATAGTAGGGAGTTATGTCAAAAAGTTTCTAAGTTATTCAAACTCGGGGATCTAATCATTCTAAGTTCTCAACAATCATAGAGTGAAGGGTAACTATCAGTAGATATGTGATATTATCCTTAGGTATTTCCAAGTTATGCTCTGATACCAACTTCTGTCATGCCCTAAACTCTGAAATCGGGCTCACAAAATTCCCGATAACCAAATTCGGAGCCGACAGCCTTCGTAGTATGCCATTCTTGGCTCCCAGCGCCTATAGGCCAGATTCCGATCCTGGGATCCCACAAGAAGGATTTTCCAGTGTACATTTATGTCATAAGAAGCATAACCACAAGTGTACCCAAATCACAAAGACAACAACAACATCACATATCTACTAATATAAAAATTTGAATATAATGTTAAAAGAGAAATACATATATCGAAAATCAACCTCCAGAAGACCGCTACATGCTCCAAGCTCAATGCTGCTGCAACCTAACATCACCTGCATGCATCTATCATGCATAAGCTTATAGAAAGCTTAGAGGGTGGTGTAAGTGTGTGCACAAGGTAAGTGCCAAGTATTCAATACAATGCCATAATCATATAATATCGGAAATACTGGCAAGATCATGAATCATACGATATCAGAGTAAGCGGAAATACTACAAGTCTATAAATCATTCAATATCAGAATATGCAATGCATATCATAATGAGGCAAATATCATATACTGAGGATGTAATGCAATAAAAAAATCCTAATAAGTCCGTCTAGGCCATATAAGTGCAGAAACATGGCAACCCAAATGTTAAATGTTGCGGATATAATGCAATATGCAATGCAAATGAAATGACCAAGCTAGAGTGTGAGGTCGGGATGATAGTACGTAGTATCACAGGCTATGGGGTCCATCATAAGGGGCTTCTATCCAAACCAGTCTCATACCTAAATTTGGATAACCAGACACACTGTAGTAGACTCCTAATCTCAGGTTAGTTGCGCACCCAACCGAAATCCTTGCCATTACGAAGGTACAAAACAATTAGTTGCACACCACCAGCTTGAGTGGATAGTGAATGAATGAATGAATATGCAACTCCTACTCAATAAGTCTATATATCAGTACAGTTTCTCTTTGGGAAATCACCGGGATCTAGTACACTCCAAACCAGAATGCCGCCACATCGCGCGCAACAAGGTGAGTGGAAGAGACCTCACTATCTGTCTGCCAATATCGGGCACAGCTCGTCAATAGCAAACCCATTCCTCGAGCTGGTAAAACTCAACCTAGCTTTGCCCCCTCCTCTCGGGCAGGTAAGGCCGCACTCCCTTCCAACCGACCACGGCACAGTGTGAGACGTGGCCTAACGGTATATGGCCTTCACACGCTCATGCATCTACTCAATGTAAGCGTTGGAGCAACCTCTGGAACCAAGGGGATTTAGGAAATTTCACTCAGCGATATCTATAGTACATCATGTTGAACAGATTTTCGGTGTCCTATCTAGCCATCCATGATATGCCTGTGAAGGCTACGACCCTGATGTCGCTAGGCCATACTGTAATCATAATCACACAATGTGAAATGCATGAGTCACACAGTCTAATCATGCATCAATCCTACGCATACCGTGCGCTTATGTGAGGCAACTCCGCCTATCAGGGAGTGTAACGCCCCAGATTTCGAGGGTCGACAAAGCTCAACTTTCGAGATCCAGCACATCACTTATGCAACATGGATAATGATGTTTAAATGTTGTCCATATCAATGTATTAAACATGAGTGAGATTATACTAAATCTGCATATCATACTCCAGAGATAATGTAATTAAGTAAGCGGAAGACTGAAATAAATATATTAAAGTGTGTATGTGTTTCATAACCTCCAGAGTATGAATATGTTACCGGGCTGAATATATACATGTTTTATTTTAAAATATACAAAATGTCAAAATGTAGGTGTCCAACTAATCCATGAGACCCTGTAATCCCGTCATATCAGTACAAGGTCTACGTAGATCCGCCTGATAGCTGAACATAGGAGAATTCCTCCTCCTCATCTATGAAGTCCAACTTAGCTGCATAAACTTCACCATCACCTGCATCTACAACAGAGTCTGGTTGGTGTTTTAAAACACCGTCCGAGGGTGGGAGTAAGTGATCAACTCAGTGGTACTATAAGGCAAAGGTTAACATGTTATCAATTCAATCAAGCAGTACAACAATCATTCCCTAGTTACTCTTGTTAATGCAAGGATGGTATGCAGTAATGATGTATGCCCTCGCACAAAGCTCCCTCACAAGCGACACCGACAACCAAGTTCTCGCATGACAAACTCCTTAAAGTGCAACTTCCTCACCAAAGCACATGTAATGTGGTGCGTAGTCGTGTTAGCCGAGTACTTAATTAGGCTCATTAATACAGTAGGTTCGAGAAGCTAAGGTACCTCCCTTTATATCATTAACCCAAATCGAAGGATCCATCTAGGGTCGTCAATCCTAGTTAATCACATACGATAGGAAAGTTGTAGGGCATCACCCCTAATGAAATAGCAGTTGATAGGCAAATTCAAAAGTTTATACTCGCGGTCACTACAGGAAGGCTCGTCACCTTAGCGTAGGCCAACAGCTCGAACACGGTGTCCCATACCACCATGCCCGACTCACGAGTTTGGGTTGCTCACTGGTCACTACGGGGAGGCTCGTCACCCCAGTGTAGGCCGACAGCTCGACCACGGTGTCCCATACCACCATGCCCGGCTCATGAGTCTTAGCCGATCATGGTACCGTGGTTGAAATGGGCTTTTTACATTAGTAAGTGGTACCTTAGATTCAAGCTATGATGTCCATATATGGTAAACACACAATAGGCCAATCGATTTATTTGACAAGTTCGATTGGTACGAGTACATGTTGACTTAATCGACATAGAGCATATAAACACCCCTTGTGGCCTAACCACTATCGACAATCGTCGTGCGACTCGGATTTGTCGAGTTACCCAATGTGGTGAGACTAATTCGGCCCCCTGTACATGAACTGTTACCGATTGCCTAGGCTACGTTGCAGCCCCAATCTTACTCAGATGTAAAAGTAGATACATGTGATAATCATATCAGCATTTAACAAATAATCCAAATCAATTCCTCATTTAAACATTTTATCAAACACATTGAACATGTTACCAACCACTTGCATTTTATCCATAAATTGCGTAGCGGCAAATATGATTACATGAAAGAAATAATACATATGAGTAAGGTAAATAAGAATCCTATCTTAATACTCTTAATAATTACAAATCATTAACATTTTCTAATTCAGACAATTTACCAAACTCTTAGGCCACGCCTCAGCAAATATATAGACTAGGTTAATTACAACATATATTTTAGTAAATCCTTATACAGAGAGGTCAGCATACATATGGCAACAATGAATCCTAGATTAGTAGGCATAGCAAACAAAAATCATGTTTACATGTTCATTCAAACATTTCAACAAACACGTAGAATGCATATTTTGTCTAACATAGTTCATACATGTAAAACATATCAAAATTGGCGTGTCTAAGACGATATGGTAGCAATTAAGTCAGATATAAATCATTAGCTGACATTGAAAGCATTGAAAACCATAACCTAAACGTTTATAGTCCGAACCTTTCGTCGGAATACTCATTTCGAACTCAGTTCGAATCTTACGTTCTCGAAAATGGAATAACGGGTACCTAAATCATGAAACCCGTTAGCTAGGTTGACAAATGACTATTCTAGATCTTAACTACGGCATTAGGGTTTGAATTTCTTACCCAAATCGTAGTTGAAACATGTTGAGTAGCGTAATAGAGTGGTGATTCAGCGCATAGAGTTGTGGGAAAGAATCCCAACAAAGATCTCCAAGACTCCTTCTTCCTTCCTCTTTTCTCTCCTTTCTTTCTCTCTCTCCCTTAGGGTTTTTAGAAAATTCGTATGGAATGAGAATGAGGTAGTTTAAAGGCTTTATATAGGCCCAGAACTGATGCAAATGGCCCCAGGGCCATGATATACTTAATTTACAACCAAAGGGTGTCTGTTTTTGACAAATCGGGCCCATCGGGAGGTCCATTACTCACCTACATCACAGAGTAAGTTCCCTGACAATGGATGTATGCTAGGAGGTGATTTCGGCGTGTTTGGATAGGCTGATCAGTCGTGAAAGACCCGCATCAAATCAACGGTCATAATTACTTGATCAGGTCCACAAGTATACAGATATGTGCAGGGAAATTTCCTTTTCCCATGGGTGAAGTTTAGTAAAAAAACTGATAGTCCAAAATCCTTAATTTCGCGCATAAGCGAATGGCCCAATTCACTTAAGTTTTAATACTTTTTCTAAAGAGAATTACATTTCTCACACACTTTACTCAAGGCTCAAGTTATGTGTTTCTGGATACTATTTAGGCTTGATTCCCACAATGGTTATCAAGCCCAGTACGACGGACATATCCCTATAGTTTCGCGGTCATCGGACTTTCGACGTGCGGTCCAGGTCTGATACGAAGTTTCAATGTGTTGCCAAGAGCAGCAGGCTTTTAGGATTTTTTATAGGTTTTAAAGTAGTGTTAAGTTAGCGATATTGGTGGTTTTGGGTTTTGCCATTTGTATAAATAGTGGTTCGAGCTAAATCCACCAATTAATTCAGTGAGTACTTATTCAATTTTTGCCTAAATTCTATAAAGTACGGTCCTTAGGGATTTATACCTGAGGTGGTGCTCGGGTCTTTGTATGGATTTTTCTGAGACGTTATAGGGAGTCCCATGAACAACCTACCCTATGACATATGTAATGGCCAACCATATCTCATAACAAACATGCAGATGATGCGTATGGGCATGTATCATGATGTGATGCTGTCACATACTCATAATCGGTATCGATAACCGGCATCGATAATTGACATCGATAATTGGCCTATCAAAGGGCATAAGGGAAGGTCACAATGAGGACATTTAACCATCATTGCCCATTAATGTTGTCATTTAACCAACATTGCTCCTAAGGAGTGGTCTATATAGAGCCAAACATATAGTGGGCCCATAGCCTCACGCAAGGGCCTAATATACATCACAATGGGCCTCTCTCAAGGGCCACATATACATCACATCGGCCTCATCAATGGCTACAATTACATCACAACGGGCCTCAACAATCACAATGGGCCACCTACAATCTCAATGGGCCTTACACAAGGGTCTCATACATCAAGTGGGCCGCATCACATGGGTCTTAAACACATCACTATGGGCTGCACACATGGGCCTAGCATAGATCACTATGAGTTGCTCACACGGGCCTAATACACATCACTATGGGTCGCATCACATGGGCCTAACACTCATCACTATGGGCTGCATCACATGGCAGGAAATATATCACAATGGGCCACGTCCCATGGGCTAGAAATACATCACAATGGGCCTTACCGAATGGGCCAGAAATACATCACAATGGGCCTTACCAAATGGGCCAGAAATACATCATAATGGGCCACGACATATGGGCTAAAAATACATCTCAATGAGCCTTGCCCATAGGCCTCGAATACATCACAATGGGCCTTGTCCATGGGCCTCAGATTCAAGCAGGTGGGCCCCATCATATGGGCCTTAAATACACGACAGGTGGGCCCTATCACATGGGCCTTAAATACAAGGCGAACGGGCCCTATCACATGGGCCTCAAATATACATAATGATGGGCCTCATGGATGGGCCGCACCAATGGGCCATCATATATATACAATACATGCATCACGGCGGACAGCAAAAATGGATAGCGAAGTGTAAAAGCACATATATTGTAGGGGGGTCCCACCAGCAGAAACGGATGGACGGCAGGATATAAAACATACAACATGGTGCGTTCTACGCACACCGCCCAGGGACGTACGGCGTGGATATAAAACATATACATTACATGGGGGCCACACCATCTGGATAGATGGCAGAGTGGATATACAATTCATACACCAAGGTGGGTCCCATTCCACACGTACAACATGTGTGGGATGGCCCCACATGAGCTGACAATAGATGGACGGTGTGCGTGAAACACATACATCACCGTAGGGTCCACTGTCCTGGACAAGAATGGAGCGAATATAGAACAAATACATCATGGTGGGTAATACACAGCACCGTCCAGATGGATGGTGCAAAACATATACAGCAAGGTGGGTCCCACGTGGGGCCCACCATATATGCATATGATATATATAATATAATATTATATTTTATTAATGTATTATATATTGTTTTTTTTTTATGCTTGAAAAAGGGGTCCGGCGTCCTGGATAAGGACGCTAGATGGATGGCTGGATAAAATACATTCATCAAAGTGGGCCCACCCCACACGTGTGGCACGTGTGGGTGGGTCCCACGAATGCTATAAAACGATATCTTCAATTGGCTGGACGGTATGGATTTAATACATTCATCATGCGTGGGTCCCACAGGACCACCCAGGCACGGATGACCTAGATAAAACTTATATCATGGTGGTCCCATGATTTGGACGGTGTGGATCACCACAAAATTACAACAGGTCCCACATGTCCTTTATTGTTTTGGACGGTGAGGATGAATACATGCATCAAGGTGGCACCATGTGGGTGGGCCACTAGGAATTGAATCAAGCCGATATTTATGCCTTCCTTAGTGCAGTCCAGCAGACTTTGCTACTGGATGCTCCACAGCTTGGATGACCAGAGTGCTATACATCCATCAAGGTGGGGTCCACGTACACGTGGCCCACTAGCCACACATATCAAGGTGGGGTCCATCTCGTGGACGTCATGGATTAAGTGGGCCATACAATCATCATCATTATCAAGAACAAAAGAAAGAGAGAGACGTCGGATGGTGGAGGGACCCCGCCACTATGGGCCCCACTTTGAACAATGCATACATCAAGATGGGTCCCACCATAAGTGGGCCCTTATATCACAAAATCAAAACATAAAATCACCTACCATCAATCTCCTCTTCCTTCTTCCGCTAACACGATCTAGAGCTCTAAGGGGTGGATTCAACGGTCGAGGTGGACTTTGGATGGTGGAGATGAGAGGTAGGAAGGTGGGCCACACCAAGCTTTCTCCTCTCATGGAGCTTGTACAATTGCTTGCTTGGGAGAAAAATGAGAGAGAGATGAGAGAGAGAGAGAGGTTGTAAGAGAGAGAGGGATGGGTGATGGATGGGGTGAGTGGTGGGTGTACTTGGTTGTAAGAGAAAGTTGACTTTGGGGTTACTTGGGGATGGGGTGTGAGGTGATGTGTACTTGACATGAGATGTGATTGATGGGATTGATTTGAAAGCTCTCTCTTGGGTTTTGCGACTGCGAGGCGTTTTTCCTCGAACTGAATGCGGGCCCACATCTCCTGGCCTAGGTATCGCCTTGGCACGCGAGACGCGGCCTTTGAACCGCAGTGACGACACTGTCGCAAGGGGAGAAGTCTCAGGTTGAGCCAACTCTAGAATATGGGATACAACTTAGGATCGTGCACAACTGCTATCTATGCATCGCGGGTCACTAGAATTCGACCGGGAGGACCGCGGTAGCCTACGGAACGGTACAGGATAGGATACGAGTCTCACACTCAGGGTAGGTGATTTGAATTAAACACTCAAAAGCTCTATCTATTTTTCTTTACAAACAACCTCAGGCAAGCTCTCATTAAATAGGCAAAAAGTTCCAACGAAAATAAAATAGTCATATTTTTTGACAGAGTTCGATATCATCGAGCAAGCTTCGATATCATCGAGCGTATACTCTCAATAACGTGTAATAGCTGCTCGATGACACAAACTCAATCTGTCAAACGCTTTTGAACATTTTTGCCAACTGATCGAGGATATCGAACATGCTTCGATGTCATCGAATTTCGAACTCGATTTTATCGACCCATGGTTCGAGTCCTCGACATTTGAAAACCTGAGAGCTGACTTGCTTTTGGAACTGAATAGGCATCGATATGATCGAGTATCCCTCGATATCGTTGACTTTGAATATCGATGATATCGATACCAATTTCGATTCATCGAACTTTTCAAGGAATTTTCTTATAGACTTATTGAGCAGTTTTGTGTCCCAATCCGATATCGTCGAAGGTCCATCAATATCATCGAGATTTGAAATTCGAAGATATCGAGGCTCTCTTCGAGTCCTCAAAAATTACACGATTATCCTTAATTTCTTACTGGACACAAACTGATTAGATGTCGATTTTATCGAGTTGTTTCGATGAACTCGAGATTTAAAAGTCGATGATATCGAACCTGTCATCGATTCATCGAGAATTCAGTCCAAAATTCATTTTGGTTACTGGACATCTGTAGTCCTCATTTCAATAACTTCGAGTGAGTATCGAGGACATCGATAACAGAGTCCAATTTCATCGAAGCACGATCGATAAATTGACAAAGGTTGAAAACTTAGAGATTTTTCTGATTTTGCAAAACAGTTTTCACACCTTAAACCCTATGTTGTTCTAACGATTTTAAGGGCTTTATCTACCTGGTATTGTAGGATATGGGATGTGAAGCTAAGTTTACCTTTTTAGAGATTTGAAGCCACATCCAGTTATCCAGTTGAGGTAGACGCTTGAACGTTCTTCCTATGGGGCTCACCTGTCTTGCTAACTCGACACTCACGTTAATTGACAAACCAGGGCACTTTCAATCTCCCCCTTTGTCAATTACGTGACAAAACACCTGAAATCCTAGAACAACATATAGACTAACACCCTAAATTTTGTGTACATAACTCTTTACACAATTTTACAAAGCTACTGCAAGATTAAACACACAAAAGTAGTTGTTGCTTCCCTTATCTTCTTGCAGCTGCTCCCCCTAACACCTGCACCACCATACATACATAGATACACACAATTGTCTCCATGGTGGGATTGTTCTCCCCCTTTTTGTCAGTCATTGGCAAAGGGAAATATCGCAATATTAGTTTACTGAAGTTATAGCATAAAGACATTGGAGAATCAATAGAGATCCAGATATTTCAATTCATAACAAATAACAACATCTCTAAAATGCATAATCAGTAAGAGGCAGATGTATAACAGATAATGACATCTCTATACTCATGGAAACCATCTATGCATACCAGGTTAAAGGAGAGTTGTGATTTCTCAAAACAAACAGACAATAGTATAGCTTAAAACGACAGAAATCACAATCCAATTCTCAATCTGTAAGGGATATTCAGTAGAAAACAATCACAATTTGTACCAGTGTTCATAGAGAGTAGTGAAGAATTGAGAACAAATGGCAACAAATATATACAAATTATCAATCACCCATCAAAATATTCAAAATAAAAACTGCCCAAGTTTGGCAATATTTCATCATCCAACCCAAAACAATCAAACCAAAATTCTGGCCCAACCATGGGCACATCAAAATAAGGTATTTTCCTCTTCCAGAGGATGAATAACCCCAAAATGTTTCAATCCATCATAAGAACAGCATGCGATCTCCAAAAAAGAAGTCAACTGCAATGTCTAGATATGGCCTCAGCTATACCAATCCTTCCTTTAGCACTTAAGGTGCTCGAGTTTCGCCATCAGTTAGCAAGTCAACTACTTGTTGGGTGGTATGCTGGGGGGCTTCAATTTTGTC
Source organism: Magnolia officinalis (assembly GCA_021015155.1). Classification (NCBI taxonomy): domain Eukaryota; kingdom Viridiplantae; phylum Streptophyta; class Magnoliopsida; order Magnoliales; family Magnoliaceae; genus Magnolia; species Magnolia officinalis. Next base: position 39,185,054 of record JAJHSJ010000003.1, read on the forward strand.
CTCAATCGCTGTTAGACATCGTTCGCAGTTGGAAAGACGCTCATCAATACCAGCCAGACCATTCGGCAAATGACGTTCAAGTTGGTGGTCCCAGTGATTTGTGATGGACTTAGGACTATGCAATGATGTACGATTTGATCCACATGGCATGGGCGGATATGAGAGTTGATCAGTTTTGACGCCAGCCGTCTATGTAGGAGGACTACTTGGTGGAAGGGATGAAGTTAGGCATAGCTGTTGTGCCTGCTGGACTGCATCTTGATCGAACCATACTTCCGGATGAACAATGTCGGATGTGGCTGGGAAGCCCATATAGTGAGCAAGCTTGCATATGAGCGAGGGAAATGACAGTGTATCCCAATGGTCTCCTCTGATTATACGAGTGAGCTACCCTAGGATAAGGGTTGGAAGACACACTTGGACCTCTTGATAAACATCATATAGGACATTGAACACAAATGGAGTAAGATAACTTTCCTTTGCATCACATGGATACACATTAGTCCCAAAGATGCTGTGAAGAATTTTATAGGAGGATCCAAGGTGGTTGACATGAAGAATATTTTCATCATTCCTAGGAACTGTGGTGCCATGACACAGTGCTTGTGTTATCTCGCCCCATACTCCTAACCTATTTAGATTGTGTTCCGTCACTGGGATTCGAGTTACTTCTAAGTTTAGGAGACGTCAAAGTATGATTGGAGTAATGAGTTTTGTGTGATGCAAGAGTTCCAATCAAATACATGGGGGATTATCACGAACAATATGGCAGCTATTGAAAAACTGATGAATCAGTTCAAATTGATAAGGTCCACCAAGATTGAGTATATTTTGCCACCCTATAACTTCTAAGACGAGATCCACTCTGAATGGTTCAATAGCGCTGTTAAGGACAATGTGCTCGGCTATTGTAACTTGTTCTAAGCCAACTGATTGGGACGAGACTGACTTGTTTCTGGTTGCTTATTCTTTGATTTGGACGATTTGGAATGAGTAAGATCCTTACCTTTGCCTTTCACCATGGTTCTTCTTGGAGGGGAGCCCAGGAAGACATGTATAGATAGGGAGAAACAACCAAAGAAGAGAAAGAATAGGCTGATAGACAAATTTTACGCTCATTTCTCTTTTATAGCAGTGTCGATGATATCAATATCCCATCAATGTCATCGAAAGTAAGACTCATAAAGATATCGAAGACTGTGTCGATGACCGTTGGGAAGGATCAACAGTTAATAACCAGCGGATATCAAGACAGTTGAATTTATAACCGTTAGAAGGGACCGATGGTTAAGGCCTTATATTCCCGAAGCCGTCGATGAGATCGATACATGGTCGATTTCATCAAGAAAGAAGGAAAATGAAAAGTATCACTCCGAACATCCAGAATATGGTAAATACATGAAGATATACCTATGTAGTACAAGTTTTAGCCATACAAAAATAAGATGACCACAGTCCTAAGATATGCCAATTCAGCTTTTGTTTGACTCGACTTGTCATCAAATAGCACATAATGCAATTGATTTTTGAAGATTGCTAAACCTGTTTGTATCTAGAGGTTTAGTTAAAATGTCAACAAGTTGATTTTCTGTAGACACATAATCCAACACTATGATCTTTTCTTCAATAAGTTCTCGGATAAAATGATGTCTAATGTCAATATGTTTGGTCCGAGAGTGTTGAATAGGATTCTTTGAAATATTGATAGAACTAGTGTTGTCATTGAAGAGAGTCACAGTTGGTTGCTCGATCCCATAATCCAGTAGCATCTGTTTCATCCATAGTAGTTGAGCATAGCAACTACCTGCAGCAATGTATTCGGCTTCGGCAATGGACAGGGATATCGAATTCTGTTTCTTGCTCTGCCAAAACACTAAACAATTTCCAATATAAAAACAGCCGCCACTGGTTGACTTGTGATCATCTAAATTTTCAGCCCAATCGGCGTCTAAGTATCCAACAATGATGGTAGATGTTTCGAATGGATACCATAGACCGAAAACGGTTGTTCCAGCCACATATTTGATGATTCTTTTAACTACTGTTAGGTGAGATTCTTTGGGATCAGCCTGATATCGCGCACATGCTCCTATGCTAAATGATATATCTTGATGACTTGCAATTAGATATAGTAGGCTTCTTATCATACTTCGATACAGGTGTTGATCCACGCTTTTCCCATTTATATCTTTGGAGAGTTTGACTGTGGTGCTCATGGGAGTATGATAGGTATGACTAGATTCAAGTCCAAATCTTTTAACTAGATCTTTTGCGTACTTGCTTTGACATACAAGGATCCCATTGTGCAATTGCTTCACTTATTGGCCTAAGAAGAAGTTCAACTCACGAACTATGCTCATTTCGAATTCAGATTTCATGAGATCAACAAAGTTATGAGCAGTATCTTCACATGTGGAGCCAAAGACTATATCATCCACATAGATCTGGGCAATGAGCAATGAATTCTCAGTTTTTTGAGTGAATAGTGTTTTATCTACACTACCCCTGCAGAATTTGTGGTCGAGAAGAAATTGCGTCAGACGTTCATACCAAGCACGTGGTGCTTGTTTGACACCATAAAGTGCTTTGGTCAATCGATAAACACGTTGAGGATTCTTGGGGTATGAAAATCCCTTAGGTTGTTCCACATAGATTTCTTCTTCAAGTACTCCATTGAGAAATGCACTTTTGACATCCATTTGGAACAGCTTAAATTTCAAAGCACATGCAATTGACATGAGAATCCTGATTGACTCAAGACGAGCTACATGAGCAAATGTTTCATCAAAGTCAATGCCTTCTATCTGTGAATATCCTTGAGCTACTGATCTTGCTTTATTCCTAATCACATTGCCAGATTCATCGGATTTATTCTTGAAGATCCATTTAGTTCCAATGATATTTGTATCAGATGGCCTAGGAACTAGTTGCCATACCTCATTTCTTTGAAATTGTTGAAGTTCTTCTTGCATAGCATTTATCCAATATTCATCTTGAAGAGCTTGCACAATATTTTTGGGCTCAATCTTTGAAGTAAAGCATACATGACTATAAATACTTTCTATTTGACGTCGAGTTCTTACACCATCATTAGGATCTCCAATGATTTGATTTAGAGGGTGATCTTTAATGATGGGTATGTTAGACGACGGTTGAGGTTCATTAGATGTGGTAGTTTTGTTATCTAATTTACCTAGAATGCGTGAATCCACATCATCTTCCAATTCATTCAAGGAACACTCTTCTTCATAAGGTTGGTCATCAACTACCACATTAACTGATTCTTGAATGGTGAGGGTTTTTAGATTGTATACCCTAGAGGCACGACTATTCAAGGCGTATCCTAAAAAGATGCCCTCATCACTTTTAGATTCAAACTTACATAGGTGTTCTCTGTCTTTTAGGATATAACATTTACTGCCAAAGACACGGAAGTGTTTCACACTAGGTTGTTTTCCATACCATATCACATATGGTGTTTTGTTTAAGCCTGCTCTTAAATATACTCTATTTATTATATAGCAGGCGATATTGACTGCTTCAGCCTGGAAGCTTTTGGCCATATCCTTTCTATTCAGTATAACCAAACCCATTTCCTGTAAAACTCGATTCTTTCTTTCAACAACTCCATTTTGTTGCGGAGTTTTCGGGGCTGAGAATTCATGGTGAATTCCTTTCTCATCACAATATCTTTGAAATCGCTCATTTTCAAATTCACCACTCTGATCACTCCTGATATGATTTATGTAGTATCCTTTCTCATTTTGGAGTCGCTTTACCATGATTACAAATTCATCAAAAGCGTCAGATTTTTCCTAAGAAAAGTGACCCAGGTAAATCTGGAGTAATCATCTACTACCACCAAGAAGTATCTTTTTCTGCCATGGATTTAAACTTTGGTGGGACCTACTAGGTCCATGTGTAGCAAGTCCAACGGTTTGATGTTGTTATGGTGGTTGTCTTTTTGTGTCCAACTTTTATCTGTTTACCCTTAAGACAATCACCACAAACAATCTTTTCTTCCTTTCTAATCTTGGGAAGGCCTCATACCAAACTTTTTGAACTTAATTTGGCTAAGTTTCGATAGTGCAAATGACCTAGCCTTTGGTGCCATAGTTTGGACTTGCTTTACACAGCCATATTACATTTTCTATACTATACATTCTCACTGCTACTTTCAATTATGTAGCAGTTGTCACTAGTGCGTAAACCTTTCATAATAGATTTTTCAGTTTGATCTAAGATTCTACACACATTTTTTGAGAAGCTGACCAAGTGTTCTTTGTCGCAGATTTGTGAGATACTAAGGAGATTATGTTTTAGACCTTCTACACATAGAACATTTTTAATCTTAGGAAGTCACGGTCCAACTATTGTTCCTTGCCCAATTATTTTGGCGGAGCTCCCATCTGAAAAGGCCTATCTATATGTCCTAGAGGGGGGGGGGGTGAATAAGACTATGCCAAATTTAAAATTATACTAGCAGAATTAAACAATAAGACAGCCTTACAAATAAATAAATGAAAGATAATACTTTTAAATAAATCACAGTACGAAAATGTGAAGCAACCTCAATATTCTATTATTGAGAGGCCGATACGAATGATGTTTTAAGGACAACCTTGCACCATAAAAACCAAGGGTTTATGGCAGGACAACCTTACTAGAACGATATAAGTATCAATATCTCAAACTGAAGAGGAATAAAGGAAATAGCAAGAATTGAAATTCTAAACTATTACAACATTCCCACAATGCTTGAAATGTAAATATTACAACATTCACATCCACACATGCATTCCACAGCTTTGAATAATAAAAGATAAAAATTAAATAAACATTCAAACCACAAGACAGAGAATTATAGTGGTTCGCCTGTGTGTTCATCAACTGTTAAACAACAGCCGCACAGCTTGCTACTCCACTCCTAATATCCTCACACAGGGGATATCAACGTTCACTATCAAAATAGGTTTCACAGGTTCACCTAAAACCTTTACAATTGTGTCTTTCAAACGTGCTTACACAATTCATAAACCCCACTTTCTGAGTTTTCTGGCTCTCATCAGATAACCAATACAATGAAATTTTTCTGGCTCAATCTCAAAAGAAACCAAAAGCAAAGGAAATTTACACAAATGTAAAATAACTGGATTTCTCCTTTTGTAGCAGCCCGAAACAACCAATCGGAGTAGAAGTTCGAATATAGAAGTTCAATTGTCCAATACTCACTTTAAAATGGTTCTAAGTTCTAATTGATTTTAAATTAAACCAGATGGGCCAGCTCTATTTGATTTTAATTCTAAGAAGAAGGAATACAACAATTCCTCTTTTCAAATCAGATTGGAATATAGAACAAAATCAAATTAACAAAGCTAACAAAAGAGAATATTAAATATGCACAACTTAGCTTAAAAATTAACACAAACTTATCTCAGAGTGATGCCTTGATTTTACTTGAATTTGGATTAAAAAACTCTAAAATTTGTGTTCTATTTATAGATGCAGAAATCGCATCTACGACTGGTCGTGTGGCCACGACGACTGGTCCTAGGTCAAACTACATTTTGAAATTTTAAGCGCGATCAAATAAAACCGTTCCACGACTGGTCGTAGGGTGTCCACGACTGGTCATGAGGCCTCCACGACTAGCCATGACCAACCCACGACTGGTCGTGAGGAACCAAGAATGGTTGTTGGATTTTGAGTCGTAGCCGCAGGACTGGTTGTGAATGAGTCGACACTGTTCCTACGACCAGTCGAGAAGACTCCAGGACTGGTCGAAGTTCAACTAAAAAATTTCAAAAATTTGCAACAACTTAGGACTGGTCTTAGAATTTCTTGGACTAGTCGAGCCAGTTCTAGGACTAGTCGAACAGAGTCCAGGACTGGTCTTAGAACCGGCCAAATACTTATAAAAGATTCAATATGAATTATGTATACAAAATGACCTACCCTAAGGTCATTCTAAGGTCATTCATACCTTGAATGTAAAGTATGAACATTGAAACTTCATTTCTTCATATGATAGTTGATCTTTTGAAGATTGTGAAGCTTGAGATCTCTCTACTTGATGTAGCTTGAATTTGAGATCTTCCAGAGCTTGAATTACACTTCATCTTGAGTTGTACACTAACTTGAGTCTTGAACAAGATCACTTCTTTCGTTGTAGCTTGTACTTGCATTTCTTTGAAATGATTTGAAGTAGTTCTTCGTTCTTGACTTGAAACAAGGATAAAGTGTCTTGAACATATGAATTAATATGCTAGATAAGGCATAGATTGTGTTTTTGGCACCACAAAATTTGACAACAAAGGAATAAGAAACCATAACACTTACACCATCTCCAAACGTGACTGACCCACCATCAAAGTCTGAATATTCTCAAAAATGGATTTGGTCACCGGTCATGTGTCTGGAGCACCCACTATCAAGGTACCATTTTGAACTATTACCGACTTTCATTGCAGTGTGGATTACTAGGCAATTGTTCTAACTGCTCACATCCTCTAGACTTACACCATTTGCCATGATTCCAACTTCAGTCAAGATCACTCTCTAGGTGGTGAAGCCCTTAAGAGAGATCCGCTCTGATACCAATTGAAATTGCGTAATGACCGCTTTAGTAGAAGTAGGAATAAGCCAAGGTGTCCTAGAGGGGGGTGAATAGGACTTTTTAAACTTTTCTGATGATTTAAAACCTATCAACCCTATCCTGAATTAATATCCAAATATCAAGATTTCTTCAATGTAACTCTAATGGCATCCAAGCTAAATAGAAGATCCAATCATAAGACTATTTAAAACATAAACATGATGAAGAACATAGTTCATGATGGATGTGACTGTGTGTGAGATGTGATTCTAATTAGTTTTAGGTAATCATGTAAGCATGCATTATGAGAACATTTAGAGGAATCGCACAAGTATTAAAAGTAAATAGCAATCCCAAACACAGTCATTTTTATAGTGGTTTGACTACGTGTCTACTCCACTTCCGGCAGACGCACTCAACCCTTGAGTGTACCGGATCTCACTAACAGAGGTTTCAAATCAGGTTTACCTCAAACCAGTACAACCTACAGAAGGCTGACTTTAGGACCTACACAAGGTACCTAACATGTCTCCATGAGACACAAGTTTATGCCTCACATAGGAGTAAGTGTCAACACACAACACCCAAATTTAAGGTCACACAGGCCAAGGATCCACACAAGGAACTTAGAGTTTATGCCCTACACAAGAGTAAAGGTTAACACACAACACCTAGGTTTTAGGTCACACAGGCCAAGGATCCACACAAAGAACCTAGAGTTTATGCTCCCCAGGAGCAAGGGTTAACACACAACACCTAAATTTTAGGCCACACAGGCTAAGGATCCACACAAGGAACCTAGGGTTTATGCTCCCCAGGAGCAAGGGTTAACACAACACCCACACGTATTCTCTCGTCGGGGGCTTCCTATAAGGACTTGAAGGGGTGAGAATCACTTGTGACTCAATCCTACACAAAGGAATGATCAACAGTGTCTCTGGACTCTAATGACTTACAGATAAGTAGATGAGCCCCATTTAGCACGTTGATGAAAGATTTCCTCCTTTGATAATGAAGAATCTTTAGCTCCCTTGATCTGCAACACTTATGATGCTCCAATGTAAGGCGACGGGTTTGGTCAAGGTTATGTTGGAATCTTACTCTATTAAATGTTTTCTTATATTAGAGACGGAGTGATTCCAAGCATCTATGCATTCAAGGTATCCCGGCTTAATGATTTTCCATTAAGGTGGTAGCTGGAGGATCCTTGAATGCAGAAGTTCATTCACCAATCCACTCTATTGAATATCAATGATGAGGGTAGATTGAGGAATGAACTCCCATGAGAGAAAAAGGGCTTAGGGTAGGTGATCTAAATTAAACACTCAAAAGCTCTATCTATTTTGCTCTACAAACAACCTTAGGAAAGCTCTCATTAAATAGACAAAAAGTTTCAACGGAAATAAAACAATCATATTTTTTTACAGAGTTCGATATCATCGAGCAGGCTTCGATATCATCGAGCGTATACTCTCGATAATGTCGAATAGTCGCTCGATGACACAAACTCAATCTGTCAAATATTTTTGAACCTTTTTACCAACTGATCGAGCATATCGAACACGCTTCGATGTCATCAGATTTTGAACTCCGATTTCATCGACCCATGGTTCGAGTCCTCGACATTTAAAAACCTGAGAGCTGACTTGCCTTTGGAAATGAGCAGGCATCGATAAGATCGAGTATCCCTCGATATCATCTGGTTTTGAATATCGATGATATCGATACCAGTTTCGATTCATCGATCTTTTTAAGGAATTTTCCTATAGACTTACTGAACAGTTTTGTGTCCCAATCCGATATCATCGAAGGTCCATCGATATCATCGAGATTTGAAATTTGAAGATATCGAGGCTCTCTTCGAGTCATCAAAAATTACATGATTTTCCTTAACTGCTCACTATACACAAACTAACTAGATGTCGATTTTATCGAGCTGTTTCGATGAACTTGAGATTTGAAAGTCGATGATATCGAGCCTGTCATCGATTCATCGAGAATTCAGTCCAAAATTCATTTTGGTTGCTGGACATCTGAAGTCCTCATTTTGATAACATCAAGTGAGTATCGAGGACATCGATAACAGAGTCTGATTTCATCGAAGCACGATCGATAAATCGACAAAGGCTGAAAACTTAGAGATTTTTCTGATTTTGCAAAACAGTTTCACACCTTACCTTATGTTGTTTTAACCATTTTAAGGGCTTTATCTACCTAGTGTTGTGGGACATGGGATGTGAAGTTAAGTTTACCTTTGTAGAGATTTGAAGCCACATCTAGTTGAGGCAGACGCTTGAACGATCTTCCTATGGGGATCACTTGTCTTACTGACTTAACACTCACGTTAATTGACAAACCAGGGCACTTTCAGATCATCTATCACAAAATTTAAAGATTCTTGTATGACCCCAGTTCTTTTGTTAAGAACATAGTAAGCCCAACTATTTAGAGCATAACCTAAAAACATTCCCTCGTCGCTCTTTGTTTCAAAATTTTCCAAATTTTCTTAGTCACGTAATATAAAACATTTGCTTCCAAAAGTTTAAAAATATTTAACTGTGGGTTTTTTATTAAACCATAATTAATAAGCTGTTTTGTTTTTAGCTTTTCTAATATAAATACGATTTATTATATAGCATGCAGTACTAACAACCTCAACCCATAAATGTTTTGGTATATTCATGCTATTTAGCATTACACTAGCCATCTCTTGGAGAATTCTATTTTTTCTTTCAACAATTCTATTTTATTGAAGTATTTTTGGAGAAGAAAATTCATGTGATATACCATGATCATTGCGGTATTTCTCAAAATTGCTATTTTCGAATTCGATACCATGATCACTTCTGATTTTGACCACAGATAACTCTTTCTTAGTCTGGATACATTTTAAAAAATCTCTGACGGCATCAAGAATATCTGATTTTTCTCTTAGAATGGCTACCCAAGTATATTTACTGTAGTCATCAACTACAATCAGAAAATATTTCTTTCCACATCTACTCTCCATTCTAGTTGGTCCGATTAAATTCATATGGAGAAGTTCACGAGGTCTAGCTGTGGCTAAGGAGTTCACTTTCTTGTGACTACTCCTAATTTGCTTGCCTATTTAACATGCGCCACAAACTTTTTCTATCTTTTTCAGTTTTGGTAGGCCATGTAAGTGATCTTTTTTGCTCAATTTATATAAATCTCTATAATTTACATGACCAAGACGTTTATGCCATAGTTCATTCTTGTCTATTTGGACCATGTAAAATGAATAGTTGTTGAGCAAGAATTATCAATTATATAGCAATTTTTAGACGTTCTGTGACCATTTAATATTATACTTCCTTTCTCATTTATAATCTTACATCCGTGATCTGAAAATTTTACACTATGCTTATTATCACAGATCTGAGATATTCTCAGAAGATTATGTTTTAATCCTTCAACATATAAAACATTTTTGAAGAGAGGTAAGTTAGGAAGTTGTACATTACCTTGGCCAATTATCTTGTAGTTGCTTCCATCTCTGAATGTAACCGAGCCGCCATTTACTTCATTAATGTTTGAGAATATAGCTGTAACACCCCGTACTTTTCGTACTCGAGTGTTACCGTTAAAACCCAATTAACAGGCTTGTGTGGGAACACACATGAACCACCCTGTTAATCACCTTTCGATTAGCTGCAATTCGATCATCAAACGAGTGAGACTTGGGTTGGTCGGAATTATAGAGCATTTGACCTTTAAATCGACCATCAGAACCTTCCAATGCGAGCCATGGAAGGCCTGTACCTTGGATCATCCTAGAATCAGGACCCAAATCATGGGGATCACCATTTGTTCACTCCACACGAATCATCGATCAATGCACAATGAGTAGCCCAAAACTTACATATAGGCATGATAATAATAAACTAAAATAAACCATGACGATAATAAATGATAATAGTAATAAAATGAATATTAATATTAACATTTGGATTAGCGAGAAGATCCTAAACACACATGTAGCCCCTTTAGTACCTTTTTACCATCAATGATAAGTATGGATCAAATTTGACCATTAGAACGATGAAAATCCACGATTTAGGGATCTATATCTACATGCATGGCCCACCTGAACTCAAGATCTACCTGGTTTTTAGTTAGAGGCCCCAATCAAAGCCTACAAGGAGAACGGATGATGTGGATCATCGGTTTGAAACTAGTAAGGCCATCGGATCTCAAAAACTTGTAATTAACCACCAAGGATTTTAAGTAAATCATTTTGTGGGCCACTTACTACCTGACCACCTTAAAATAAGGCCCTAGGTTTAAGAATCTTAACCATTAAATTGCCAGGATGATCTGACCTTTGAAGCCATACTAATAGGCACCTAACCCGTAGATTTTGATTGGTATGGGCCATCTGAGCATAGGACCTGCCTCAAATTGGGTCTAGGTGGTTAAAAAGACCCATGGAAGAAGATGGACGGTGTAGATTTCCCACAAAAATCACCATGGGCCCCATGCTAAAGTGCATGTACACCATGAACTGCATACACGCAGTGCACCAGACCGCCAGACCGGTCAAACTGGCATTGACCCGCAGAAAATCTCAAATTGCTAAGATTTCCCGCCCGGGCGGATTTGAATGAACGACGTTCATTTTGGGACGAGATGTGGCCCACCTACGACTACCATCTTCGTGATCCGATCCATCCATCGTGTCGTGGCGCCAAAACCAATCAGAACCATGTCATCCTTGCGAGTCCACACATGCGTGGGATTTCGTAGGGATAGACGCAAAGAAGCAAGCGTAATGTGTTTCCTACCACCCCAAAATCAAACCATTATGATCAAGGTGGGCCACCCAGATCCATTCCAGACTATCCAAATGATTCAGACAGTGGGTTCGACCAAAACCCAACCGCTTTCTTGGGTTTCCTTATACATGTGGACACACGATTCTCGGCCAAACAGGTCTTGCGCACAAAAATTTCCAAAAATGGAAACTGAAATGCTGCTCCACGTTGGAAATCTGCATGAGTTCCGTTTCCTTCAATCCCAGCCTTTTGTTTGGTGAAATCTCAGCCGTCCAATCCGCGGTTTAGGGCTCTCTCCCATAGCCAAGAGAAAACTGGCCGATTTTGTAATTACCGGCCATATTTCAGGGTGGTTTTAACGAATTTAATCCTGACCGTTTGGATTCAATCCAACGGCCTAGGAAAAGCTGGGTTTTCTTATAAGAAAAAGGAGAGAAAACGCCTCTCCATCGGCCCCTCAAAAACTCTAGAAAAAACCGTCGTCTCCCAAGTTCGAACCATTGAATAAACCCCACTCGAGCTTCGATTCGAGCTTTCCCCAAGCTTCCAGGGACATAGCCAGACTGTCCAATGCGAAGCTTTCGAAGGAACGAACCTCCGTTTAGAATCCACCATTAACGGTCATGCCTCCTTCCTCGGCCAACCGCATTGAGTCGGTTTAAGTTGGGACGAATCCAATCATCCAATGATTTCCCTATGGGCTTACAACAAATAAAAGAGAGGAAGACGGGAAGCAAGAAGGAAAGAGAAGAAGAGAGAAAGAACAGTAGAGTTGAGTCGAGTTGAAACGCCACTCACAGAGGTGCGATTTTGCTGTTGGCCGACCATGGCCATGCTGACTCAGTAAGTTGCACAGAGTATGATTCGAAACAGGGTCCCTAGAGAAGTAGAAAAATAGCGAGAGGGAAAGAAGAAGAGAAACATGAAAGAAAGGAAAAGAAATGGAGACAGAAAAGAGAAAGGAAAGAGTGAGGGTGAGAGGGTGGCTGGCAAAACCTGCTGAGTCAGGCTTGAACCGAGCTGAGTCCAGTTGGGTCGGGTTCGGACTGGTCTAGCCTAAAAACCCCGCTGGCCTGGCTGTGTTAGCAAGGAAGAAGCCTAGAAGGCTGAGGGGTGTGAGCATTGTGGCTGTTTAGTCACTCCTGAGTCGAGTTAGTGAGTTGACATGTTGCACCAAGTTGGACCAAGCCCTGGGTTGAGCTAAGCATGGATGGACTGAGTTCAGACTCAGTCTGGCTTGTCCCTGAGTGAAAGAAAAAGAGAGGAAGGGTGAGAGTGAGTGAGAGGCATTGGTTGAGTCGACTCGCTCAGATCTAGCTCGAGTAAGGTAAGCCTTTTCATTCAATCATGTTTGTTATTATTGTTATCATTAACCATTATTAGATTATCATTTTTAATAAGTAATACCATTTATATTACATCAATTAGAATTAAATCCAAAGATCTAAACCTAGATCTAACTCTAGGATGAACCCCTGAAATTAAGTAATCTAGACCCATTTTAGTATTACGATCGACAATACATCATTAGCCATTATTGGATTTCTATTTTAAATTAGTAACATTATTAATATTCTTATTACATCGTTAGTAATTGAACTTAAAAATCTAAACCTAGATAGTGTGCGAAATTTGAATCTAATTGTAGGAACTCATAACTTATGGGATCATAATACCTATTATCATGACTAGATTCATTATTAAAAGTCATGACTATTATCATTAGAAAATACTATCACTTTCATTATGGGACGAGTATAAGTATTGTTAATATGAATATCATTTTTAGGGATCACCATATGATCATTAGTAAATATTCTATCATTATTACTTGTGTTATATAAGAGATTGTTAGTCATTATAGGAATATTAAATAGCGTTGGTATGTTAATTATGAACTTGTGAATCATCGTTTCTAGTATTGATTGATTAATACTCCCATTATGAATATTACTTGATCCATTATATTATAATAATAATAATAATAATAATAATAATAATAATAATAATAATAATAATTTAGTATCTTAGAATCTAAGTTAGGGCTAAACCGTAGGATGAAAACCCTAAATTCTACATTAAAACCCTAAGATAAATAATTCAAACCCTAGGCAATGATCTTGAACCCTAGGTAGTGTGTAGAACTTGAATCTAATTGTATAAGATTCATGATTTGTGGTAGGGTTCGACCATAAGGGCGCATGTACCTCCTAGTTATGGCGAAGGCGGTTCAAGTCATAAGGTGATGATTCTTCCCCTTGAGCTTTCCATTTTCTCATTAGCTTAAGTTATAGTTTTTATTTTTATTTATAATTGATATCTCCATTTTATAATTACATGTGTTAGCTGGTGGAAATTGAATTGTTATATTTCATGCTTAATGTTTATCCTGCACACTTATTTCATACTTGTGGATTATTTGTAGATTGATTATGGAACTTAAACCGGTACATCAGTGGGAAACCCCCACCTATAAATGTACACCCATGCTTTCGATGTAACCTGACTGGTTGCGATTGAAATGGACCTTCGGCCTAGTGGTTATTGAGTGGTGGTCTAGATGGATCATTAATGTGGGCCTACCATCCATGGTCGTTGTGTCTAAGTGGTTTTTAAGGTTGGTATTTTATTGCATGGTTTTGATACTCGCCCTATGTGGCTTATTTTGATATTTGCCATATGTGGCTTGTTCTGATATTGGCCCTACGTGGCTTTGTTTTGGTCTTTTCACTATATGATTTCAATGTTTTATATCGCATAACCATGCAATGGTAAGCCCCATATACTGAATATGAATGGCCACTAGTCGATTGGATCCATTAAACATCCTAAGTTGGTAGCCTCATGAGCCGGGGATGGTGGAATGGGGCACTATGCCTGAGCTGTCGGCCTATGCTAGGCTCTAAGCTCCCCATAGTGACCTTTGAGCTTATTAAACCTGTTGGTTGTTAAACAGACTAATAACGGTTAGGCTAATCATGCATGTTCATAGAGTATGGTCTTTTACGGGTCATTAAATTCTCCTTGAGCGATCTATATATTATGGTCTTTTTCGGATAGCTGGTTCTCCACGGGCGTACCTTTGTGTATATTTCAAGGTGGTTAGTTCTCTTAGGGCGACCCTTTGTTTCGACAGTGGGATGTGCACCCCAGGTAGATGATGCATTCACGCATTCATGCATTTAATAAGACTGCATCATGTATGGTTTTGTATGCCTTGCCATATTTTTATAACTACGCTTACCTAATACGACGATGTGTAATCTTGAGGGGAGTTCATACTAAGTTGGCCACTCATCCATCAAATAAATATAACCATACAGGTAGCACCTGTGGCTTAAGTGATTTTCAGGTTCGGGCTGATGAGGATCCAGGTTCAAGTGCCAGGGTTGCATGACTGTATCTGTTGAGGCATAAAAAGTGAGGAAAACAGTAGAAGAAGCATTGTACGGAAAAAAGGAGCATTGTGCAGAAAGGTGGTCATTGTGTGAAAATGACCTTTGTGCACAGATGATTAGAGCACACCGTGAAGACCGCACAAAGGGGTGCGCACACCCAGATCTGCACAAAGGGGGAGCGCACAGTCCTTACGTGGCATACTCGCACGTGTGAGAGGGCTATAAATACCCCTTGACCCCTTTAAGGGGGGTCATTAGCAACCAATCGTGGAGAGAGAAGAAATTGCAGAAGAAGAAAGGTAGAGTCCGCAGTCATTGTGCAGAACGGGCATTGTACGGCGCACAACGGAAGCCAACGCATAATGGAAGGTAGCGCGCAATGGTTTCCTCCAGTGCACAATGGTTTCCTCCAACGCACAATGGTTTCCTCTAGCGCACAACGGCTTCTTTCTACCCACAATGGCCTTTGACAGTGCACAATGACTTCTAGCACAGCGTTCAACATTATGTTGCAATGTTTTATACATTTAGGCATAACTTGGGTGTTAAATACTTATTGTATATTATAATTCCTAAGTATTCTATTTGGAATCAAAGGAGAAAGGGATGTGAAGAACTTAGAATAGATAAATAAAGTGATTGTCTTTCTTATCTTCTTCTGGTAATCAATTCAATGAATGAAATTTCTCAAACCAAATGCATTTGTTTCTTGTTCGAAATAAAATGGTGACTCTGCTGGGGATTTCCATATTCACTTAAATATTAACCTAAGAATTAAAAGGGAGATAATCACAACTGTTTGGCGTCTTTAAGGCACCAAAATGGCGACTCTCAATGGGAACATCCTACCTTTCATCTTCAAAATAGAATACGATTTAATATAAGTACTAATTTTCCTTTACTTCGTAAATATGAACGACAGGAGAAGAAGAACATTGCAACCAATCAATCAATGGTAGCCACTCAAGGGAATACGATTTTTTACTTCACCACGAGAAAAAGTGTAACGCCCTGAAAATCAGGGTTCGAGTAGCAACTCAACTCCCGAGTTTCAAAACATCACTTATGCAACATATATGCTTATGATTCAATGTTGTCTATGTTAGTGCATTAATCATGAGTGAGATTATACCAAAACAGTAATTCATACTCCAGATCAGTTGTAAAACGCAAGCGGAAGACTGAAAGATATAACTAATCGTATACCAATCAAAAGATCACGATTGGTCTCCAGAGTATGAATATAACACTGAGTCATTGTGAACATGAAATATTACATGTAATAGTACAAAATTCAGAAGTTTCAAAAAATAGTTCAACTGTAATAAACCCTGTAGCCCCGTCAATCCGGATAGCCTAAGCGAAGCCATCAGAGAACTGCATGTAAGAGTACTCATCCTGATCGTCGTAATAATCAGGCTCCGCCTCAGGGGTCACGCCATCATCTGAAATCAAGACAGGGTCTGAAATCAAGACAGGGTCTGGGAGTGAGTGATCAACTTAGTGGAACAATAACGCATAGGTTAGCACGTTATCAATTCAGTCAAGCAGTAATGATAAAGCAGTAAATCACACATTCCTAAGTACTGTTGTTAATGTAAGAATGGTATGGATGTATGATGCATGCCCTCGCCTACGCTCCCTCAGCGACTTCATCTCATGTTCGCGCATGACAACACTGCCTCAGTGCTTGACCTGCAACCCCTGAATGCACGCGTAATGCAGTGCATGCATATGATTACCAAGTTCTTATTAGTCCTTTTCATATAGCAGGATTGGGAAGCTAAGGTACCTTCCTTATTTCATTTCCCAAACAATGATCCATTCTAGGGTCGTCAGTCCTAGTAATTCTCATACGATGTTGCGGTTCTACGTCACTGCAAAGGGCTCGTCACCAAATCAGTGCAGGCCTAGTTTATACTCTAGATGCTACGGAAAGGTTGTCGCCTCCACGTAGACTCAGAGTATGCTCGAGGTCACTACAAAGGGCTCGTCACCAATCAGTGTATGCCGACAGCTCGAATATAGTGTCTCATACCACCGTATTCGGCTCACGAGTCTGGGTTGCTCACTGGTCACTACGGGGAGGCTCGTCGCCCCAGCGTAGGCTGACAGCTCGACCACGGTGTCCCATACCACCATGTCCGGCTCATGAGTCTTAGCGGATCGAGGTACCAAGGTTAAACGGGATTTCACTGGTGAGTTTGGTACCTTAGGTTCGAGCAGTAGTATCCATACATGGTGAACATACATCGGCACATCGGGTTACTTGAAGAGCTCGACTAGCACGAGCGCACATTGCATCGATTAACATGAAGTGCATAAGCACCTTGTGTAGCCTAACTACTACCGACGACCAACACACGACTCGGGTTTGTCAAACACGTCCTACGTGACAAATGAATCTCAGCCACAACTTCAAAGTCTGTTACCGATTGCCTGGACTATAACATAGCCCCAAACACATTCAATCCTTAATCAGAAAGCATGTATAGTAGTCAAAGCAGAGTTAACAAAGTAATTCAAACATGTTAACAAGCATGTTATAAAGCACAACGTAAACATGAAATACAAACACATACATTTCATAAGTAAGTGATTAAATTAAACAACTTACATGGAGGAAATCATATACATCTCTAAGGTAGATGAGAATCCTATCTCAACACCTACCCTAAGCACTACCATCAAAATACTTACTCTTACAAGCATTTACACAAACAATTAGAATACACTTATTAACATACATAACGCATGTTGACTAAAATATGCATTAGGGAGAATCTTTTCGCCGAGTAGTTATTACACATATACCTAGCATATGTACACAGTAAATAATCATGGCAAACATACTTTCATATTTTATACGTATACGGTATTCTCAACAAATATACAGAATACACTAAATGCCATAATTTACATACGTAAATGAATCGCAAAACGAATATCGCATTCTGCATGTGAAATAACACCCAGATCATGAATCTATCATTATCTGACATTAAAAGCTTTGAAAACCTTAACCTATATGTCTATAGTCCACACCTTATGCCTTAGAAGCGAGTAACGGACTCATTTTAAACACCAAGTCTTTAACAACGGTAGAACGGCAACCTATGGCATGAAATAGGTTAGCTATTTCATCATTTACGCTAGTTGGATCTCTAGAACTGATTAGGCTTAGAATTTCTTACCTGAAAACGGAATCAGAATCACCGGAAAAGTGATACAGTAGTGATGATCAGGCATGTGGAATGGTAGGATAGGACAACAGGAATCTCCTCCCACTTCTCTCACACTTTCTCTCTTTACTCTCTTCTCTCTCCTAGGGTTTTCTCAAATTTGTATGGAGTGAATGAGAGAGGGTTTATGGTCCTTTTATAGGCCCAGGGCCAAGGTATACTTAGGTTATGTCCAAAGTGCATATGGTTCAGCTCAATGGAGCACTTTCGGAGCCCCCCCTTGAGCCAAAGGTCGAACTTAAGCTCACAGACCTTGGATCTAGGTCGAGTTAAGTTTTCATCCCAGTCGGGTTTCCAGATCACACGTAGCGGACCAGTTTCAGTTCAACAGTCACCGAAACTTGATCAGGGTCACAAGTACACTGACCTATGAATGAAATTTTCCCTGATTCGAGGGTGTATTTTGGTTAGATTCTGACGGTCTGATTGCTTACATCAGGCCCGCAAGTGACAAGTCTCAGATTACTTAAATTAGATTTAATTTCTAAAGGAATCCACGTTTTCTCACACTCTTCACTCCGGGTTTAAGTGAATAGTCCCGGAACACTATCTGGATTTGATTTCCGAGAGGGTTGTCAAGCCCAGCAAGGCGGTCTTAAATGCTTAATCTCGTGGTCATCGGACTTTCGACGTGTGGTCCAGATCCGATACGGAGTTTCAATGTGCTCCCAAGAGCAACTGGGTAATGAGATTGATCCTAGATTTTAGGATAACCTAGCGTCACTGATTCTACAAGTTTTGGGTCTTGCAGATCGTATTGAAAGTGGATCAAGCGGATTTCGTAGCTAATCTAGTTTAACACTTAGTTAACTTTGTCTAATTTCTAAAGGATTTGATCCTGAGTGATTTTAGCCAGAGGTGGTATTCGGGTCTTTGTACGGAATTTTCCGAGACGTTACAAAAAGATGAATGGATTGTCGTCACTCACAGAAGGACAAAGACTCAGAATGCAACTGTAACAAGAACAAGCCCACCACTGAGAAGAGTTAGGGGCTCGATAACACGAAATGCCGCCAGAAAAAATCCTGAACTCGCCCCTCCTGCGATATACCCCCAACAGTTCCGCAGCTAACAACATGTGATTTCTCGGCTTTGATGACCTCCGAGATCCAGATGGACGAAAGAACAAAAAGGCAAAGCACTGCTAATAAGTTCACTGACGTCTGTTTCACCCCGATCAATCAATGGCAACAAGTGCACAGAAAAGTCGAATGAAACCCCATCCTCCCCTCTTTTTGTGAGCCCTATTATGTCAACGTATTCTTATCCCACTCCGACTACAGCTTCATCGAAGAGTGGAGAAGCCGCAGTACACATGACTGGAACAAATCAGGAAAATACACCAACTACAGAGGATCGTGTAAATGAAATGGCGGAAGCACAAAGATCACTAATGGAAGAATGCAGAAATCTCAGAGAAGGCTTAACAACTCTCGCACACAATGTTGCCCGAATGGCATCACCCCCAGTGGCTGATAATGTGAATGAAAGAGAGCAACACCCCGAAGGGTCACAACTGTCAAGGACCGGGTCGCATGGATCTGTTCCTACGACAAGAATAGTGACACAGGAAGAAGTACGACAGGTCGTTGAAAAAGCGGTTAGGTCGGAAAGAGAACGTGAGGGCACAAGAAGATTCAGATATCGTACACCATACCTGAGAGAAGTGGAGGATATCCCTTTCCCGAACAATTTTAAACATCCGGACTTTCAGAAGTTCAACGGGGATGGATTGCCAAAAGAACACCTGATGCACTGGAATTTCTCCACAGTACCCAAATATTGTCTCCGATTATTTGGGTCTTCTCTAACGAATAAAGCGTTCAGGTGGTATGCTAGCCTAACGCCTGGGTCGATAAGAACATGGGAGTATATGTAAGACACGTTCATGTCAAATTTCTTCTCATCAGAATGTGATGTCAGTATCACGGAACTAGCTTCAATGCGACAGAGAGAAGGAGAGCCAGTAGAAAAATTTATAGACAGATGGAAGACCTTGGGAGCTTCTTGCAGGCAACTACCAGAAGAGAAAGAACAGGTGAAAATGTGCCTGAACTCTATGGAAACCAGAATAACATTTGGTCTCATCAGTGCAGACATCAAAACCTTTCGTGACTTGGCTACAAAAGCGCATGCTCTAGAATTAATGACTCGGAAGATGCCAGCGTTCAATTATGAAATGATTAGAAAAGTATCACAGAAGTTTATCACAAATGTTGGTGATCACGAAAAGAGGAACCAGGAAGTAAGAGAAGTGAAAGGTAAAAGGACGGAAAGGAGAGAAGAGCCGAGTCACCCCAGAGGGAGGTTTTACGATAAGAGACCCCGATCGTTGAATTCTCAAGAGGGTTTCGCGTTTGAAAAAGAGGACGTACTCCCCATGATGAATCAGTTGCTAAAAGCTGAACAATTGAATTGCTGTTATCAAAATGTCCTGAGGAGGCATCTAAAATAAAGGAAAGAGACTTCTGTCATTATCACCGCCTAGTCGGGCACCCGACAAAAAATTGTTATACACTGAAGTTATTATACAAAGGATGATAAACAAGGGAGAAATAATAGTCGGGAAAGAGAAAGAAAGGGACAGAAGAGCGACAGTAAATGTACTCACCTTACAAGAAGATTATCAGGAAAGGACAAAGGTGAAGGATCAAAAAATAACACGGAAAGTTGCCGTAACTACCTTGAGATCAGGGAAGAGGATGGCTAGCCCACCGAGTTCGAAAAACAATAAAGCAAGGGTGGAAGCAGCCAAGAGTCACGCTAGCAACAATAACAGCGGTGAAAAGGAAAAAGGAAAAGAGACAGGGAAAGTGACTTATGATATTATAAGTCATTTGAAGGGCATTCCAGCTCGATTGAGTGTTTATGATGCTTTGAAGTTGTCAGAAGATTCCTGACAAAGCCTAATTAAAGCCTTATCATATGAAAGTATAAAGGAGGTGTTGCTGACTAAATTAGAAAGTGAGAAACGAGAAGATTGCCTACCGATTATCTCTTTCTCCGATGAAGACCTAGTCTGTGATGGGGATCATAATAGGCCGTTGATGATAATGGGTCATATTCGCGGTAAGCAAGTGAAACAGATAATGCTCAATAACGGGTCCGCTGTAAACCTGTTACCATTAACAATGCTAAATGAATTAGGTTATTGATGCTCGAACCTACGCCCTAGTGGAATGATGATACAGGGCTTTAATCAAGACAGATAGCGTGCACTTGGGAAGATTATAATAACACTGGAGATAGGAGAGCTAACTACGGATGTCGTCTGCCATGTTATAAATGCAGTGACTACATATAATCTCCTCTTGGGAAGACCATGGATGCATCAGTATGACATCATACCTTCTACCCTACACCAGTGTTTCAAGTACTACAAAGATGGGGTACAACATAAAGTGTTAGCCGATGAAAGACCGTATACAGAAGCTGAAGGTTTCTTCATAGATGCAAGTTATTATGACGCATTTACCAGCAAGGAGGAGAAACAGAATGATGAGAACAAGAACCAAGAAAAACTTGCATGGAAATAGTGAAAGAAAAGGAACAGAGTCGCCTGTAACAGAGAAAGCGAAGAAGAAGTTCTATTTTGTCTCGAACCATCTCCGATAGCCAGGGCAACCACCATTAACGTTGTTATCGCCTGAACAATTAAAGATTCTACAATCGAATTATACAGTACCGCTCCCGTATGCTGAGAGGAATAGACTGTTTCGCCTCATTCCGAAAAGGTTTTGCGTCAAACCTAATGCAAGATATCCAGAGTCAATCGAATTCTATACTCCCTCAGAAATAAAACAAGATGAAGCAGTCAGTAGTGAGGGAGAAAATCATGAAAAAAATGGAAGCTTAATGCTCGAAGAGCTGGAGAGGTATAGTTTGACGAGTCGAAAAATCATGAAGAAAATGGGCTTTGACCATGAAGAACCTATTGGTTTGAATTATGGGAAAGGAATTCAGATTCCAATCGGGGTCAATCAAAAGAAGCAAGAAAAATTTTGAGGACTGGGGGCAGGATCTTCAGTGAATATGGTGGTGGCCAACCAAATAGTAGAAACGGACCTTGATGTGATCAGTAAGCCCGAGACAGCCCCAAAGCAAATGGAGGATGGGGGACAGCCAATGATTGACAACTTGAAAGAGATAAATTTGGGAACATAGGAGAACCGTAGAATACTTTCATAAGTGTCAGTCCATCAAAAAAAGAAGCTGATCAATATGTTAGTCTCTTAAAGGACAATGAAGATGTCTTTGCTTGGACGTATGCGAAAATGCCAGGTCTAGAACCGACAGTAGCGATACATCGACTGAATATCTCTAAAGACATAAGACCCATTAAGCAAACACATAGGCAATTTCATCCAGACTTGGTTCCCAAGATAGAGGAAGAAATAAGCAAGCTGATAAAGGTTAGATTCATTAGAGAAGTTAAATATCCCAAGTGGATATCAAACATAGTTCCAGTGAAGAAGAACAATTGGTAGATCAGGGTTTGTGTCGACTTCAAAGATCTGAATGAAGCATATCCAAAAGATGATTTTCCACTGCCGATAACAGAAATGTTAATTGAAAGTACTACACAGTATGTTGTCATGTCCTTTATGGACGGCTACGCTGACTATAATCAAATACGAATGACACCTAAAGACGAGGAGGCGACAGCTTTCAGAACTCCGTTGGGGATATATTATTATAAGGTCATGCCGTTCGGGTTCGAGAATACAGGAGCAACGTATCAGAGAGCGATACAAAATATATTTCAAGACATGATGCATAAGCATGTTGAGTGTTACGTGGACGACTTGGTGGTTAGGTCAAATCATCATGAAGAGCATCGTGAACATTTGACATCGGTCTTCCGCCGAATCAGAAAGAAGCAGTTGAAGATTAACTCAGCTAAATGTGCATTTGGAGTGTCATTGGGAAAATTCCTTGGTTTTGTGATGAGACACAGGGGGTATCGAAATAGATCCAGAGAAAGTTAGAGCTATACAGAATATGCCTCCTCCGAGAACATTGAAAGAGCTAAAAACCTTGCAGGGCAAGTTAGCATGTATCCACAGCTTTATCTCAAACCTAGCAGGAAGATGCCAGCCGTTTTCTCATCTGATGAAGAAAGGAACAGAATTCATATGGGATAAATCCTGTCAAAATGCCTTTGATTCGATAAAAGAATTGTTGAAACAGCCTCCAGTATTAACAGCCCCCGTGAAAGGAAGGCCCCTCATTTTATATATATTAGCAGCTGAGAATTCACTAAGAGCCCTACTGACGTAAGTGAATGAAAATGGAAAAGAAGTTGCACTTTATTATTTAAGTTGAACATTGATCGTGCAGAATGCAACTATACGCCTATCGAAAAAATATGTCTGGCGCTGATGTTTGTAGTTCAGAAATTAAGGCATTATTGTTTATCCCATGACATAACTATGATATCTCGAGCAGATCCCATTAAGTTTTTGATAATAAGGCTGATGTTGTCAAGAAGGTTGGCAATGTGGATGTTACTGTTGTCAGAGTATACGATTACGTACAAACCAGCGAAAGCAGTAAAAATACAAGCAATGGCAGATTTTTTAGCGGCTCATCCTGTGACAGATTGCGAAGCTATTCTCAATGACATTCCAGATGAAGAAGTCATGATGACAGAATTGCCTAACGTGTGGCAAATGTTCTTTGGTGGGGTGGCTCGGGCAACAGGGGCAGGTGCCGGAGTAATATTCATTACCCCACAGGGCAATTTGTTACCTTATTCTTTCACATTAGGTACGGCGTGTACGAATAACGAAGCTGAATATAACGCCCTTATTATCGGGATGGAGATAGCCAGCGAACTGGGAATAAAACACTTGCAGATTTACGGGGATTCTAAGCTGGTCATAAATCAAGTGGCGACGGAATTTGAGACAAGGAAACTGGAACTTCTGTTGTACTATCGAAAAGCGCAACACTTATTGGGGAAATTTTTGAATGTTGAAGTTAAGCATATACCACGATATGAGAATGCGAAGGCTGATGCTCTGGCCAGTCTAGCAACAACGCTATCTTGCCTAGATCGAAGCCCTCTGCAAGTAACAATCGAAGAAAGGAGATTCTTACCTTCAACAAAGGTAATTGGTGAAACAATGGAAGCCCTACCCATATCATGCTTAGAAGTGACAATAGATGATTGGCGTCAGCCTTTCATTGACTATCTAAAGTACGATATCTTGCTAGACGATCCAGAAGTGAAATTGCAGATTAAGCAGAAAGTAAAAAAGATCCATTTTGTGTGATGAAGAATTATACAAAAGATCTTATAATGAAATGTTATTGCGATGTCTAAACAAAGAAGAGGCACGTCAAGTGCTACAAGAGGCACATTCTGGGGAATGTAGGGTGCATAAAGCCGGGAGAAATTTGCTCCACCGAGTGCATGGAATGAGATATTATTGGCCGACAATGGTTAAAGACGCAATAGATTATGTAAAGTGGTGCCATGAGTGTCAAATCCACGGAGATATCATACATGTCCCTCCTGAAGATCTTCATCAGTCGGCTACTTCTTGGCCTTTTGCCACGTGGGGGCTTGATGTCATTGGCCCCATAAATCCACCGTCGGCTAGAGGGAAACAGTATATATTAGCAGCAACGGACTACTTTTCCAAATGGACGGAAGCGGTTGCACTACGAAGCGTTAAAGAGAAAGACGTTGTTAGTTTCATTTGGCATGCGATAATATATCGTCATGGTATCCCAAAGAGAATCATTATAGATAATGGCACTCCTTTCAAAAATAGGGGGATGGAGAAGTTATGTCAGAAATTTAAGATTCACCAGTCATTCTCAACACCCTATTATCCACCAGCCAATGGGCTAGCTGAAGCATTCAATAAGACAATTGTGAAAATATTAAAGAAAACGGTGAGCGGGAATAAGCTTGATTGGGATGAAAAATTGCAGGAAGCTCTATGGGCTTATAAACAACGCATCGTACAACGACACAGGCTACTCCGTATTCGTTAGTTTATGGTGTAGAACCTGTCATGCCGATCGAGATACAGGTCGCTTCACTAAGGGTGGCGGTGCTTCAATCAATTACAGATTACGAAAATGTAAAGATACGGCTGAAAGAATTTGATTTGTTTGATGAAAAAAGGCTAGCAGCTCTGCAACGTTTGCAAATATATCAAGCGAGAGTTTCTACTACTTTCGATAAAAAGGTTAAACATTGATCTTTCAGGAAAGGGGATTTGGTTTTGATGTTGAAAAGGCCGATAGTAGTCACTCGGAGAACAGGGGGCAAGTTTGACCCCAAATGGGACGGACTATATGTAATAACTGAAGTTTACTCCAATGGAGCGTACAAAGTATCGGATCAAGACAGACGAGACATCAGTATACTGATCAATGCTTGCTTTATCAAGAAATATTACTCCTGACAATAGGAGGAATTTTGATTTAGAAGGTTATCAGGATAACTCTTCTATATCAAAAGGGGGCAATCACATATAAAAAGATGAAATGATGAAATAGCCTTTGCAGGCACAACCTTATATTCTATCTTCATGAGCAAAAGAGTTGCGAAGGACAAAGTCATGTACAAGTCATGTACTCCCCCTCATGAGAATGAATAAGAAGTGCAAACTTTGCCACCAAGACATTGATGATTGCTACCAAGCTTTGATGATCGCCAAGCGTCGATGATTATCGCTGAACGTCGATGATTGTCGCCAAATTCGCCGAACGTTGATGATTATTGCCAGATTCACAGAACATCGATGATTATCGCCAGATTCGCAGAACGTTGATGATTATTGCCAAAATTAGTAACTGTCGCTATCATCTTCAATCGCTCATATGAGTTTATTTTATCAAAATTGATATCATCGGCAAGCTGATATACTATGAATGTTCTCAGGACATCATCAGCGACAGCGAAATATCAATTATTGATTTACCAGTTTTGGCAGCAAAATATCAAAGTTGATGACAACGATGGCAGCTTACTTCTAAAGGCAACTTAGCCAAGACTTACATGGCCAACTACGCATAAGACCTATTGCTTTGTCATTCGGGCAACAGTGAAAAGCCAATGGCCCTAAAAAGCCCGTGAAGGCCATCATGTGCATACCCATGCGGGCAGCGGATAGAGCCAGGGACTAAAAGCCCTAAAAGGCTAAAAAGTTGTAAAATGGCTAGTCACGCGTAAGACCAATGCCGTTTGTGAGCTCTCCGACAGCATCATGGATGAGGATGAAAATACCCTCCCAGGAATGGGTCTGAACTCACAGACGAAGAAAACTCAAATTCTCGGTTTGTTTTCGGTATTAACTCACGAGGAAGGGCATAAACCTACTCATTGATGGACCGACGACCTTGGATTTGGTACCTAAGGTGGCTTGGTAAAGCCCCGCGAACTCTAGAGAGTTACTGTGGCCATCCCTGCGCGTAAATCCTACTCACAGCCGTGATTGCTCTAACTACTCAAGAGCTTAAACTGTGTGTGGCTATCTAACTAAACTGAAATCTAGTACTGCCTATCAAAACATAAATTACATAGGAGAATCCTATACTGACAATCATAATATGTGGTGATTTTGTTAATAGTGCTTAGATGAGATGTCATGTTGAGACTATTGCATAAGTGAACATGCTAGGTGAATATGCCCAAAATGATTCATGATGTAGAAATTGATGAAAGAGCAAAATAGCTTGAAGTATCTCTAAGGAATTTTATAGGCTATTTATATAACATGATACAAAATGAATATTTACATGAAACGTCTACAGATCTGCAGTAATGTTCAATATTTCTAAGTAATGTAGAAACTCTTCTTTCAACTGGGACTATACTGCAGCAGTTGTGCGTTCGGCTACAAGGATCATGCTGGCCTGGTCAGGAACATCGATCAATTCAGATTCTAAAGAAGCGGCCACTTCCCCATTCCTCATCCGTTTAGTTTGTACGGTACCAATTAATTGATTATTTGTTTCAAGTTCCGCTTTGATCTGACAAATAGTTGCGTCTTCCGCTTCCCACTGACTCTTGAGTAATAGAATCTCCTTCTCAAGAAAAGCAATCTGATCACTAATGTTTGCTTTATTTCTGTCGAAAACCTGCAATTTCTCATGGAGAGACTGATTAGCAGTATTATAGTTAGCAAGAACATCATCCGCCTGAGAGAGTTTCTCCTTAAGAAGCGCCAATTCCTTCTGACGATGTAGAATTTCAGGGGCAATGACCATATTCCTCGCTGCTTCTAAGTTCTTCATGGAGTCATAAAATTATGATAAAGAAGAGTAGAGAGGCTGAGCATCCACATGTGCCAGACAAGCTGAATAAGCAAGAACTGCTAGAGCACTATCCAAAAAGGGCCATTGGGTTGGATCTTTAAAAGCACTGACAATGATGAAAATTGCATTTTTGAAGAGCCCCAACATAAGAGGCTGCACTTTTTCTAGAGAGAACTTGTCGAAAGCCGCAGTCACTGAGTTAGATCCTTCAGATCCGCTGGGATTTGGCACAACTGAAACTAAACGATAAGAAGGGAATATAAGTTCAAAAGAAAACGTATGTATATTCAATGTTGGTATGAAATAAATATATATATATATATATATATATATATATATATATATATATATATATATATATATATACACATACCTGGAGTAGGAGTAGTGGCAGGGGCAACTAGAACAGAATAAGTTGTAGGAGTTGTAGAGCTGGGGACTTCTGTATTCATAATAGCATTGAAAGAAAGCTCTTGAGCTCCTACAGTGCTTGAGTCAAAGGTGCTTGGGGTAGGGACATCAATTGGATCAGAAAGAAACTCCAAACTTCAGGCCACCGACTGAATAGGAGAAGGACGTGTAGTAGGGGACCTGCTAGTCTGAGCGAGGGCATCAGATGTTTGGGGGGCTGATGACAAAGTTCCTTCTGGACTGGGAAGAAGAAGTACATTCCTCATCATTGCCTGAATAGTGGAGGGTTGAACCTCTGCATCCCCTGAAGTTGATGTTCCATGAGCAGCCATCAGCAGCATCCATGATACAAGGAGAATACAAAGCATCAAAAGAAAGGAAGATGATTCTACAAGGAGTACCACCATATTCACCACGGTCAAGTTGCTCTTCAGTATCCAGAGAAGTCTCCGGAATGGGATGGGAAGTACCAGGATGAGTGGTCGGAGCATCAAAAAGAGAAGACCTAACTTCAGCATCGCTCTCTTCTCCAACGTTTATCTTAGCATCAGTATCTGCATTTAGCAAAGCATCTCCTTCATCAGTAAGACTTGTGGGAGAAGATGTGTCTTCGCTTGCAGTGTTTGCAGAATATTCTGATGAGTTGTCTTCCTCCGATACGGTTTCTTTTCGTTTATAAACAATCTTCACAGGAAGAAGACGTGCACCTCGAGAGGGAGAAGGAGTTGGTTGTGCCAAAACCACAGCAGATAGTGACTTAGCACGAGAGCAGGTCATGGGGGAAGTAGCAATGACAATTCGACATATAGCCAGAGAATTTGTAGTAGTGGCACGATTGGTTGATGTTTCTGTAAGATCCATGATAGGAACAATCGTGGCAGCTGCATGCTCAACAGGTTGGGAAGTTGCAGGAGGGACAGGTTTTGTAACTAGAGGAATAACAGAAGCACGACTTGCAGGTTGATTTTCCCCTAAGGGAGTAGGGGAAGGCAGAATACCCCCTACAGTCTCAAATTCATTACGAGGACCGGCCGATCTTTCTCTCCGATTTATTAGGTCTAAAGGGGAATCAAAAGCAATCCAGCCTTCAAGAGTGTTTGGGGGCTTTATCTCTATGATAGGCTCTTCTACAGAAATTTTTCGACGAAGTTGCCCTGGGACGACGGCTTTATCTTTCTCATAAAAGTATCTGATCCCTTATTTTAGTCTATAATTCCTCGAACGCGGGAGAGGAACCCAGATAGGGCGATCCACTGAGAAGCAATGGCGTACTAGATAGTAATGATGACTCCACCATCGCATCCAGGAATATGAAGTTGTTACTCTGTGATTATACCTTGGGAGGACGAATCGAGAGCCAAAATTTATAGTCAAGAAGCTACTTCCGTATTAGAGCCCAGTTGTAAGGACCAACTCCGTAGCTCCTCATTGTTCTAGTGACTTCTTCACTTACTTGGGGCATAGCCTGATCATACCCAAACTGTCTGGTGAATCGACTCGGGTAATATGGTTCTCGCCAGAACTTTAGTCCTTCCCGTAATGGAAGACTGCCAGAATGAATGCAGAGAAAGAAAGTCCTTTCAATAGAGTCCAGGTCCTGGTTGTCCTCAACATCTCTGTCCTGGGCCTGATAATCTAAGTAAAAAGGAAAGAAATCGATGGATTCCATGTTGTCAATTTTATCTACTATCCATTCATATCCATTCCTTATATCATTTTTTGCTTCAGAAAATGCCACAAAGGCAGATGGTCAGGATGGACATAAGCCTTCTCCAGATCATTATATGTCTAGGGGAAATAAATGTCGAGCCATCCAGAGAAGTAATGCCATGGAGCAAAAGCATATGAAACTCCTAGCGTCGGGCTTGAGAAATGCGTCGCGGCATGACCGAAAGCTCTGTATAATGAACATAAAATAGGAGGGGTCAAAGAATATCTTTTTCTACCTTCCGCCATTGCACTCGCTGCTACACATAGGGTTGGCCGAATAGAGTCTGAACTCTTTGAACTACGAAGCACAACTAAGCTCAACCAGTATGCTAAGAAAATGGCTAGTTCAGTTTCGGAGATGAAGTTGGCTAGACCTCTTATTTTCTTACGAGTGGCTTCTAATTCGCACAATGGCTGCTAGGGAACCTTTTAAAAAAATAAAAAATAAAAAAAAGACCAATGAGTAATTTATGCTTATGGTAAGTGTTGATTGAAAGGGAGGGAAAAGGTTAAAATACTTACACCAAGTATTGGGAAAAGTGCGTCAGCCATTGAAGAGGAGAAATCTTGTGGACGTCAGTAAAATAAGATGTCTCACTGAAAAGCTCAATGGTTGATGCTGTAATCTTGGGTACCTTGTTGGGTGCGACAAAGGCAAACTCTTTGTTTGAAGGAACGTATTCATCAAGAAAGGACCCAGAGATAGGTAGACCTGACATCCTATAAAGATCCCATAGGCTGATACTTACTTCTCCTACCGGAAGATGGAAAGAATTTGTAGTAAAAGACCAGTATTTCAGAAAACCTTTATATATCATCGTTTCTTTTTGAAAGAATTTTGAGGTGGCTTCTACGGCATGATAAATTCTTGTCGCAATGAGGGTGTCTTTATATTTCTCCATAATCGCTTCGGTCCAAGCACTGTAATATGGACGTGCAGTCCACAGACCTCGTGTCCTAAATTCGTCCTTACCCCACAATGAGTCGCGATGACAAAAATGTTATTGAATTGTCTCAAAGAAATGAGTATGATATAAGGAGTGAGGGTCGTGACATGGCATGAGGAAGCACATGTATCTTATTTGCCCGGTCTTCTGAGTTAAGCCCTTGTCTATAACATAACCCTCGAGAATTTGTGATTCTTTGATTACCCAATTAGACACATATAGTAGTTTGTTCTGAGTCATATAGTCTATTGGTTCGCTCTGGAGAATGAAGAGGTGGCGCTGAAGTTGCATGGGTAGAGCGATGGGCTCATCTTTATACGGGTTGCGGAATTTAATTGCCTCAGTAGTCAGCTTGACTGAGTCCCAAGCATTTTGGAAACGTCTTCGGTTATGTTCTTGAATCTTCTCTTGGAAAATTCCGTCTTGGCTCTTTTCTCTTGCTTGTTTTGGGACTGATGGGGGAGGGGAAGCCTCTGTAGCAGAGGGGCGATTATCATCGGTGCGAAAGTTGGTTGTGCATTTTAACCAATCTTTCCAATCAGATTCTTGTCCTGAAAGGGGGGGACCCTCTATCTCCTTCATTATTATGCCCATGCGAATATACTCAGATAGGCGTTGAATATGATCTGCAAAGTTGGTGATAATAGGAGCTGGTTCTTTGAAAAAGGAACTATAATTCTCGACAGAGCGAAGTCTTTTCTGATTATGGGTTTCCACATATTGTGGATCAGATGGTCCCGTAGTATTTGGGGAAGCGAGAGGTCTTTTCAAGCTAGCCATTTGAATCCTATGCAGGAGAAAGAAAATTCATTAAGCTGAAATGAAAGTGTCGTAAAGTGTTGAGAAGGAAGAACGAATAAATTTAAAGTCTGAGTTTATCAGTATAAATCATTGTGCGCAAGTGTATTATGCGTAGAGCTGTTGTGCGGAATAGTTGTTGTGCGCATGGTATTGTGTGCGGGTCTGATGTGCGGAACAGGTGATGAGCGCATAATGAAGTATGTAAAGTGTTGTGCGCAAGGTCATTGAGCACTGCCTGGAGTGCGCTAGATTTTGACTAAGTACAAGAGGGTTGTTGTGCAGAACAAGCTGTTGCACGAAATAGTAGTTGTGCAGCGCATAATGAGGATAGCGCGCGAAGACAGAAAATTGACGCAAAGACAGTGTAGGGCAGCGGTGAGTGATGGCACAAATGGAGATAAGTCCTGTATTTATAGGCAGAATCCTGGCCATTGTGCGCTAATGGTTGTGCACAAATCGTTATGCGAAATTCATTATGCGTAGATCAGTCAGCGCACAATAAAGAAAATAAGTACACAATGAGGGAGATAAAAAATAAAATAGTATTTGGAAAGGATTGATCCTACATATTTATTTTTGTAGGTATCAAAATAAAAATACAGGATCAAGGGTGCATCTGTTGAGGCATAAAATGTGAGGAAAACAGTAGAAGAAGCATTGTGTGCAAATAGTATGCGGAAAAAAGGAGCATTGTGCGGAAAAAGTGGTCATTGTGTGGAAATGACCTTTGTGCGTAGATGATTGGAGTGCACAGTGAAGACCGCACAAAGGGGTACGCACACCCAGATCCGCACAAAGGGAAGTGCATACCCAGATCCGCACAAAGGGAAGCGTACACCCAGGTTCGCACAAAGGGGGAGTGCACAGTCCTTACGTGGCATACTCGCACATGTGAGAGGGCTATAAATATCCCTTGACCCCTCTAAGGGGATCATTAGCAAGCAATCGTGGAGAGAGAAGAAATTGCAGGAGAAGAAAAGTAGAGTCCACAGTCGTTGTGCGGAACGGGCATTGTGTGGCGCACAACACTGTTAGCGCACAACGGAAGCCAGCACACAACAGAAGCCAATGCACAACAGAAAACAACGGGCAATGGTTTCCTCCAGCGCACAATGGTTTCCTCCAGTGGACAAAGGCTTCTGTCTGTGCACAATGGCCTTTCACAATGCACAATGGCTTCTAGCACAACGTTCAATGTTATGTTGCAATGTTTTATACATTTATGCATAACTTGGGTGCTAAATACTGATTGTGTCTTATAATTCCTAAGTATTCTATTTGGAATCAAAGGAGAAAGGGATGTGAAGAACTTAGAATATATAAATAAAGTGATTGTCTTTTTTGTCTTCTTCTGATAATCAATTCAATGAATGAAATTTCCCAAACGAAATGCATTTGTTTCTTGTTCGAAACAGTATCTACCTCAAGAAGCTGAGGAGTCTTGCGGCTCAAATTTACTTGCATTCTACTATTTCTCATGTATTGGATCATGTAATTCTTGTATTTGTAAATTTTGGAGACATTGGTTTGTATAAGTCATTATGGGCAGCTCTTGTATATTTAAATGATAATGCAAACTTTCTTTTATGTTTGATTTGTCCATTCTACGCTCATCTGCTACTATGATAATTGAATATATATATATATATATATATTGTTGAGGGTCAAATATTGCATATTAGACCCCAGTTATTTCTCGAAATTACAAACATGATACTGCTTAATGGTTTATTTTAATCATGTTTATGATGCAAGGTGAATCTAGGAGCGTGGAATTGATAAGACGCTAAAAGCATGGATTTAACGCTCAAGAATCACCAAGGCATTGGATGGGACCCCAGGGGACCAAGATCGATGGATTTACACGCCAGGGATCCGAGGAAATCAAGCCATTCACATTAAAGAGGCCCGAAAATAGTCCAGAATGCAAGATCATAGGGTTTCTGTCATCCGATTAGCTCGAAACTTCATACATTTGCTGAAAGACATAAGTGAACCGTACAGATTAAATTTCAACCACTGGATATCTCGGGAAGTGGCCTAACGTACTGATCAGCCCCTTAATTCCCTAAGTGTGGCTCACCTGCTATATGAATAAGCCTCAACTTCAGAATCAACGCGTTATATGAGGAGACAAGACGCATGGATGGAGTGGATTTTTCAGGAATGTCACCATGGACCCCACCTGAGTCGGAGTGTACATGGTGCACAAGAGCACCAGAGGCGCACGACAACTACGTTGCCTTCCAAATCGGGTAGTCCCGTGTCCCAGTTAAAAACGGCAAGTGTTGTTTGGTTCTTGCGTAAACAGCAAGTGCGCAGAGCATTTTTGCAGAAGCCGGTGGGCCACCATCATGGCCCACATGACCAATCTAATCCGTCCATCATGAGAAGGGGTTGGATTCGACCGTACCCTAGGACTCTTCAGGAGTTTCTAAAGCATCACGTGCACTCTTTTTTGAACCCAATCAGATGGGCTGCGGAGGGAAGACTTACCGCCAGCTTAGATGGGCCGCATCAACAGCAATTTAAAACCATCCATATCTGATCGGTTTTGCGAGGAAAAAGCAATGGACGGTATGGATTTTCAAACTGACTCTGGCCTGTAATTCTAAGCCAAAACGGAAACTTCCGTTTCCTGCTGTGCGAAGACTTGAAATAGGGAATGCGGAGGCGAATCGATGGGCCATCATCATGGACAACTAGCTCAATCCGAGTCGTCCAGTCGAATCATACGAAGGTCCTGATCAATAACTGGTGGTTCTTGGTCTGAAGAATGGCAAAAAAAAGGTTGCAAATATGCTGGATGGTAGAATCGTTGCCACAAGGAGAAACTGATGGATGGGGTGGATTTCGCTGGGAACTCCGGTTATAGGTTTCACCTACCATCAGCGCACGAAACGCGCCGGCCCTGTTATGCCCACGTCCGAGGAAGCTGGTAGAGTCGGTACGTTGCACATTGAAACCGGACATCAGAGACTCGATCCTGACCGTCCAAGATCAGGGAACGAGACTTCTAATCCCGTCCAAGAAGACGAATCGGGAAAGCAAGGAAATTCATTGCCACAACTTCACGTCAAAAGCAACAGGTTGTGCATGTTTGTGTTGCGTAAAATAGGGCAACCGACCGGTTCTTTCGCTGCTTCTCACAGCCTCTCGTGAGGAAACCTCAACCGACCTTCCCTGCTATAAAAAAGTAAGGAGAGAGGAGTTTTGGAAATTCAATCTCACGTGAAAGAGAGAAAGACAGGGAGAGAAGGAGAATTCTTTGACATTTTTTTTTTTTTGCGTTGTTGTTTTCTTTTCTTTATTGAGAGATCCAGCCAGTCATGGTTGGCTAAACCTCTTAGCTAAGGCTAAGAGGTGAAGCTTGTAGTGTGATGGGATTCTACAGTTTGGATTATGAATGATGAACTCGTTTGATTGGTTTGATTGTTAGAATGATTCTAGTTTTTAATGGTTTAATGTGACTAATATTACATTAGATCTGCAATGACTTGAGTTTTTCTCCTTTATTGTTTTGATTATGCGGTTAGGAAACCCTATTGTTCATCATCGTCTCCTAGGCATGGTTGGATGACGGAACACTTCCTGACGTTCATACATCATACAGATTGATTGTGACTGGGTTAATTTCGTTGTCTGTCTTGTCTCATGGGCATGATATTGTGATGAAACCCGACCTAATTCACACCTATCTGATATCTTGAAAACTTGATTAAATGAAGTTCAGATTTGATTTCCAGGTTATATCTTCCAACTGGATGAAGATGGGACTCTAAGTCCAGTTGCGTTCATGAATCGATCGTAGATCTCCCTGATCTCTACAAGTGGATCCTCTGAATCCCTAGTTTCCCACCTCAGAATTCTACTAGTTTTAGATTACTATTTCACCATTATTCACTCATATTCACTGGATTTGGATTTCATCTTATTCTAGTTCTAGTTCTAGTTACTTTCAGATTACGTACAAGTTTCAGTCCCTGTGGATTCGACCTCGGTCTCACCGAGTTTATTACTACATCACAACCCTATACTTGGGGAGTGAACAAGTTTTTTTTTTTTTTTTTTTTTTTTTTTTAGAGAGTAATGCTAAGTAGGGGAATTAAATCCTCACCTTATAGGGAGCAAACCTATAGTAAAGACCATTCTCCTAGCCCTATTCGATTGTCATTCTTGGGGAATTAAATCCTCACCTGTAGGGAGAAAACCTATGGTGAAGACCATTCGCCCAATCCTTTCAATTTCTTAGGTTTGTTCCTTTCAAGCTTAGTGATCACCAAGTTAATCCTTTAATATCAAACTGAAACCTTAATGTGTAAGCGAGATGTGGCATGTGAAATCATCACTCAATCAATATTTAAAACTTCAAATCATGGATTAATATTTTGAACTTAACTGTGAAATCTGATAGATTACTGAATCCAAGAGTCATAAATTACCAACATCACTTATCTTGTAATTCTAAATCAAAGATGACTGTCAAAATCACTTCGAATTCACAAGAAATTCCAGAAAAAATTTAAAAATTTTCACAATTTCTGCTCAAGACCAAGAAAACACTGATTAGGGAACCTAATCTCCCACCCCCAACCTAAGTGCGACTTCTGGGAGGAGGAAGTCAAGTTCCTGGGACATGTGGTGTACAAGGATGGGATAGCTTGGACCTTACTAAGGTAGCCGCGATTCAGGATTGGAAGTAGCCTGGTTCGGTTACCAAGGTGAGGAGTTTTCTTGGCCTGGCAGGGTACTATAGACGCTTCATTCAGGACTTCTCGAAGACAGCTAGGCCGTTGTCACAGTTGACGCGTAAGGATCTGAGATTCGCCTGGAATGAGAAGGCAGAAGCAGCTTTTTAGGAGCTGAAGGACAGACTGACGTCCGCCCCTGTGCTAGTATTGCTAGAGCAAGGGGTTAAGTACACGATATACACTGACGCGTCTCGCGTTGGCTTGGGTTGCGTCCTTATGCAGAAGGACAGGGTGATTGCATATGCCTCGAGACAATTAAGGAAGCATGAGGAGAATTACCCTACACACGACCTTGAGTTAGCAGCTGTCATCTTTGCATTGAAGCTCTGGAGACATTACCTCTACGGAGAGGAGTTCGAGCTTTTCTGCGACCACAAGAGCCTTAAGTATATATTCACTCAGCGGGACTTGAATATGAGGCAGCGCCGATGGATGGAGACCTTGAAGGACTTCAAGTTCGAGGTTTCCTACCATCCTGGCAAGGCCAACCTTGTGGCAGATGCGTTGAGCCTCAAGAAGGCTATAGCATTTGTGACTCCGCTGATGATAGCCGAGTGAGATATGTTGGAGTTCGTGCGGGACTTCGAGCAGAAACTCACAGTGGAGGAGCCATTTGAGAGTGTAGCGCACGTTCGGGTGCGGCCACTTATTGATGATAGGATTATCGAGGCCCAGAAGGGCGATGAGCGGTTGTCTGAGCTTCGAGAGCAAGCTAGCGATGCCGAGGACTCCTTGTGGAGAGTTGGCACTGATGGGGGCCTACGATACCGTGGCCACCTATGCATCCCAGATATTCGAGACTTGAGACAGGAGCTTCTCAAGAATGCCCACAAATCAAAGCTTGCGATGCATCCTGGTAGCATGAAGATGTATCAGGATATGAGGCGATCGTATTGGTGGGACAACATGAAGGTGCATATAGTAGAGTATGTTTCACGTTATCTCACGTGTCAACAGGTCAAGGCCGAGCATCGCCGACCTCCTGGACTCCGTCAGCCCATGCCCATAGCTGAGTGGAAGTGGGACTTCGTCTCTATGGACTTCATCTCGGGGTTGCTGAAGATGAGGAAGGGACATGATTCCATCTGGGTGATTGTGGACCGGTTGACCAAATCGGCTCATTTTCTCCCTATCTGAGTCATGAACTCTGCAGACGACTTGGCCAGGTTGTACATCAGAGAGATAGTCCGTCTGCATGGAGTTCCTTTAGAGATCGTGTTAGACCGAGACACGCGATTCACATCTATCTTCTGGACTCGTATCCAGGAAGCGATGGGTGTGAAGCTGAAGTTCAGTACTGCGTTTCACCCTCAGACCGACGGGCAGACGGAACGGGTGAATCAGATTTTGGAGGACATGTTACGGGCCTATGTTTTGGACTTCAAGGACAATCGGGATGACTGTCTTCTTTACCAGAGTTCGCCTACAATAATAGCTTTCAGGCAAGTATTGGCATGGCTCCCTACTAGGCCTTATATGGGCGCCCTTGTAGAGCCCCGCATTGCTGGGCAGAGGTTGGCGAACGCAGTTTGATTGTCCCAGAGTTAGTACAGGTGACCTCAGAGAAGATCGACATTATCAAGCGTCGACTTCTTACTGTCCAGAGTAGACAGAAGAGTTATGCCGATACGAGGCGGCGACCGCTGGAGTTTGAGGTTGAAGATCATGTATTCCTCAGAGTTTCCCCTATGAAGGGAGTCCTTTGGTTTAGGAACGAGGGGAAGCTTACGCCGCGATTCATTGGCCCATTTCAGTTACTTGATCGATTGGGAGTGGTGGCATACCGTCTCGCTTTGCCCACACCACTCGCGGGCGTGCACAACATATTTCATGTATCTATGCTGAAGAAATACATCCCTGATCCTTCACACATCATCCATTGGGAGCAGATGCAGTTGAGCGAGGATGCTACCTATGTACTGCGTCCGACACGCATCCTAGACAGGAAGGAACAGGTGTTGCGCAGTGAGGTGATTCCACTCGTGAAAGTACTGTGCACGCATCATACAGAGGAGGAAGCTACCTGGGAGACTGAAGCCGAGATCCGAAAGAACTACCCTTGGCTTCTCGAGGAGTACGAAAAGGTACTAATTTCGAGGACGAAATTTTTCATTAAGGGGGGTAGATTGTAACGACTCGAAAAAATTTCGTACAATGGCCCAAGTACCACCTCAGGCAAAAATCACTTAGGATCAAATCCTTTAGAAATTAGACAAAGTTAACTAAGTGCTAAACTAGATTAGCCATGAAATCCACACTAATCACTTTAAATACGATCTGCAAGACCCAAAACGTGTAGAATCATTAACGGTAGGTTACCCTAAAATCTAGGATCAATCTCATTACTCAGCTGCTCTTGGGAGCACATTGAAACTCCGTATCGAATCTGGACCACACATCGAAGGTCCGAATAATACGAAATTATAGACTTAGGACCGCCTTGCTGGGCTTGATAATCATCTTGGAGATCAAATCCAGATAATCTCCCAGCACTATTCGCTTGAGCCCGGAGTGAAGAGTGTGAGAAATGTGAAATTAAGTAAAAATAAAATATAAATTTAAGTAATCTGGCACGTGTCGCTTGTGGATCAGTTATAAGGATTCCGACCGTCAGAATCAGGCCAGAATACACCCTCGGATCAGGAGAAATTTCATACACATGGCAGTGTACTTAAAATCCCTGATTGAGTTTCAGTGACCGTTGAACTGAAACTGGTCCGCCACGTGCGATCTGAGAACCCGACTGGAACGAAAACTTAACTATACCTAGATCCGATGTTAGTAAGTTTAAGTCCGACCACACACAGAAAAGGGGCCTCCAGAAGTGCTCCGTTGGATCGAAATGGACCCACTTTAGATATAACCTAGGTATACCTTGACCCTGGGTCTATTTTGGTTATGTTTTAGCCTATATAAGGACTTTAAACCCTCTCTCATTCAGCCCATACAAATTTGAAGAAACCCTAGGAGAGAGAAGAGAGAAAAGAGAGAGAGAAAGTGTGAGAGAAGTGGGAGAATCTCCCTACTACTTTACCCTGCCACTCTACAAGCTTCATCACCCCGATCTAATCACTTTCCCGGCGATTCTAGATTTGTTTCTAGGTAAGAAACCCTAACCCTAATCTGTTCTAGGGTTATGATTGTTGCAAGTGATGAAATAGCTAACCTATTTCATGTCTTAGGTTGCCGTTCTGTCAGTGATTAAGACTTGGTGTTTAACTGAGTCCACTACTCGTTTCTACGGCGTAAGGTGCGAACTTTAGACGTATAGGTTATGGTTTTCAACGTTTTCAATGTCAGATAATGATAGATTCGTGATCTGTATGTTATTGCACATGTACAAAGTGCTGTCCATTTCATTTTTCGGTTATACGTTAACTATGTTGAATATATTGTATTCCTCGTATTTGTAGAAAGTACCGTATACGTATAAATTTTGAAAGTATGTTTGCCATGATAAATGACTATATGTATATACTACATATGTGTATGATACTTACTCGGCGAAAGGATTTGCCCAAATACATGTTTTGGTTTATATACGCTATGTATATTAAGAAGTGCATTGTAAGTGTTTGTGAAAATGCTTGTATGAGTAA
Source organism: Magnolia officinalis (assembly GCA_021015155.1). Lineage (NCBI taxonomy): Eukaryota > Viridiplantae > Streptophyta > Magnoliopsida > Magnoliales > Magnoliaceae > Magnolia > Magnolia officinalis. Next base: position 39,224,583 of record JAJHSJ010000003.1, read on the forward strand.
GTACTTAGATGATTGTGCTTTAGGCAGGTGTTGAGATAGGATTCTCAACTAACTTAGAGATGTATATGATTTCCTCCATATTGGTTGTTTAATTTAACCGCTTACTATGAAATTATTTCTTGTTTATATTGTGCTTTGTAACATGCTTTATGACATGCTTGTTAACATGCTTGAATTACTTTGTTTAGTATGCTGTACTCCACATGCTTCTGGTTAAGGATTGATTGTGATTGGGGCTATGAGTATAGTTCAGACAATCGGTAATAGACTTAAGTACGTGGTTGAGACTCATTCGCCACGTAGGATGTGTTTGACGAACCCGAGTCATACTTCAGTTGGCGACAGTGGTTAGGCCACACGAAGTGCTTATGCACTTCATGTCGTTCAGTTGGTTGTGCACTAGTGCTAGTCAGGCTCGTCACGTAACCCGATCTGTCTAATGTATGTTCACCATGTTTGGACGCTACTGCTTGAACCTAGGGTACCAAACTTACCAGTGTAACCCCGTTAACCTTGGTACCTCGATCCGCTAAGACTCATGAGCCGGGCATGGTGGTATGGGACACCGTGGTCGAGCTGTCGGCCTACGCTGGGGCCACAGGCCTCCCCGTAGTGACCAGTGATCAACCTAGACTCATGAACCGAATACGGTGGTATGGGACACTATATTCGAGCTGTCGGCCTACACTGATTGGTGACGAGCCCTTTGTAGTGACCTCGAGCATACTCTGAAACTATGGAGAGGCGACGAGCCTTCCCATAATAAAAGAGTATAAACTAGGCCTGTATTGATAAGGTGATGGGGGAGCGGTGCAACAAGTGCGTGAACAGCCCTGGCATCCCTTTACAGCGACCTAGAACTGTATCATCGTATGAGATTACCTAGGACTGACGACCCTAGAATGGATCATTGTTTGGGAATGATATAAGGAAGGTACCTTAGTTTCCCAATACTGCTGTTTGAAATGGACTAATAACAACTCGGTAATCATGCTCATCATCGCACTGCATGTGCCTGGAAGATGTGGTGCACTGAGGGATGAATGCATGCTGCGGACGTAAGATGGTGTCGTATGAGGGAGTATGTTGGTGAGGGCATGCATCACGACTGCATTTCATACTTGCATTAACAAGAGTACTTAGGATTGTTGATTGTACTGCTTTATCATTACTGCTTGACTGATTTGATAACATGTTAACCTATGCTTTATTGTTCCACTGAGTTAGCTACTCACTCCCACGTTACGGGACGGTGTTCTGGACACCCACCAGACTCTGTCTTAGATGCAGGTACCGACGATTCACTGGAGGCTGAGCCTGATTATTACGATGATCAGGATGAGTTCTCCTATATGCAATTCTCCGACGGCTTTGCTTAGGCTATCAAATTGGCGGGACTACTGGGCTATCACGACAGTTGGACTATATTTTTTAACATTTTGTTTTTGATTCAGTACATGTATATGATGACTCAGTGAAGTAATCATACTTTGAAGACAGATCGAAATCGTTTTATTTTTATATACATTTATATACATCTTTCAGTCTTCCGCTTGCGTTTTGTACAATGATCTGGAGTATGGATTACTGTTTTGGTATAATCTCACTCATGTTTATTGCACTAACACAGACAACATTCAATCATCATTCTCTATGTTGCATAAGTGATGTTTTGGAACTCGAGAGTTAAGTTGTTACTCGACCCTCGAATTTCAGGGCGTTACAGTTTTGAAGATCCCAAATTTCCAAATCATGTTTCCGATCTTAAAAAGGATCTTTACGGTTTGAAACAAGCTCCCAGAACATGGTATGAGAAATTAACTAAATTCTTACTTAGTCATAATTTTGTTTGGGTAATGTTGATAAAACCCTATTCGTCAAGAAATATAATGATTACATCCTGATAGTTCAAATCTATGTTGACGATATTATTTATGGATCTATGTGCGCTAACTTATCTATTAGAGTTTGTAGATCTAATGAAATCTAAGTTTGAAATGAGTATGGTTGGGAACTAAACTATTTCCTTAGATTACAAGTTAAACAAATTGAAGATGAAATGTTCATCTCATAGACCAAATATGCATTGAACCTTGTAATAAGGTTTGGCTTTGAGAATGGTAAAATTTTCGATACTCCAATGAGTATGACTCTTAAACTCTCAAAAGATTAATCAAGTAAAAGTGTATACTCTCGACTATATCGAAGTATGGTTGGTAGTCTTCTGTACTTAACTGTTAGTAGACCTGATATTGCATATAATGTTGGAATATGTGCTAGATATCAATCTGATCCTAAAGAATCACACTTAACTATTGTTAAATGGATAATCGGATGTCCTAAGTTCTATGAACTTAGGTCTATGGTATTCACATGATATGTCTATACAAATTACCGGATATATAGATGCAGACTGGGCAGGAAATGTTAATGATAGAAAATCTACCAGCGATGGATGTTTCTATGTTAGAAACTGTTTAATATTTTGGCTCAGCAAGAAACAAAATTGTCTCTCTCTCTCTCTATTGTTGAAGCTGAATATATTGCAGAAGGAAATGCTAGCACTTATCTAATATGGATCAAAAGAATGCTAGCTAACTATGGAATTACGCAAGATACGATGACATTATATTGCGATAATTCTAGTGCAATAAATATCTTTAAAAATTCAATTCAACATTCTCGTACGAAGCATATCAACATATAATACCATTATATTCGAGAATTAGTTGAAGACAAATCTATCATGTTGGAAAACATTCAAATTGAGAAGTAACTTGCAGATATACTAACTAAGCCGCTTGATAAAGTTAAAATTTTAATTTTGAAGCATTATATTAGATTATGTATCGTTAAATAATTATTTTATTTCCTTTTATGCATTTATGTTTATGTTTATTTTTAATAATGAAATGTGTGAATTGAAAATAAAATTTTAATAAAAATAAAAAAAAAAAATTCAAAATTTTTAAGGTTTTTCGACCGGCCGAGCATGGGCTCGGGCTAGCCGAAATCTTCGGCCAGTCGAGCACCTGCTTGGGCTAGCCGAAGATCGCATGGATTTGACTCAAAAAGTGAAAAATCCCAAAATTTATTTCATTCCGCATTTTCTTCCTTGGCTAGCTGGTGCCCCATTCGACCAACCCATCTTATAAACTCACTTGTAAGTGATTTATTTTCAAATTCCTTCTAGTATTTAGTGGTCTCATGCTAGAAAATCATATTTGAGTAGATTTTTCATCGTTTGAAACTGTTTTTGTTGTGGATTTGAAACTATTTTTGTTGTGGATTTTGATCTAAATATGATCTACTCTTTTTCTTCTATTTTTCTTTAATATTTTTCTTGTGCAATCTAATATGGAGCATAGAACTAAGAAAATAGCTTGCAAGAATCATGCCGGTTCATCTTCTAGATCAACCCCTCTTAGTGTACGGACACCGAAGGATGATCCGAATTATGTTTGGGACTTCTGCACAAGAGACATAATCATAGAAAAATCTGTCAACTTAGACCACATTGCTAAGTTTGGTCTTGCTCCATTTCTCTTCGAGGTTGGATGGGAACACATCTTGAGTTGGGGTGGAACGGCTTACCTGTCCATCGTGCAGGCCATGTATGCATCCATTTGTGATGTTTCACTTAAGAATTTGGCATTCTCAGTTAAATTTGTTGAAGAGACATTCACAATAACGTCGCACGTTATTTTAGCATTAATGGATATAGTTTGTATGGATGATGGAATACCAATCACCACATTATCAAAGAAAATGTCAAAGTCTGAAAAAAAGCCATCACTCGTAAATTATGTCACTTTAATGTTGAATGGCGATCGGGTAATGCCTTTCTTGCAAACAAAATACTCTTAAAATATGGCATATTACATCGGATTTTCACGTCTAACGTATATCCTCGAGCCGGGAATAAGACTGATCTTACTCCCTCCATGCTTAGAGTATTTCACTCCGTTATATCAAGTATTCGTGTCTGCCTGCCTTCCTTAATTTGTTACATCATCATTCAGTTTCGCTTGCATCTCAAGCACAGTTCGATTCTCTTTACTTATCTCATGACTTGCATTGCATTTCACTACAATGTTCAAATTCCTATATACGAGGCACCAGAATCAGAACTCCTATTTAACAACTCAAATCTGAATATGATGAACCTCACTCCTCTTCCTGGTCAAATTGAAGAAGAAGAGGAAGCACAGCCAGTTGTAGACACCACCATGAAAGACATTTTTAATGAGTTGGACGATTCAGATGATCCAGGTGATTCCAACTACCATCCCTCTTAGTTTGATGAGAGACTTACTACACTGGAGGAGAGAGCGGAGTCCTTGCATGTATCACAAGCTTCATTGGCCCAAACCCAAAAGTCTATAATGAAGTACATGAAGTACTTCCATCGCATCACCGGAGTTTAAGCCAAAATGATTCCTTGATGCCTGCTTCTTCTTCCTCTGCGTCGGATTGAGCTAGATTACTTTTATTTTTCAAACTTATGCTGGTTATGTACTAAACTTTATCTTGTGTTTGTCTTGGTACATTGAATGCTTATTAATGATTTCATATGCTTACCTTTATTATTTCATATGTTTGAAAATTTAATATGCTTACCCTTATTCTCTTACTTCATGCTCTTTTTATTCATCTTATTATTCCTTTGTCAACTTGTGACAAAAGGGGGGAGAGATATGCTAGTATGGGGGAGAAATGATACCAATGCTAGTAATATGCGTAATATGCAATGTTATAGTATGGAGGAGAGAATGTAGGAGAGTATGAAATGGAATGAATGGCATGGATGATGCTATGAAATGTATGAAATGAATGCAATGCTCTGTGTATGGAATGCAATATGTGTATTTCACAGGGGGAGTGTCAGTTGAGCATCATCTATTGATGAGCTAAAGATTTCAAGACTTCATATTACAATGATTTCAAAAGATGTGTGTAATTGCATATTTGTAATGTTAAGTGTTTTGTCATGAAATTTACAAAGGGGGAGATTGTAAGTGCTAGGATGTTGAGCACACATTTTTTGTCAAATTTCGTAAAGACAAAACCACTTTATAGTAGATCTTCAAGATCGGTCTATGCTTAAGAGAAGATCAAGCTCAAGATCAGTTTATGTTCAAAAGAAGATCAAGCTCAAGATCGGTCTATGTTCAAGAGAAGATCAAGCTCAAGATCGGCTAATGTTCAAGAAAAGTTCAAGCACATATTCAAGATGAAGTCAAAGATAAAGATCAAGCTTAAATTCAAGATGAAGTTCGAGACAAAGATCAAGCCAATTTGAATCAGATATTTGATATATCTCAAGTGATATAAAACCGTAAAAAGACCTTAGGACTAGGTGCTTTCAAAATTGTTTAAATATGAGATTTTATACTTATTTTGCGTGGAATTCGGCCAGCCTAAGCTTCCTCAGTCAGCCTAACTTCAAGCCCGCAGTGAATAATAACTTTTGTTGTAAATTCCAGTAGCTCGAGCTTGGAATTCAACCAGCCCGAGAAAGTTTGAGTCAAATTCCAAAAGCTTCAACTTTTGGAATTCGGAGGAATTCAGCCAACTAAAGATCAAATTCGGCTAGCCGATGTGCTGTTCAGCCAGCCAAAGTTGACCTTGGGCCAACCTAATTTTGTTAAACCGAATCCGCAGAATTTAAGCTAGTCAAAGCCTATCTCGGGGTAGCCGAAGTTCTAACTTCTTTGTTTGTAAATTAAGTTCTTCTCTCATTCCGAATTACACAAGTTAAGTATCAAAATTCTTCTGTAAGAGAGAGAGAGAGAGAGAGAGAGAGAGAGAGAGAGAGAAGCTCAAGTTATTAGCAAGCTATTGGACAGAATTTATAATTTATTTGAATAGCTTTTTCAATTCCCTTCAGTCTCAAATCTTTCAAGTTTAATCTAGGAGAGTAAACTATACTCGTTGAGATCTAAGAGAATTAAATTAAGTAGCTTTTGGGTTTAACAAAATTAAAATCAATAGAACCCTAGACCCTTTCTATCTGACTGAACTCAGCACCTTCTACATTCAAGAAAGAGGTCATTTTGCTACAAGCTTCTATTATGTCTTCTATAGTGAAGATAAGTATACCCTCTTTAAACTCTTTTTAGGTTTTTCTGAGATCTCCTGTGAAAATCTCGGTTTAAGGTTTTGTCTGAGATAGCCTGGTAAAATCTCAATTTGGGTTTTTATTGTGATAGCCCATGAAAATCAAAAGGATTTGTATCAAGTTTTTAAGGTGACCCTATGAAAACCGTTTTATAGTGAAAAACAAAATTACAAGGGAAATAATTTTGGGAGTGGAGTAGGTTTGGTTGTTTTTAAAGCACTCAACCACTATAATTCTTTGCACCATGTGGTGAATGCCTTATTTTTATTTGTGGTGGGTTGAATGTATTTAAATTCAGTTGTGTGGTGAATGTTGTAATTCTTTAATTTACTCTTGCAAGTTTGAAGTTTTAATTTTAAAGAAATTCGTGAAATAAGGTTGTCCTGCCTAAAACTTTAGGTGAAGGTTGTAACACCCTGGATTTTTACCAACCTGGAGATAGACGTCCTTAGGAAATGGGTCGATCCTAACACCTTATTAACTTGTCAAAACTCAATCCTACAGTCAAAAATCATTTTTTTTACCCATTTCCTTCACAAATCTCACCTTTCACCACCCTGTTCTTTAAATTCTTCTAAGTACTTTCACATTAAACGTTAATCTTCAAGTTTAGGTGAGGATGAACAATACTTAAACTAAAACTTACAATAAATAGTAAATACATAAATAAAATGGGCTTGTGACCCTTAACCTTATGGAATCATCAACGAATAGGTTATTTGGAAACATCAGCCTTTCCTGCCCTACGACCTTATTCTGCCATGATTAGGGCATAATTTAATTAAGTGTTAATAGCTTGAACCACCTTCTATGCAAACTACCAAAGGCCTGAGTATCACCTCAATCCAAAATCCCTCAGGATCAAATCCTTTAGAAATTAGGCGAGAATTAGCGAGTGTTAAACTAGAGTACCTGTGAAATTAGCACCAATCACTTTAAATATGATCTACAAGACCTAAAACTTGTAGAACCATTGACGCTAGGTTACCCTAAAATCTAGGATCACTCTCATTACCCAGTTGCTCTCGGGAGCATCACGAAACTCCGTATCGGATCTGAACCGCACGTCGAAAGTCCGATGACCACGAAACTAAGCACTTAGGACCGCCTTGCTGGGCTTGACAACCATCTCGGAAATCAAATCAAACTAATGTACCGAGGCTATTCGCTTGAGCCCGAAGTGAAGAGTGTGAGAAACGTGAAATTAATTAGAAATCAATTCCACATTTAAGTAATCTGAGACTTATCGCTTGCGGCCTTGATATAAGCAATCAGACCGTCAGAATCTGACCCAAATACACTCTCGGATCAGGGGAAATTTCATACACAGGTCAGTGTACTTGTGGCCCTGATCGAGTTCCGGTGACCATTGAATTGAAACTGGTCCGCCACGGGTGATCTTTAAATCCGATCGGACCGAAAACGTAACTCGACCTAGATCGAATGTCTGTGAGCTTAAGTCCGACCTTTGGCTCAAGGGGGGCCTCCAGAAGTGCTCCGTTGAGACGGAACTGTCCGTATTTGGACATAACCTAAGTATACCTTGGCCCTGGGTCTAATTTGGTGAGTTTTGGGCCTATATAAGGACCTTAAGCCCTCACTCTCATCCCATACGAATTTGAGAAAAACCTAGGAGAGAGAAGAGAGAAAAGAGAGAGAAAGTGTGAGAGAAGTGGGAGCATCTTCCTGATACTCCATCCCCCTGATATACGTGTTTAACCATCGCTATCTAATCACTTTTCGGCGATTCTAACTTCGTTCGTAGGTAAGAAAACCTAACCCTAAGCTGTTTTAGGATTTCCAAGAGTGTAGGTGATGAAATAGCTGACCTATTTCATGATTCAGGTTGTCGTTGTGCCGTAGACAAAGGCGTTGGGTTCAAACTGGTTTCGGTTCAAGTTTAACAACAAAAGGTGTGGACTTTAGATGTATAGGTTATAGTTTTCAAGGCTTTCAATGTCGGTTAATGATTTATTCTCGACATGGATGCTATTTCACATGTAGAACATGCTGTCTGTTTTCCGTTTCGGTTAAATACGAAGAATATGTAATTTTGTGTATTCTTGGTATTTGTAGAAAATACCGTATCCCTATAAATTTTGTTGATATGATGGCCATGAGTATTTGCCGTATATATATGTTAGTTATGGATGTATGACCTGTTTGGCGAAGGGATTCGCCCTAATACACATTTTGGCCAACATAGCTTATGTAGGCTAATGTGTGTAGTCTAAGTGTTTGTTGAAATGACTAAATAAATATGGATTTATGATTTATGCCCGCCATATGTATTGGATGTAAGAACATGATTGTTGTGTATGAGATAACTCCTTGATATAAGGATTTGTCATATTCTATGTTGAAATTAACATACGTCATGTATGTTGGAGTGGTGTAGTTTAAGTGTTTGACAAAATGCTTGTGTGAGAAATTGTGTGACGAACTAAATTTAATAGTGGTGTTGAGATAGGCTTCTCAACAACCTGAATGATGTTTTTGATTTCTTCTATGTATGTTGACAGTATGATGTCTGTTTTATTTATGAAATGCATATATGTGGATTTCTGTTTAGGTTGTATGATTCCGTGAAGGGTGATGGGGGAGTGGTGTAACGATTCCGTGCAACAGCCCTGACAGCCCTAAAGCGAATTGTAACAGACCTTTGATTGTATGATTTGTAATATGATCTATTACTGCTTTGAGACTTCTTAGGATAATATGTTGTAATTGAATGTGATTGGGGCTATTGTATAGTCCAAGCGATCGGTAACAACTCCTGTCTGACTGGGCGAATTTGTCTCGCCACAATTGATGCGTTTGGCGAATCCGAGTCGTACGATGGTTGTCGACAGTGGTACCTTGTCGGCTACTTCAGCGTACGCTTGTACTAGTCGAACTCGTCCAGTAACCCGATCTGCCTTGTGTATGTTCACCATGTTTGGACGCCATTACTTGAACCTATGGTACCAAACTTACTAGTGCAACCCCGTTAACCTTGGTACCTCGATCCGCTAAGACTCATGAGCCAGGCATGGTAGTATGGGACACCGTGGTCGAGCTGTCGGCCTACGCTGGGGCCATGTGCCTCCCCGTAGTGACCAGTGAGCAACCAGACTCATGAGCCAAATATGGTGGTAAGGGACACTGTATTCAATCTGTCGGCCTACACTGTTTAGATGGGTGATGGGGGAGTGGTGTAACGATTCCGTGTAACAGCCCTGGCTGCCCTGACCGTACCCGGTGTAGTGACCTCGAGCATACTCTGAATCTACAGCGAGGCGATGAGCCTTCCCGTAGTAAGTAGAGTATAAACTAGGCCTGTTTTGATAAGGTGATGGGGGATCGGTGCAACGAGTGCGTGTAACAGCCCTGGCAGTCCTTTACAGCGACCTAGAACCGCATCATCGTATGAGAGTATCTAGGACTGACGACCCTAGAATGGATCATTGTTTGGGAATGATAAAAGGGAGGTACCTTAGTTTCCCAATCCTGTTGTTTGAAATGGACTAATAACAACACGGTAATCATGCTCATTATTACATTGCATGTGCCTGGAAGATGTGGAGCACTGAGGGATGAACGCATGCCACGGACGTAAGATGGTGTCGCATGAGGGAGTATGTAGGTGAGGGCATGCATCATTACTGCATTTCATACTTGCATTAACAAGAGTAGTTAGGAGTGTGTGATTGTACTGCTTTATCATTACGACTTGACTAAATTGATAACATGTTAACCTATGCTTTATTGTTCCACTGAGTTGATCACTCACTCCCACGTTATGGGACGGTGTTGTACACACCAACCAGACCCTGTTGTAACTGCAGGTGATGGCGATGCTTATGAGGGGGAGCCAGACTTTTGCGATGACGAGGATGTCTTCTTCTATATGCTGTATTCTGGCGGCTTCATGCGAGCCGTGTCTTGATCGACGGGGTTACAGGGTTGTTGACTAGATGTCATTACATTTTTTTGTATATTTTGGACTTGCACATGTAATTATTTGACCTGGTAATGTTATCACACCTTGGAGACTCACCATAGTTTATATATTTTATATATCTATCATAGTCTTCCGCTTGCAATTTAACTGTCTCTGGAGTATGATATGCTGTTTTGGTATAATCCCATTCATGTTTCAATGCTCTCATCATAATCATCATTATCTGTGTTGCATAAGTGATGCGTTGGAACTCGGGAGTTGAGCTTTGCTCGACCCTTGATTTTCAGGGCGTTACAAGATGGTATCAGAGCATGATTTGGATTAAACTGGACCTAGGTTATGGTCACACGACGTACGCTGATGCATTTCGACTTAGGTGGGTGCGAGAAAATGTAGAAACAGTCGTAGGTTGTCCCCACTTCGCCAATCGGCGAAGTTCATCGAAATCGATCGCCGAGATCGAGTCCGTACACATCCGTGATCGTATGAGATGACCCCGAACCTTTCCTAGATCGAATATCAACAGGTTTAGATCACAAACGACCCCATCCCAGCTTTTAGAAATCGCTAAATGGGAATATACAACAGATAGTATCAGAAATGGCCTGAATAGACTTGAAACGGAGTCGGGAGGCCTACCCATGCAAATCCGGGGGGACCCACGGTGGACCCGGGGTATCATAGGCACCCTGGGAGGGGGGCGGCCACCGCCCTACGCGGCGGCACCGAGCCCAGTCCAGAGGACCACGGCAGCGCCGCGCCCACCACAGTCGACCGCTGTCCCCTTTGCCCGGGCCTATCGGACTGGTGTCGGTCGGTGTCGGGCCGACCCCTAGGTGCGTGTGGGGCCTGTGAAATTTTGTGGGGACCCCTGTATGTGGTCTACTTTGCCCCCTTTCTCACTTCTCACCCTTCCAAGTCCTCTTTTCTCTTTTAACTTGTTGTTCTCTATCTCAAACCTCCCCTCCAATCACCCATTCCGTCATTTTCTGTTAAAACCCACACACCCCATAGTTTACAGTAACACCTACCCTCTACCCTTTCCATTTTCTCTCACTTGAGCTCCTACACCCCCTCATTTGTGGCTCAAAATCGTGTAAGCTCTCTAACCCATCCATTTTCTTCACTTTCTTTCTTCAAACCCTGTCATATGGGCCTTTACAACCTTTGTTGAGGCTCAAATTTGTGGAGAACTAAAAACTCCAGCCCCTTTCCTCCCTTTTCTTCACTTTTCTATGGCTCTATCCGAGCTTAGTACGGCCATTTTCTTGGATGCCTAGTCATCCATGCCATTGTCTCGTAGTTTGTTTGCTGCTGCGTTAGGATCTTTGTGTTTTCATGTTGATGGAGTGTGTAGAATGTTTGACAAGTCGGCGTTATACTTGACAATTGTGAACTCCTTCTACCCCTCTACCATTACTTCTCTAAACCCATCTCTTACTTCTCTTGGCCCCACCATTTCACACCCATATGGGCACAACGATCCACATTTTTATGTTTCATGACTTTCACAACCTCCAAATGTTGGGACTTTTAGGGCCCGTTCGGCCAACTGCATTAGGTGAGTTTAAGGTGGATAGAATTGTAAAGGTAACAATAAATATATGTGTAAGGTATGGTCCCTAGATTGGGTGTATCCCATGTTTTCCAATACCATGTTTGGAATGTATGCAATTAAACGTAAACTCCAAGTTGTCCTTTCAAATTACACTTAGAAATTCATTATCCTTGGATTTGGAAATCCCATCTCACACTTTCCAACACAAGACTCATTTTCCAAAGCCTATAAAATTAATCCCCACCCACCCTCCTACCAACCATGCCACTCCCAACCCCGAGGAGGGATTAGCAATGCAAGCCCATTAAATATAACTTAAGACCACTGGCCAAATAGGCCCTTGGAGTTTTGGACCTAGAGTGGTGCTCCTAGATTTCGACAGGCCTAATCGTATAGGAAATCCAACAAATTAATAATGTGAACCCCAGGATCTTCTTAGCTAGTATGAACATTGTGAAATGTTCGGGCGTAGTTAAATTCAAGTTCAGGCAACTCAATTCCAATTAGACAACTTTTGACCCTACGCGATAAAACAATTTTCTCTATTAACAATGGTCTAGTGTATAAGCATAGATGTTGGATTACGACTAGTAAATTACCGCTACTCATAAGTTAAGACTAGGCTACTGGTTACACTAAGGAATGTAAGAGACCGATTATGTTAAGCTGATTGAAGAAAGACTTAGTTAGTCGGCTTGAGTAGGTTGGAGCAAGACTCCGTTCCTTCATTGAATCCCCTTGGTACTCATAGGCTTCTTTAAGAACTCCTAGGAAGGTTGTTTGATTAGTAATTATTCATGCTTTGGGGAAACTCATATATCCCTTGGATTTAATGTTAGGACAAATCAATAAACCCCTTTGAATTGTCTTCCCAAAGACGTATTACAATCGGGAACACGGAGTAGAGAACTATATGTAAGCGAGGTATTCACGGTTTGAATCGACTTCTCAATCCTGGTAGTTACCAATAAACTCTATGCTCTGATTAAGCAGAAGGTCGGGATCAACTAGGATTAAGAACCGATACAACAAATTTTCTGCCCTAGCTAGGCAGAAGGTCCATGTATCCGACTCAGACCCACTACACAACTTTCCTTCCTTGTTGGCCTGACCACTTACAACCAAAAGTTTATAACTTCGTCTTTGAGAAGTGTTAGGAGTATATAACCGATAGAGACCTTGTCTTTTTAGGCCTAAGAAATTCCTCAAATGGGCACAGGCAGTTAGGAATTGGATCCCGAATCACAGATCATTCTGGCTTATATGGGCATCTTGCCACAAACTCACACCTGTCCCTAGGATCAACCACAACACCCATCATTGTAGCTCCTTTCTATAACCATAGGTACCAATGCCATAGTACACATCATCGATGAAAGGAAGACCAACGTATTGGGAGATCGTATCCCATTTCAGGTCAGGGATAGGTTTTAAAGTACACTTTGTTCTGACATACGGATCAGGACATCGATTCTTGAGCCCTTAGAGTAGAAATATTTTTAAGGGGGGTAGAATGTTAAGAGCCTAATCTAGTTAATTCAGTCTATACATTCTTTGATCTGGGTGGCGCAGCGGAAACGTGGTGGACCCTTGCCCCACTGGCCCAGGATCGAAGGAAATTGATCCTAGTTATGCGTAGGTTAGGTCACCAAAGAGGATCTGAATCTTCCTTAGAACCTCAATAATGGAGTTACTAGAAAGAAAGCAATTAGGGTTTAAGTAGTAACCAATTCGTATTACAATAGGCCTACCAATGGGTATGAGCTGAATTACAATAGCCGAGGTCAGTTTATCCCCAAATCTGCTCGTGAAATACGACCTTAATAGAAGCCGTAGCAAGTTCTACTATGAGAAACCTTTTTAGGATGAGCTATTAAGATATTGATTCACCCCTACCTCGGACATAGAATAAGGCGAGGACTCTCTTAAACCAAAGACCTAAAGAGCAACCTTAGAAATAGGAAATTTGAGCCTTTTAATGATGGACATTCCCTAAGGTTTTAGAGTGGTCGGACTACGGAGTTACTGAAATATACAACTGCGAAACATTCGCGGCTTGACCCAATTCTCAATCCTGGGCGACTACCAATGGACTCACTGCTTGACCGAGCAGAAGACCAGGATCTACCAGGACTAGGAAGGGATACGATGAGCCTTCTACCCTGGTTAGGTAGATGATCGATGTATCGGGATCAAGCCCACTATAACCGTCTCTCCGTGTTAGTCAAACATTGAAAACAACTATCTTACTCTAAATAGATGGGAATCGTCGTCAAGACTCCAAATGGGGAAAGAGATCCATTGTAGCAAACCATCAGGATATAAGTAAGAGATAAAGAAATATTTTTAAGGGGGGTAGAAAAAAAAATGTACCAGACTAGCATGGACAATATACACCCTACCACGCATATAAACTTGAAATCAATAAGTCTTAGGCAAATGAAATAATCGAATCCTTACTTATTACCCTTAGTCAATTTCGGAGACAAAATTATTTTTAAGGGGGGTAGATTGTAACACCCCGGATTTTTGCCAACCTGGAGATAGACGTCCTTAAAAAATGGGTCGATCCTAACACATTATTAACTTGTCAGTACTCAATCCTACAGTCAAAAATCACTTTTTTTTACCCATTTCCTTCACAAATCTCACCTTTCACCACCTTGTTCTTTAAATTCTTCTAAGTACTTTCACATTAGACGCTAATCTTCAAGTTTAGGTGAGGATGAACAATACTTAAACTAAAACTTACTGTAAATAGTAAATACATAAATAAAATGGGCTTGTGATCCTTAACCTTATGGAATCATCGGCGAATAGGTTATTTGGAAACATCAGCCTTTCCTGCCCTACGACCTTATTCTATCATGATTAGGGCGTAATTTAATTAAGTGTTAATAGCTTGAACCACCTTCTATGCAAACTACCAAAGGCCTGAGTATCACCTCAAGCCGAAATCGCTCAGGACCAAATCCTTTAGAAATTAGGCGAGAATTAGCGAGTGTTAAACTAGAGTACTTGTGAAATTAGCACCAATCACTTTAAATACGATCTACAAGACCCAAAACTTGTAGAACCATTGACGCTAGGTTACCCTAAAATCTAGGATCACTCTCATTACCAAGTTGCTCTCGTGAGCATCAAGAAACTCCGTATCAGATCTAAACCGCACGTCGAAAGTCCAATGACCACAAGACTAAACACTTAGGACCGCCTTGCTGGGCTTGACAACCATCTCGGAAATCAAATCCAACTAATATATCGGGGCTATTCTCTTGAGCCCAAAGTGAAGAGTGTGAGAAACATGAAATTAATTAGAAATCAATTCCACATTTAAGTAATCTGAGACTTGTCGCTTCCGGGCTTGATATAAGCAATCAAACCGTCAGAATCTGACCCAAATACACCCTCGGATCAGGAGAAATTTCATACACAGGTCAGTGTACTTGTGGCCCTGACCGAGTTCTGCTGACCGTTGAATTGAAATTGATCCGCCACGGGTGATCTGTAAATCCGATCGGACCAAAAACGTAACTCGACCTAGATCCAATGTCTGGGAGCTTAAGTCCGACCTTTGGCTCAAGGGGGGCCTCCAGAAGTGCTCCGTTGAGACGGAACTGTCCGTATTTGGACATAACCTGAGTATAACTTGGCCCTAGGTCTAATTTGGTGAGTTTCGGACTTATAGAAGGACTTTAAACCCTCACTCTCTTATCCCATATGAATTTGAGAAAAACCAAGGAGAGAGAAGAGAGAAAAGAGAGAGAAAGTGTGAGAGAAGTGGGAGCATCTTCCTGATACTCCATCCCCCTACTATACGTGTTTAACCATCACTATCTAATCGATTTTTCGGCGATTTCGGCTTCGTTCGTAGGTAAGAAAACCTAACCCTAAGTTGTTTTAAGATTTCCAAGAGTGTAGGTGATGAAATAGCTTACCTGTTTCATGATTCAGGTTGTCGTTGTGCCGTAGACAAAGACATTGGGTTCAAAATGGTTTCGGTTCAAGTTTACCGACAAAAGGTGCGGACTTTAGACGAATAGGTTATAGTTTTCAAGGCTTTCAATGTCGGTTAATAATTTATTCTCGACATAGATGCTATTTCACATGTAGAACATGTTGTCTGTTTTCCGTTTCTGTTAAATATGAAGAATATGGAATTTTGTGTATTCTTGGTATTTGTAGAAAATACCGTATCCGTATAAATTTTGCTGATATGATGGCCATGAGTATTTGCCGTGTATATATGCTAGTTATGGATGTATGACCTATTTGGCGAAAGGATTCGCCCTAATACACATTTTGGCCAACATAGCTTATGTAGACTAATGTGTGTAGTCCAAGTGTTTGTTGAAATGACTAAATAAATATGGATTTATGATTTATGCCTGCCATATGTATTGGATGTAAGAACATGATTGTTGTGTATGAGACAACTCCTTGATATAAGGATTTGTCATATTCTATGTTGAAATCAACATACGTCATGTATGTTGGAGTGGTGTAGTTTAAGTGTTTGACAAAATGCTTGTGTGAGAAATTGTGTGACGAACTAAATTTAATAGTGGTGTTGAGATAGGCTTCTCAACAACCTGAATGATGTTTCTGATTTTCTCTATGTATGTTGACAGTTTGATGTCTATTTTATTTATGAAATGCATATGTGTGGATTTCTGTTTAGGTTGTATGATTCCGTGAAGGGTGATGGGGGAGTGGTGTAACGATTCCGTGCAACAGCCCTGGCAGCCCTAAAGCGGATTGTAACGGACCTTTGTTGATTGATGATTGCAATATGATCTATTACTGCTTTGAGACTTCTTAGGATAATATGTTGTAATTGAATGTGATTGGGGCTATTGTATAGTCCAGGCGATCGGTAACAACTCCTGTCTGACTGGGCGAATTCGTCTCGCCACAATTGATGTGTTCGGCGAATCCAAGTCGTACGATGGTTGTCAACAGTGGTACCTTGTCGGCTACTTCAGCGTACGCTTGTACTAGTCGAACTCGTCAAGTAACCCGATCTGCCTTGTATATATCCACCATGTTTGGACGCCATTGCTTGAACCTAAGGTACCAAACTTACTAGTGCAACCCCATTAACCTTGGTACCTTGATCCGCAAAGACTCATGAGCCGGGCATGGTAGTATGGGACACCGTGGTCGAGCTGTCGGCCTACGCTAGGGCCATGTGCCTCCCCGTAGTGACCAGTGAGCAACCAGACTCATGAGCCGAATATGGTGGTATGGGACACTGTATTCGAGCTGTCGGCCTACACTGTTTTGATGGGTATTGGGGGAGTGGTGTAACGATTCCATGTAATAGCCCTGGCAGCCCTGACCGTACCCGGTTGTAGTGACCTCGAGCATACTCTGAATCTACAGCGAGGCGACGAGCCTTCCAGTAGTAAATAGAGTATAAACTAGGCCTGTATTGATAAGGTGATGGGGGAACGGTGCAACGAGTGCATGTAACAGCCCTGTCAGCCCTTTACAGCAACCTAGAACCGCATCATCGTATGAGAGTATCTAAGACTGACGACCCTAAATTGGATCATTGTTTGGGAATGATATAAGGGAGGTACCTTAGTTTCCAATCCTGCTATTTGAAATGGACTAATAACAACTCGGTAATCATGCTTATCATTACATTGCATGTGCCTGGAAGATGTGGAGCACTGAGGGATGAACGCATGTCACGGACGTTAGATGTTGTCGCATGAGGGAGTATATAGGTGAGGGCATGCTTCATGACTGCATTTCATACTTGCATTAATAAGAGTAGTTAGGAATGTTTGATTGTACTGCTTTATCATTACGGCTTGACTAAATTGATAACATGTTAACCTATGCTTTATTGTTCCACTGAGTTGATCACTCACTCCCACGTTACGGGACGGTGTTGTACACCCCAACCAGACCCTGTTGTAGCTGTAGGTGATGGCGATGCTTATGAGGTGGAGCCGGACTTTTGCGACTACGAGGATGTCTTCTTGTATATGCTATATTCTGGTGGCTTCATGCGAGTTGTGTCTTGATCGACGGGGTTACAGGGTTGCTGACTAGATGTCATTACATTTTTTGTATATTTTGGACTTGCACATGTAATTATTTGACCTGGTAATGTTATCATACCCTGGAGACTCATCATAGTTTATATATTTTATATATCTATCACGATCTTCCGCTTGCAATTTAACTGTCTCTAGAGTATGATATGCTATTTTGGTATAATCTCATTCATGTTTCAATGCTCTCATCATAATCATCATTATCTGTGTTGCATAAGTGATGCGTTGGAACTCGGGAGCTGAGCTTTGCTTGACCTCCGATTTTCAGGGCGTTACAAAGGTTGTCCTACGAATTATTTAGACTCAAGGTTTCAATACTCAAATAATTAAAATCTTTATTTTATTTACATATTAAGCACTTGTTTTGATTATTTGGCATTGTCCTATTCACCCCCCTCTAGGACACGTAATGTAACGCCCTGAGTTTTCGAAACCTGAGTATATTTGTAACGCCCTGAAAATCGGGGGTCGAGTATGAACTCAACTCCTGAGTTCCAGCGCATCACTTATGCAACATACACAATGATGGTTAAATGTTGTCTGAGTTAGAGCAATAAACATGAATGAGATTATACCAAAACAGTAAATCATACTCCAGTTCAATTGTATAAATGCAAGCGGAAGACTGAAATTTTATATTCAAAGTATGTAAAGTAACAAAATTTTATGAACTCCAGAGTATGAGTACTAACTAAGTACCAATGTACATGTATTATTTCTAAGTCAAAAATCAAAATACAACTCCCAAGAGAAGCCCTGAAAACCCCGCGATGTAGCCGACCTAAGCAAAGCCGTCAGAGTACTGCATAAAGGAGAACTCCTCCTGATCCTCATCGAAGTCGGGCTCCGGCTCCTGAACCGAGGCACCATCTACACCTGCGACAGAGTCTTGTGGGTGTTGCAAACACCATCCCGTAACGTGGGAGTGAGTAGCTAACTCAGTGGAACAATAAAGCATAGGTTAACATGTTATCAATTCAATCAAGCAGTAATGATAACGCAGTACAAATCAAACATTTCTAACTACTCTTGTTAAGTGCGAAAATGAAATGACATGATGTTGTATGCCCTTGCCAAACCACCCTCAAGCGACATCATCTTACGTTCGCGAATGCTTACTCCCTCAGTGCGCCACATCTACAAAGCACATGCGGTGCGATGATGCTCATGATTACCAAGTTTTTTATTAGTCCATTTCAAACAGCAGTATTGGGAAACTAAGGTACCTCCCTTGTATCATTCCCCAAACATGATCCATTCTAGGGTCGTCAATCCTAGTTAATCTCATACGATATTATGGTTTGAGAAGCGTAATGAAGGCATCGCAAAGGGCTCGTCACCCGTCAGCGCGGATACAGGTCTCACCGTATGCCGCTCAATTACTGGCCGTCAGCTCGAGTACAGGTCTCACCGTACTCGGCTCAACTCATACTCTAGTTGCTGTGAAAGACTCGTCGCCAATCACAGACACTTGGAGTATACTCGAAGATACTACGGAGGACTCGTCGCCCGTTAGCACGAGCACAGGTCTCACCGTGCTCGGCTCTCGCCATAAGTATCGACAGCTCGAATACAGTGTCCCATACCACCGTATTCGACTCACGAGTTTGGTTGCGCAATGGTCACTACGGGGAGGCACATGGCCCCAGCGTAGGCCGACAGCTTGACCACGGTGTCCCATACCACCATGCCCGGCTCATGCGTCTTAGCGGATCGAGGTACCATGGTTAACGGGATCGCCACTGGTAAGTTTGGTACCCTCGGTTCAAGCAGTAGCGACCACACATGGTGAACACACATACACATGTCGGTTTACTTGACGAGCCTGACTAGCTCGAGCACACCACAAGTTGGGCGATATGGAGCGCAAAAGCACTCCGTGTGGCCAACCACTATCGCCAACCGAAGTACGACTCGGGTTCGCCAGACACATCCTTTGTGGCGACATGAATCTCAGCCACCATCGCAAGTCTAGTACCGAATGTTTGGACTATAGACATAGTCCCAAACTCAAATAGTTCTCATCAATAGCATGTGGAGTAAAGCATGATAAACAAGTAATACAAGCATGTTAGCAGGCATGTTATAAAGCATGAAGTAAAGCATGTTGTAAAGCATGTTGTAAAGCACTATACAAATAGGGATACAATCACATACACATCGCAAGCGAGTGGTTATAGCGAACCACCACATGAAGGGTATCCTACATGTCTCTAAGGTAGTCGGGAATCCCATATCAGCACCTCTCTAAGGCACTAACACACAAGCATTTACACACACAAGCATTTACACAAACACTTAGAGTACGCGATTCCAACATACATGACGTATGTTAGCAAAATACGTGTTAGGACTGTCCTTTCACCACGTGAGTATTTTATTCATGTATATCATAATCATACAGCAAATAATCATTACAATTGCATTTCCAAAATTTACACATATGCGGTATTTCTAGAATACACATTTTCAACATACTAGGCATTTACAAGCGAACATGTATTTCAGCGATTCCTTTCGCCAAACTAGTATTTTATCCATATATTATATAATCATACATTAAATAAACATGTCAAACATTTTCCCAAAAAAAATACGTATATGGTATTTCTACGTATACCAAGAGTATGTGAAATTCCATATTCTACAACGTTAATCGAAACAGGAAACGGAAAGCACTTTGTACATGTGCATTTACATGCAGATCATGAATCTATCATTATCTGACATTGAAAGCGTTGAAAACCGTAACTTATACACTTAAAGTCCTCACCTTTGCCCTTGGAATCACAACGAATCAGCGAGGGTCGTTGAGCTTCCATATACGGGAGTTTTCTAGCATAAAGAGCGGAATCGGTTAGCCTTTACATAACCTACAACCAACCTACATCAAATCAGACCTAGGGTTAGGGTTTCTCACCTTAAAACGGAGTGGATACTGTCGGGAGAGCACCTGGAATGAGGCGGTGTAAGCCGTGTGATGAATGAAAGCAGCAAGAGGAAGATCTCCCACAAATCCCAAGATCTTCTCTCTCTTTTCTCTCTCTCTCTCTAGGGTTTTATCCCAAATTCATATGGCTGTGAGAGGGGCTGTTCTAAGCTCCTTTTATAGCCAAAAACATTCCCAAAATAGACTCAGGTTCAAGGGTTACTGCTAATATAGGATATTCGTCACTTTTCTAGCTCAAAGAGAGGTTCTGGTGGCCCTCCTTGAGCCAAACGTCAGACTTAAGCTCACCACACATGGATCTATGTGGGATTACGTTTTCGACTCGATCGGATTCCCAGATCGCACGTGGCGGACCACTTTCAGTTCAACGGTCAGTGGGCCACGATCCGAAATTCCAAGTACATGTAAATGTTCCTGAAATTTTTCTTAATCCGAGGGTGTAATTTGGTCTGATTCTGACGGTCAGGTTGCTTAATACTGACGCGCAAACGAATGGTGCCAGATCACTATTCCAGATATTTATTTTGGAATGGGAATAGTGTTTTTCACACTCCCTCGCTCCGGATCGAAACGAATGGCCGTGGGACATCGGCTGGACCTGATTTTTGAGATGATTGTCAAGCCCAGTGAGGCGGTCCTAGCTCCTTAACTTCATGTTAATCAGACTTCCGATGTACGATCTAGACCTAATACGAAGTTTCGTTACATTCCCGAGAGCAGCCGGGAAATGAGTTTGGTTCTAAACTTTAGGGTAACCTAGAGTCACTTGTTTTGCAAGTTTTGGGTCTTGCAGATCGTATTTAAAGCGATCCCAATGGATTTCATGGCTAATCGAGTTTAGCACTTAGTTAACTTTGTTAAATTTCTAAAGGATTTAATCCTAATTGATTTCTGGTCGAGGTGGTACTCGAGCCAATGTACGGAAATTTACGGGTCGTTACAATATTACTCGCTCTCAAAAAACCCAAGTGTTAACCTTTAAAGATAGTCAAATTTAGGTCTTTTTTTTCTTTCCTTTTTCTTTCAGAGTTAGCAGTTTAACGGAAGATGAAAAAATCAAACATAAAGAAAAATTTGTATTTACATTTAGAATATATGAGCGGCTGCCCAAATGACTTATACAAATCAATGTCTCTATATTAACAAATACAAGAATTACATAATTTACACATGAGAAATAATAAAATGTATATAAATTTGAGCCGCAAGATCGTGCAGCTTCTCTTGGCAGATACAGCCATGCATCCCTGATAATTGTACCCTGCTCTTTATCAATATGGCCATGAATATCTTTTAAGCCACATGTACTACCTGTTCGGTTATATATTCGATGAATGAGTGGTCAACTCATTGTGAATTCCCCTCAAGATTACACACCACTGCCTTAGCTAAGCATAGTTAAAAAAACAACAAGGTATTCAAAACAATACATGATGTCGTCTTGTTTAAATGTATGGATGCGTGAATGCACATCGACCTAGGGATACTCATCCAGTCGGACTTGGGCTTGTCACCCATGCATATGATTGGTCACCAGCGTAGCACATTACGTGCGTATATCATTTACAACATAATGACCAAGCCATCGTACATCACGTACGTGGGTCAATAGTCGATGATCTGGGAGTTAACGAAACGATACCACACTAAGGCCTAAAGGCACGTGCTACGACATTCAGAATTAGCCACCTGTCATCGCCTGTATGCTATGAATGCATGATTAGTTAAACCATTATTATTTCAATTACAACCAGCCAATTTAAGAAAGCTTAAAGGTCACTACAGGAGGCTCGTCACCTAGCGTAGGCCGACAGCTTGGGCGTAGTGTCCCATTCCCACCATCCCCGGCTCATGAGATTTCTCACCTTAGGATGTTCAATGGAAGCCCATCGACTAGTGGCTAATCAAATTTAATATATGGGAATTACCATCGCATGACTATATGGGAATGAACTGTTGAAGCCACAGAGGGCAAATATCAAACCATGGGACAGATACCAAGTCAAAGCGGTAAAAGGTTACACAAAATAAATATTAAATCAAAACGGTAAAGAGGTTGTGTAGGGCAGCGTTAAATCAAAGAGATAAAGAAGTCATTCCCAGACCCACATAGGCAAGACAAACTATGGATGGTAAACCCACGTTGATATTCCACCATCTAAGATAACCTCCAAGTCGAGGGTCCATTTCTAACACATTCTATCCCGTTACATCACAGGTTCACATACATAAGTGGAGTTTTCCCACTAATAGACGTGGTGAAGTGTAAGACCCGTACAATAGTCTGTACCGTTCCGTAGGCTTCCGCGATCCTACCGATCGAATTCCGGCAATCCTCGACCCATTTCCAATGTTGCGCGCGATCCTAAGCCGAGTCCTGCATACCAAAGTCGGCTTGAACCGAAACTTGTATCTTAGCGACCTCGCCGTCGTCGCGGTTCCAACGCCGCGACTCACGCACCGACCCGATACCCAGGCTAGAAGATGTCGGTCAGCGTTCGGTTCGAAGAAACGCCGCACTTTACGAATCTCGAGGGAATCTCTACGAGATGTCCCATCAATCAATCAATCAAGTACAAGTCAAGTCACACCATACCTCAAGTACACAACCATCCCTCCCTTTTCAAAAGTCCACTCTCTCTTCCATCACCATATCTCCTTTACAAAAATTTCAAAGCAAACCATTCCTCTTTTTACAAAAAATCAAACAAACCCATGCCTCATTAACTACACCCATTCCTTCCATTACTTCTCTCTCTCCCTCATTCTTTTCTTAAAAAAAAAATCCCAGGGAAAATTCCATGAGAAATCCAAGCTCTCTCTTTCCCTCTCCCAAAACTCCAAGTGTGGCCCACCCTCTCATCTCTCATCCACACCATTAAAAGTCCATCATCCACCGTTGAACGCGAAGGCAAGGAGCTTACAAGTTTAAGGGAGCAAGGAGGCCAAAAAGGTGGGTGTTATACCGTTGCTTTCAATTTTAAGGGCCCACTTGTTGTGGGACCCACATGATGTATGTATTGTTTAAGGGAGGGCCCATTAGTGGCGGGGTCCCTCCCTCCTTCACCGTCACTCTCTCTCTCTCTCTCTCTCTCTCTCTCTCTCTCTTCTTCTCTCTTTTACCCATTGGATGTAGTGGGCCCCACCATTTAGAGTTCCATTTATACCATCCATCATGAATGGTGGGATCCACCATGAAATACCCTGATCCATAGCTCAACTAGTAGACTGAGTGGATATACCTCGTTTCAACACTTGAGGCCTTAGTATCTATCCCTAGTTGAGGTGGCTAATGTGGGTGGGACCCACCATGATGCACGTCCATGTGGGACCCACCGGAATGTATTTTTTTACACGCCGTCCAGTGTCTCTGGACGCTGGACTGGCAGCGCCAGTTCAAAAAAAAAAAGAATGAAAGGAAGGGAAGGTTGGAGTGGGCTGCTCATGCAGGCCCCACCTTGATGTATGTATGTGATCCACGCCGTCCAATCTATTCTCCAGTCCACTTTAGGCGTTGAGCCAAAATTTTAAAGTGATCTGATCATCAGGTGGGCCATACCATCTAAAACTATGTAAAGACATGCCAAAACATATAAAAGTACTTGGTGGGACCCATCTGGAGCTTGGATGCAACTGGAACTCGGTCTGGACGGCCAGACTGATGAAACACACATAATGGATGGGTTAGATTGTGAATCACATCTCGGTGGGCCCCAAACAAAAAAAATAAAAATAAAAAAAAAAATAAAGCAGCTGCTGCTGCTGCCGTCAGAAGGCAGCAGCTGCTGCCTGCGCACGGCGTGCGGGTGAGCCAGGCCCCACAACTCCCTGCTGTGGGCCCCACCATGATGTATGCGTGCCATCCACGCCGTCCATCCATTTTGTCAGATCATTTCAAGGCACGAGCCCAAAAATGAGGTAAATCCCAATCTCAAGTGGACCACGTTACAGGAAGCAGTGTTCATGGGGCTGGCCCCCATGAACAGTTTGGACAGCAAATAAATATTACGGTGGGACCCACCTGAAATTTGGTGCGGCTGAAACTTGGTCTGAACCCTCTTTCAAGTGGGACACACATAATGGCTGGGCTGGATTTGCAAACCACATCTCGGTGGGCCCTACCCCAGGTCACGTGTGACCTTATGAACAGGTTGGTGGCAAACAAACATTACAATGGCCCCTGGTCTGCCTGACCATGTGACCTTATCAACAGGTCGGTTGGCAAATAAATATTACGGTGGGCTCTAGGCCCACCCCAGGTCCGAGTGACCTTATAAACAGTTTGGACGGCATATAAATTTCACAGTGGGCCCAAGGTCCACTTGACCTTATGAATAGATTGGATGAAAAGTAAACATTATGGTGGGCCTTGGTCCATATGACCATATAAACAGATTGGATAGGAAAATAAACATTTTGGTAAGCCCGCTATTGAGGCCCACTTAGATGCATATGGGCTAGTGTGCTTAGGCCCAATTGATGTAATTGTGCCCCCCATTAAGGCCCACTTTGGTGTACATTGGCCCATGGATGTAGGCCATCTTGTTGTGTTCATAGGCTCGTTGTTGAGGCCTACATTGATATATTTAGGCCCACGTTATGAGGCCCATTTGATGTATTTGTGGCCCGTTGTTGAGGCCCACTTGGGTTTGTATAAGGCCCATGTTGTGAGGCCCATTGTGATGAATGTAAGGCCCATGGGTGATGGCCCATTGCAATGTACCTAAGGCTCATTGGTGAGGCTTATTGAGGTAGTCCACTTGATGAATATAAGGCCTATGAGATACGGCCCATTTGATGTATTTAAAGCCCAATGGGATGTACCTAAGGCATATTGCAATGTGTGATTCCACCAGGATTTATTTAATGGTATTTGAGGTGAGCCGATCCTTGGGGACAATGTTGGTTTGACGTCCACATTATACGAGTAATGTTGGTTCGATGTCCACATTATAACTCTCCCTAAGGCCACTGATAGGCCCGTATCTGTTTCATGTAGGCCATATAGGCACATCTTCATTGAGAGGATAGTTTATTGCTTTATAACATGTTTAGCACAACCCATGATTCATGATCATACGCATCATATGTATGCTTGAGATGAGGAGTGTTTGATCATAGCATATGCCTTCGGGCAGAATGTTTACGGGCTCCCTGATAGGCGGAGTTGCCCTACATGAGCGCGTACTTCACGCAGGATGGTTGCATGATTGGTAGTATGGTTCATGCATTTGCATCTGTGTGATTGTGATATGCCCTAGCGACATCAGGGCCATAGCCTCCACAAATATATCGTGGGTGGCTGGTTGGATACCGGAAAAATCTTGTTCTAAGCAATTGGGGCGTCATAGATGTCCCTGGGTGAGAGTCCCTGAACCCGATGGTACCAGAGGATGACTCCAACGTCGAGACCGAGTGGATATATGAGCGCACGAGGCCCGAATACCATGAGGCCGCGTCTCCCACTGTGTCGTGGTCGGTTGGAAATGGGTGTGGCCTTACTCGCCCGAGAGCAGGGGGCATTACTAGGCTGAGTTTGACCAGCTCGGAAATGGGTTCGCTATCGACGTGCCGGATAGGTATTGGCTGACTATTGGCCAGGCGGATAGTGAGGTTTCTTACGCTTACTTGGACTGTGCTGCTTGGAGAGAGACAGTGCCATTTGGAGTGTACTGAACCCCGATGATTATCCAGACTGAGAACCGTACTGATTTGATGCTCTTGTGAGGAGTTGCATTGGTATGAGGATTGGCATGCTTGACTTACATATTGCATCGCATGGCCTTGGTATGGCCGATAGCATTCACATCTTGTACTGCATAGCCTTGGTACGGCTGGTTGCATTTTCGTACTCATCAGCATGATTCCGCATTACTCCGGCATTGCATTCTGAGCACGTTCGCACACACTTACACCGCCCTCTAAGCTTTCTATAAGCTTATGCACGATTGATGCGTGCAGGTGACGCCAGGACGCAGCTGTAGTTTCACCGCTGTTGGAGCGTGCCGCCGAGCTTTTGGAGTTTTGATATTACCGCTATCTTGTATTTCCCTTTATACGCACTGTATTCAAAGTTTTTGTTCATAGTGGATTTTGTGATGGTGTTCTTGTGGTTATTGTTCGTGGGTTATGCTGTGGTTATGCTCATTACGAATCAAATGGATTATTAGAAATCCTCCTTGTAGCATCCCAGGATCGGAACCTGGCGTATGGGCGCTGGGAGCTGAGAATGGGGTTCTACGGAGGCTGTCGGTGCCGGATTCAGGGATCGGGAATTTTGTGAGCCCGGTCTCCGAGTTCGAGGCGTGACATGAAGTGAATTCCATAAGCGACTTACAAATAATTCATTGACATGTGAAAGTATATGGATACAACATGCAAGATATATGTGTAAGTGCTACGCTCTCATGCTCTTTTGAGTGTCAAATTTTGTGGTGCCAAAACGTCTTGTATGCCAAAACCTCTATCTATGTGTCTTGTGCTTGTATGTTGATATATATATATATATATATATATATATATATATATATATATATATATGATTCAAGATGACATCACAATAGTTCAAGACATGTACGGTGCTCTGCTTCAAGGATGTCAGGTTATGTACTTTGTCCTCTTCTGTATGCATCAATGTTCAGAGCTACATCGATAAGAAGAGTGTTTGTTCAAAGACTCAAGTGCATTTCAAGACTCAAGTACTACTCAAGTTGAAGTTTAAATTCAAGTTATAGAAGATCTTAAGATCAAGCTACATTAAGTAAAGATCTCAAGCTTCAAAATTTAACCATCATCTGAAAGAATGAAGTTCAATGTTCATACTTCATGTTCCAGGTATGATAGACCTTAGTTTGACCTTAGGGTAGGTCATTTTGTATACATAATTTAAGATAAATCTTTTTACATGAAGTTGGTCTGTTCTAAGACTAGTTCTGGACCTTGTTCGACTAGTCCTAGACCTGGTTCGACCAGTCCAAGAAATCCCACGACCAAACCTAAGTTGTTGAAGATTTTTAAAATTTTTTGGTTATTCTTCGACAAGTCCTGGAGACTATTCGACCGGTCGTAGGGATGTCACGACTCGTCCTTCGACCACTCCTAGAACTACGACTCAAAATCCAGCAACCAAATCTGGTTTTCTACGACCAGTCTTAGGTCAGCTTCGACCAGTCGTAGGTGGTCTACGACCAGTCATAGAATCCTAAGACCAGTCGTAGAACTAATTTTTCAGATCGCGCTTAAAATTTCAAAATGTCGTTGGTGCTACGACCGGTCGAAGGGTTCCTAAGACCAGTCGTAGACGCGATCTTTGCTTCTATAAATTGAACATGAATTTTAGAGTTTTATATCGATTAATTTGAGAAAATTCAAGCCTCCACTCTAAGATAAGTTGTGTTCATTTTTAGCTATGTTGTGCATATTTAATATTCTTTTGTTAGCTTTTCTTATTTGATTTTATTCCTATATTCCAATCTTATTTGAAAAAGAGGAATTGTTGTATTCCTTCTTCATTGGAATCAAAATAAAAAAGAGATGCCCAATTTGGTTTAATTTAAAATCAATTAGAACCTAGAACCATTTCTTAAGTGAGTATTGGACATTGAACGTTGATTCGAACTTCTACTCTAATTGGTTCTACCGGGCTGCTACAAAAGGAGAAATCCAGGTATTTTTACATTTATTGTAAATTCCTTTATTTTGGTTTTGTTTGAGATTCGCCAAAAAAATCTTATTGTGTTGGTTATCTGAGGAGAGCCAGAAAACTCAGAAAGTGTGGATTTTTGGATTGTGTAAGCCCAAGTTAAAAAGACACAATTGTGAAGGTTTTAGGTGAACCTGTAAAAACCTGTTGAATAGTGAATGCTAATATCCCCTGTGTGAGGATATTAGGAGTGGAGTAGCAAGCTGTGTGACTGTTGTTTAGCAGTTGGTGAACACACAGGCGAACCACTATATATCGGTGTGTTTTGTGACTTGAATGTTCTTTCAATTTCTATATCTTTAATCATTCAGATTTGTGGAATATATATGTGGATGTGAATGCTGTAATTTTTACATTTCAAGCAAAGGGGGAATGTTGTAATAGTTTAGAATTTATTTTTTGCTATTTCCTTTATTTACTTTCTGTTTAAGTTTTGATATTCAATTTTTTTCTAGTAAGGTTGTCCTGCCATAAACCCTTGGTTTTTATGGTACAAAGGTTGTCCTTAGAACAACATTAGTATCAAGCTCTTTATTTAAGATTGCTTTACATTTCAGTTCTTTGATTTATTTAAAGTACTGTTCTTTATTTTTATAAGGCTATTGTACTTCTATTCCGCTGCTAAATTTTAATTTGGCACAGTCCTATTCACCCCCCCCCCCCCCCCCCCTAGGACATATTGCTTGGCCTTTTCAAGTGGTATCAAAGCTTAATAGCTCGTTTCTTAATTCTTTACTCTTAGATTCATTTCCTGAGCTAACGATCTAATCTATATTTAAGATGTCGAATTTTGATAGCCTTTCAGTCACTAGGCCTCCACCCTTTGATGGCTCCAACTATGCCTATTGGAAAGCAAGGATGAGGATTTTCCTAAAATCAATTGATGAGAACGTGTGGCTTGCCACAGTGACTGAATGGAACCCACCTACCGCTGAAGTGACTGGTGTTGATGGTTCAAAATCAATGAGAGTAACACCATTTCTCTCATGGACCACTCTTCAAAAAAGTGAGAGTAGTGCCAATGCAAAAGCACTAAATGCAATCACTTGCGTACTATCACCAGATGAGTTCAAAAGAATTATATCCTATGATACTACAAAGCAAGCTTGGGATATATTAGAAATGACACACGAGGGTACTTCAATTGTTAAAAAATCTAAAGTCCAACTCCTCACAACTAAATTTGAAGAAATTCATATGGAGGAAAATGAAATGTTTATGGACTTCTACACTAGATTAAATGACATTGTAAACTCTATGTGGGATCTTGGCAATAAAATCCCAGAAAGTAAAGTGTGTGCAAAGATACTACACTCACTACCTGAACGGTTCAATTCTAAGGTAACCGCGATCCAGGAACTTCGTGATACAGACAATATGAGGGTAGAAGAACTAGTTGGTTCTTTACAAACCTATGAATTAAATTTTAAAGCTCCTAAAGGTAAATCTATTGCACTTACATCTTCAAAATGTATTTCTCAAGATTCTGATTTAGAAATTTCTGAAGATAATATGGCCCTTCTTGCTAAAAAGTTTTACAAGATTTTCAAAAGTAAAAAGAGGGTTGATTTTCAAAAATCAAATGATAAGAAACGTTTTAAACCAAAATCTAAAACTTGAAAACCTTTGAAAGATAGTCAATGTTTCAACTGCCAAGAATATGGGCATTTAGCAAACAAATGTCTTAAAAGGGACAAACCTAAAAAGAAAGGTATGTTAGCTACTTGGGACGAATCTTCTGGCACTGAAGTCTCTTCTGAATCAGAAGATTCTGAAAACGAGTCGGGCAATGAAGTTAAGGCCCTTATGACTCTAGCCAAGTTCACTTTTTCAGATCATGATGATTCAACCAGTGAAGAAAATCTGAATAGCGATCATAATAATGAAGAAGATCTTCAAGATGCCTATAATGCCCTGTACAAGGAAAGTTGTAAAATTGCCGTAAAACTAAAACTTCAAAAAGAAAAGTTTTTAAAACTTAAAGAAAATTTTGAGTCACTTGTTTTAGAAACATCTCATATTTCAGATTATTTTGAAAAGACCAAATGTGATCTAGATTTCAAAACCACCCTTATTGAAAATCTGAAATCTGAAAATGATAAACTTAAACTTGAAGTCTCTTCTCTTTTGAGTTCAAAGGATACATGGAGGTATGCCCAAGGAAATCCGAAGTTTGAGAAACTTCTATCCGGATCTAGAAATTTTAGCGACAAATCCGTATTGGGCTATGAAAAAAATGTACCTTCTAAACAGAAGAATACTCCTCCTAAGTTTGTGAGAGGAGAAGCCTCTAACTCAAAAGGGAAAAGTATTAATCAAAGTTTTTCTAAAAATGCCAAAACTTTTCAAAAACCTAAAAGCAATTATGTCAACTATAAAACTCAAAACCAAAACCCTTTAGCTGAAAAAATAGTTGATTTGCTTAAAGAGCTCTTAAAATCTAACTCAGACGGTCACTCATACATCAATTACAAATACAAGAAGACCAACGATACTCCTAAACCCAAAATAGTAATGAAATGGGTTCCTAAAGTTACTTGTTTGGTTGCCCACACTGCTTTCAAAACTACAAGTCATTCGAAGTGGTACTTAGACAGTGGATGCTCAAGGCATATGACAGGTGATAAGGCTTTATTTACAGATCTTAAAGATATGACTGATGGGTCAGTCACATTTGGTGATGGTAGCAATTGCAAGATTATTGGCCAAGGTACGGTTCAACTCTATAACCTTCCTTTATTTAAGAATATTTTATATGTTAAGGGGCTAAAACACAACCTGTTAAGCATATCTCAAATATGTGGTAATAATCATAGCGTGAAATTTTTTAATAAAGGTTGTGAAATCTTGAATAAAAAGGGTTCTGTAATATTAACTGGTCGCAGGACTTCTAAAAATTGTTATATTGTTATATTGCTACATTGTTCATACCAATGAAACTGAATTATGACATAAACGCCTTGGACATGTACACTACTGTAATTTATACAGATTGAGCAAGGGAGAACTAATAAGAGGTCTACCTAAATTACAAAATGTAGACAAGATATGTGGTGAATGCCAGTATAGCAAGCAAACAAGGAGCTCTCACAAAAAAGTGAACTCCAATGCCACATCAAGACCACTCGAGCTTCTCCATATGAATCTTATAGGACCTACCAGGACGGAGAGTCGAGATGACAAAAAATACATCTTGGGTAGCCTTCTTAAGGGATAAATCAGAAACCCTTGATGAAGTTAAAAGGATTCTCAAATGGATCCAAACCGAAAAAAGTTCTCAAGTTTGTAAGATCCGCAGTGATCATGGATCTGAGTTCTAGAATAGCAGTTTTGAGAAATTCTATAACGATCAGGGAATATCACATGAATTCTCTGTACCCAAAACTCCTCAACAGAATGGAATTGTGGAAAGGAAAAATAGAGTGCTTCAAGAAATGGGAACTATAATGTTGAATAGTATGAAGCTCCCTAAAAATCTTTGGGCTGAAGCAGTGAATACTGCCTACTATGTTATTAATCGGGTTTATATATGTAAATCTAATAATAAAACTGCTTATGAAATGTGGTTCGATAAAAGCCTAGTGTCAAATACTTTCGAGTTTTTGGTAGTAAGTGCTATATTTTGCGTGACCGTGAAAATCTGAGGAAGTTTGATACAAAAAGTGACGAAGGAATCTTTTTAAGATACTCTTTAAACAGTCGCACATATCGTGTACTGAACAAAAGGACCGGTGTTATTCAAGAATCAATCAATGTGGTCATAGACGATCATTTGAATACACCTGCCCCAAGTTTAGATAATGATGAAGTTCTTCTAACTGACAAACCTGATACTTCATCAAGTCAAAACAATTCTGAATTAAGGACCGTTAAAGATCATCCAACCGCTCAAATTCTTGGAAATCCTCTCACTGGTGTGCGCACTCATAGACAACTAGAAGACATATGTAATTACGTGTGCTTTACATCTCAGATTGAACCGGTAAACGTAAAAGAAGCTTTTTCTAACGAAAACTGGATAGTAGCTATGCAGGAAGAACTTAATCAGTTTGTTCGAAATGATGTCTGGTATCTTGTTCTTAGACCTAAAAATAAACATATTATAGGAACTAAGTGGATCTTCAAAAATAAGTCTGATGAACTTGGGAATATAATTCAAACAAGGCAAGACTGTTTGTACAAGGGTACACTCAAATAGAAGGCATTGATTATGATGAAACCTTTGCCCCAGTTGCTCGCCTTGAAACAATCAGAATTTTTATATCCATTGCATGCTTTAGAAAGTTTAAAATCTATCAAATGGATGTAAAGAGTGTTTTTTTGAATGGTGATATACATGAAGAAGTATATGTTGAACAACCTATAGGGTTTGAAGAACCTAAGTTTACCGACATGTACACCATCTTAAAAAAAACTCTATATGGTTTAAAACAAGCTCTTAGAGCATGGTACGAAAAATTGACTAAGTTTTTATTAAGTCATAATTTTCAAATGGGCAGTGTCGATAAGACACTTTTTGTTAAGAAACATAACGATGATATCTTAATAGTTCAGATCTATGTTGATGATATTATTTATGGATCAACATGTACTAACATGATATCTTAATGGTTCAGATATATGTTGATGATATTATTTATGGATCAACGATGATATCTTAATGGTTCAAATGGATGAACTTGTACTAACATGACTATTGAGTTTGCAGATTTGATGAAATCTAAGTTCGAAATGAGCATGGTTGGAGAATTAAATTATTTTCTTGGGTTGCAATTAAAACAACAACCAGATGGCAT
This sequence comes from Magnolia officinalis, assembly GCA_021015155.1. Taxonomy (NCBI): domain Eukaryota; kingdom Viridiplantae; phylum Streptophyta; class Magnoliopsida; order Magnoliales; family Magnoliaceae; genus Magnolia; species Magnolia officinalis. Next base: position 39,257,724 of record JAJHSJ010000003.1, read on the forward strand.
TTTCATTTCTCAAACAAAATATGCTCTGAACTTAATCAAAAAGTTTGGATTTGAGAATGGTAAGAATTTTGATACTCCTATGAGTACAACTTTAAGACTCTCAAAAACTCTACAAGTAAAAATATAGATCCTAAAGTATATCGTAGTATGATTAGTAGTCTACTTTACTTAACTGCTAATAGACCTGATATTACTTTAAGTGTTGGGATTTGCGCTAGTATCATTCTAATCCTAAAGAGTCACATTTATCTGCTGTCAAGCGGATTATGCGATATGTCGCAAGTTTTGCTAAATTGGGTCTCTGGTATCCATTTGATACTAGTGTTCAATTGGCTAGGTATTCAGATGTTGATTGGGCTGGAAATATTGATGACAAAAAATCAACCAGTGGTAGTTGTTTCTATATTGGAAACTGTTTGGTTTTTTGGTTTAGTAAGAAGCAAAGTTCTATATCGCTCTCAACTGCTGAGGCTGAATACATCGTTGCAGGAAATGCTTGTACTCAGCTTGTTTGGATGAAACATATGTTAAGCGATTATGGAATTACACAGGAATCAATGATATTATATTATGATAATTCCAGTGTTATAAATATATTAAAAAACCCAATCCCGCATTCACGTACCAAGCACATTGACATTAGGTATCACTATATTCATGAATTAGTGGAAGATAAAATAATATCCTTGGAATATATACCAACCGAGACTCGACTTACCGACATTTTCACTAAACCATTCGACAAAATCAGGTTTAATAAATTGAAATTTGATCACGGAATGTGCATTCTAAATTGATTATTCATGCATATTTGTATCATAGTGTATATATATTTAATAATTTATTTGTTTAAATTTAAAATTTTTATGGAAAATGCATGTTTTTGTGTTTTCACGACCAGTCGAGGACGTGCTCAACTAGTCGTGGTATGACCAGTCGAGAACGGTCCTCGACCAGTCATGTAGCGCGTTGGAATCTTTTAAAATTGGGGAAAATTTTCATCTTCTTCATTTCCATTTCACTCTCCAACGAGCCGAAGCATGACTAGTCATACCCACCTTCCTAGATCTTCAAGGTTAGTGCATCGTTTGTGTTTCTCTTGTAGATTCTAGTTCTTATTACTTCATTTTCACTCTCGGAGTAATCTATTTTGAGTTTCATTGCAATTTTGGAGCTTTTTCTTGAAAAATCTGATCTAGCAAAATCCATTTTTCACATCTTTTGTATCTACTAGATCTTTTGATTTTTATTCTGATAATGGATGCTAGGGGGAAAAAGAAAACTTCTTGTGGTCCATCTTCTTCTAGATCAGCTCCTCTTGTTAGGCAATATCTTCGTTCACCTGAGGATGATCCCTTCGATGTACGGGATTTGCGTATGCACAATGTCATTGTTGAACGGTCTGTCTGTATTGAACATATTGCTCCTTTTGGTATTCTACATATACTCCAAGCTGTAGGATAGGATAACATTTTACATTGGGGTGGGCCTGCATACTAATCTATTACACAGGCCATGTTTGCATGTATCTCAGAGTTCTCTTTTGAGAATTTAATTTTTTAAAATTGATACTAGAGAAGGTTCATTTGAAGTTGACCATCATCTGATTGCAGGGTTAATGGATATACCTGTTAATGAGGAGGGTATTCCTATTCATAATTTATCTGAAAAACCCTCTGAATCTGAAAAGCGTATGCTAACCAGAGATTTGTGTAATATGAATGTGCAATGGACTCATAAAGGGAATGCGCTCCCCGCAAAGTACTTGTTACCCAAATACAGGGTACTTCACAGGATTTTTACTTCTAACCTGTATCCTCGTTCTGGTAATAAGACTGAATTAACTGCCTTTATGGTTCATGTTTTGCACTCTGCCATTTCTGGTTCTAAAATTTGCCTTCTTTCCTTGATCTGTCATTCCATCATTCATTCTCGTCTCCATCCAGGTCATAGTGATATTCCTTTTGCCTATCTCTTGACTGTTTTAGCTACTCACATGCTCGTGGCTATGCCTGTTGGAGAAGCACCCATCCATCATCTTATTTTTAACAATTCAAATATTAACAAAATGAAATTGGAATTTGCTCATGGCCAAGTGGATGTTGGTAGTGCTGCGGCTGGGGATGAAGAAGCTGGTGATCTTCCTCATGATGATGTGGATATGGATGATATTTTCGATGAACTTAAATCTGATTCTAGAAATGATCTTGATTTTGATGCTCGTCTTCATGCTTTAGAAGAGAAGGTAGAGAATATGAATATTGCTCATGATCTTCAGTTTAAATATATGCGCAAATATCTTAGGCGCTTGAACTAGGGAATGCATAATCTTGATCCTACCATTCCTGCTCCTTCTTCAGGATCCGATTAAGTGTTTTCATTCTTGATATGTAATAACTTTCTTACTTATGTTGGATTGTGCACTTTATTTGTTTTGATGACTTTTTTTATTAGTCAAGTAACTGGATTGTGAACATTTACTTTCTTATATATTGTTGGGTTACTTCATCTATTCCTCCATCAATTATCTTTAACTTTGTTGCTTCCTTTGTCATAATGTGACAAAAAGGGGGAGTAGGTTTGATTGCTTATGGATATGAGTAGTTATATTATAGATGTGTGCTACTACTCTTTGATTGCTTATAGATATGAGTAGTTATATTTTAGATGTGTGCTACTACTCAGGGGGAGTATAGTATATATATAATGAGTTGTGCTACTTATTGATAACAGGTTTATATAACTGGTGCACGTTAATGTGCATATTGTGCTTCTCTTATTGGAGTATGTTTTGTCACAAATTTAATAAAGGGGAAGATTGTAAGTGTTATGGTCTCATGCTCTTTTGATTGTCAAATTTTGTGGTGCCAAAACGTCTTATATGTCAAAACCTCTATCTATGTGTCTTGTGCTTGTATGTTGATATATATATATATATATATATATATATATATATATATATATATATATATATATATATAAAAATTCAAGATGACATCACAATAGTTCAAGAATGTACGGTGCTCTACTTCAAGGAATGCTAGGTTATGTACTTTGTCCTCTTCTGTATGCATCAATGTTCAGAGCTACATCGATAAGAAGAGTGTTTGTTCAAAGACTCAAGTGCATTTCAAGACTCAAGTACTACTCAAGTTAAAGTTTAAATTCAAGTTGTAGAAGATCTCAAGATCAAGCTACATCAAGTAAAGATCTCAAGCTTCAAAGTTTAACCATCATCTGAAAGAATGAAGTTCAATGTTCATACTTCATGTTCCAGGTATGATAGACCTTAGTTTGACCTTAAGGTAGGTCATTTTGTATACATAATTCAAGATAAATCTTTTTACATGAAGTTGGTCTGTTCTAAGACTAGTCCTGGACCTTGTTCGACCAGTCCTAGACCTGGTTCGACCAGTCTAAGAAATTTCACGACCAGTCCTAAGTTGTTGAAGATTTTTGAAATTTTTTTGTTATTCTTTGACCAGTCCTGGAGACTGTTCGACTGGTCGTAGGGATGTCACGACTCGTCCTTCGACCAGTCCTACAACTACGACTCAAACTCCGGCAACCAAATCTGGTTTTCTACGACCAGTCCTGGGTCAGCTTCGACCAGTCGTAGGTGGTCTACGACCAGTCGTAGAATCCTAAGACCAGTCGTAGAACTGATTTTTCAGATCGTGCTTAAAATTTCAAAATGTCGTTGAAGCTACGACCAGTCGAAGGGTTCCTAAGACCAGTCGTAGACGCGATCTTTGCTTCTATAAATTGAACACGAATTTTAGAGTTTTATATCGATTAATTTGAGAAAATTCAAGCCTCCACTCTAAGATAAGTTGTGTTCATTTTTAGCTATGTTGTGCATATTTAATATTCTTTTGTTAGCTTTTCTTATTTGATTTTATTCCTATATTCCAATCTTATTTAAAAAAGAGGAATTGTTGTATTCCTTCTTCATTGGAATCAAAATCAAATAGAGCTACGCCCAATTTGGTTTAATTTAAAATCAATTAGAACCTAGAACCATTTCTTAAGTGAATATTGGACATTGAACGTTGATTCAAACTTCTACTCTAATTGGTTCTACCGGGCTGCTATAAAAGGAGAAATCCAGGTATTTTTACATTTATTGTAAATTCCTTTATTTTGGTTTTGTTTGAGATTCGCCAGAAAAATTTCATTGTGTTGGTTATCTGAGGAGAGCCAGAAAACTCAGAAAGTGTGGGTTTTTGGATTGTGTAAGCCCAAGTTAAAAAGACACAATTGTGAAGGTTTTAGGTGAACCTGTAAAAACCTGTTCAATAGTGAATGTTAATATCTCCTGTGTGAGGATATTAGGAGTGGAGTAGCAAGCCGTGTGCCTGTTATTTAACAGTTGGTGAACACACAGGCGAACTACTATATATCGGTGTGTTTTGTGATTTGAATGTTCTTTCAATTTCTATATCTTTAATCATTCAGATTTGTGGAATGTATATGTGGATGTGAATGCTATAATATTTACATTTCAAGCAAAGTGGGGAATGTTGTAATAGTTTAGAATTTATTTCTTGTTATTTCCTTTATTTACTTTCTATTTGAGTTTTGATATTCAATTTGTTCTAGTAAGGTTGTCTTGCCATAAACCCTTAGTTTTTATGGTACAAAAGTTGTCCTTAGAACAACATTAGTATCAAGCTCTTTATTTAAGATTGCTTTACATTTCAGTTCTTTTATTTATTTAAAGTACTGTTCTTTATTTTTATAAGGCTATCGTACTTCTATTCTGCTGTTAAATTTTAATTTGGCACAGTCCTACTCACCCCCCCACAAATAGCTTGGCCTTTTCAATATGTCAAACATTAAGTTCATAATTATCACAATAGATCATAAATCAAATATATAAGCTATCAATTGGAATTTTGATGGAAGCTAACATGTAAGTAATTATTGCATGTCATCATGGTTTAGAAGCTATCAATTATAATTCAAATGTAAGTCATCCCTTAAGAGTTGATAACTAGTGTAAGTGTCCATATGTTATAAGATAATATTTGTAATTCCAATGAAAACTATTCCGCAGGCTAATTTGGTAATGGAAAGCTTAAGGGGAAGAAGTCATCACCTTATGTTTTAAACCATCTATAAATATTGCTAGGAGGCACGTGCACCTCAAGAATCAAATCCTATCATAAATTGTAAACCGCATGGTTATATCAAAGTTTACAAACTATCTACGGTTACGTTTAACGTTAGGATCTTAATTATGTTATCTAATGGACTTTTACCTACCATCCAACCTAAGGTTTGGATTTTGGGAAATATAAGATTCATAGTTATAACGTCTAAGTAGATAATTAAATTCAAATTTCCACACAAGAGGGTAAAGAGTTTATACCTTAGGGGAAGTTGGATGTGGCCCAACTCAATATCCAGTGAGTTAACTTGAGAGGTCGAGTTAAGTCGACACGACCACCACACTTCTTCTTTCCTTCTCACTCTTCTTTCTTTCTTCCTTTCTTTCTCTCTCTCTCTCTCTCTCTCTCTCTAATTTTCTTCTCTCCTCTGCTGGAACTCCAGCCATGCCTGGACTAGGCCCAAGCATGACCCAACCTAGCTGGACTCTGTTCCAATCGAGTTGACTCAGTTCCAGCCAAGTTGACTTGGTCTCTTATCTCTCTCTAGTTTCTCTCCTTCTCTCTCTTCCTTCCCTCACTTTATCTTCTCTCATTTTCCCTTCTTCTTGCAACCCCTCTTGCTGGAATGTTCAGTAGCACCTCGGGTTCAAACTAGGCTTGTTCCGAACTCAGAAGTGGCAACAACCACACTGGATTGAATCAACAACCCGATTAAAACTCGACATCCCTATTTTCTCCTTTTTAGGATGACTGGAGCAAGCCTAGACTCAGCCCCAACACACCTGACCCAACTCGCAACCCAGCGAGTCGAGGTAATGCAACAGCAAGCGGCCTCTCATTTTCTCCCTTGTCTTCTTTCTTTCTCTCTGTCTCTCCACCTTCTCCCTTCTTCCAACACCAGGGTATCTCCAGATAGAGAGAGCCGAACATTGCACACCCGAACCGAGTTTGACTTGGTTTAATGCGGCAAGGAAGATGGTGCAGCTTCAATGGTGAATCAAAACTCGGTGGGCCTTTCTCCATTCCACTTCTTGTGGATGATCTGGCTTAGCTCCAGGAGGCTTGTGAACGTGGGTTTTCGAAGATTCATCCGGGTTTAGGTGGTGGGTTCGAAGTTGGGAGCTTGCGGATGAATTTTCTCCCATAGCTACAAGAAGGGAGGAGGTGCTCGAATACATGGTTCTAGGGTTTATTCGCGAGAGAAATAAGTAGGAACGGATGGCTGGGATTGACTTTCTTTACATCAATGTTCAAACACTACTGACAAAGCCAAAACCAGTCAATGGTTTCTCTTTACTCTTGATGGAAAACCCTAAGATGTTTTGGAGTGGACGGTTGGGATTTGCCTAAACGAAGGGCTGAGAATGGAGGATCCCCCTTCACGTGGATCGCCAATTTGGCTGCAGCAAGAGAATATTATTTCTGGAAACCATGTTGCATCAAACCTGATTGCACCAGAGCTCGTGCTCACATGTGTGCATTCCAACATGCGAGATGGGTTGGGTTTTGGTCGAGCCCGAGCCCTAAACGTGATGGACGGTTTGGATTAGATCAAGGTGGCCCACATTAGTGACAGTGGCTTGGTTTTGGAGGGGTAGGAAGCACACTATCACTTGCATTCCTACCTGTTTGCATCCAACATCATGCGCTCCTATATGGACAATGGTAGGTGATTTTGATGAGGTTTTAGCTGAAATTGAGGGCCACACTCGATGGACGGTTTCGATCATCTAAATTGGTCCTAATGGTGGGGCCCATCTCGATCAGATGAACGGTCGCTCGCCCATTCAAAATGGGCTCAGCGCGGGAATGGAAAAAGGAAGAAGAGAACTTCCTTCTTTTAGAAATTATCGGTCAAACCCAATTTGACAAGGTTTCTTTAGTCCAATGCACCACTGGTGCACACACACCGTGTGCACACTCACGGTCTAGAGGTGGGGTCCACCGACTCTTTGCTAAATTTACTCCATCCATTCATTTTTAGAAGTCCATTTAGGGCCTCTGACCATAGATCAGATATATTAAAAGTCTAGATGGGCCATACTTCAGGATTCGTGCATCTAGTTGACAATTTTGTGCGATCTGGCGGTCCGATGGGTTTCAAATTTGATCCACACTAACCATTCGATCCATTGGTCCATTTAAGGCCATGAGTCCAAGAATGAGGCTATTCTAACATTCAAGTGGGCCCTACAACTTGACATTTTCATGTTCGATAAGTGGTTTGTGGGACCTATAGAGGCATTTCAGTAAATCCAATCCAGTCGTTTGTTTAGTAAGGTTAGTTAGGGCAGGGGATCAGATGTGTGGCCGATCAAAAGGTTCAGATGGGCCATACTTTTAGGCCTTGGTGTTTGATTGTGGATTCTCGTCGATCAAATGGCCAGATTGAATTCAAATCTGACCCTCGACAGTTATCAAGGTTTCCAGTCTAGTTTAGATGGATTCTTAAGGGTAGTCTTCATAATCAGGTGATCAAACTGCATGATCAAATGATGAATTGATCAATAGGGTGTTTTTGGACGTGATGAACAGTGGATCTCATGATCCATAGCTTTAAATCTATAATGGTCAGTTAGATTTGTTTATCAATTAAATTAGAATCCTAAGAATGGGTTTTTCTAATGACTTGATGGTCCATCTTGAAGAATAACAGATGGATAGCTTGATATATGGATGGGGACTGTTTTCAATGGTCGGATTTAAACTGCAATGAATGTGAATGTTCAAGTAAGTTAAGTTGGTATTTATACTAAGTTAGGTTACATGGTAACACTCGAGTACTGGAAAGTACAGGATGTTACACGTAAGCTCTTCTTTTCATATGTCATCGTAATTGCACAACCATTTCTATCTTCTTCATCACTATTTCTTCCATTATCCTGATAATCTTCTCTCTTTTCTTCTTTATTAGTGACATTGGTTGAAGTTTCATGAAAACTCTAGTATAATGATTTTATGTAAAAAGCATATACTTCCACCATCTTTTCAAGAGCATGAGCCTTTGTAATAAGATCACGAAAGGTCTGTATATGTGCACTAATCAGGTTACATGCCACTTCTGGTCTTATACCTGCAAAACATAGTTTAACCTGTTCTGATTCTCCCGGAAGATTTTGACATGAAGCCCCCAAGTATTTCCATCGAATGATGAATTATTCAACTAATTCGTCTTCCCCTTAACGAATAGAGGCAATTCATTCAAATTGACTTCTCTGTCGATAGAGAAATAGTTTGCTATAAAAGCGTCCCAACTATAAATAGACATCAGATCTAAAGTTAAATACAATCTAAAGTCTTTCTCTGTCAGAGATGACTTAAATAATCGTAAACAATATTGAGGAACTTTAGAGAAATTTCTCATCATTTTTATGAAGTGCATCATATGTTCTTCTGGTGACCCGTCTCCATTAAACTTTTGAAAGTCCGAGTGTTTAAAATCAACGGAAAATGACACTTCTTCTATTTCAGGGGGATATGGTGTCTGATATCGAAATCTTTTATTCTGATCTTGATCCTTTTTCTAGATGAATAATTTCAATGACCATCTGTCGAATTTCTTCTTGCATTACATTTTGAGCAATAACAGGTGTAGGCCCTTGAAATTTAACCACTCGTGGTTGGGGCCCTTCTGCTTGCGGTTTAACATTGTTTACGACAGTCACTGAGGAAAGATTAGGGACTTCTTCTACCACATGCTCATCTGGCGAAAGCTGATTAAGCCGATTAATGTTTGTCGAAGAGACTTCTGTTTCTTTATTCTTTGATTGCTCTGATACTGACGGAGGAAACAAGTGTTGCATCACTAGTGATGTTGAGGAAGATGAACTGATGTTTGATTCGAAACTAGTATATTGTTGCCTTGAAGGACTAACTGAGTCGAATCACAGTATTCTTGATGCATGAACTTGCGTTAAATTCTTGGCAGGGGGTACTGTAAGCGAACATTCGCTTGTCGCAATGGCTTTCCCTTTATTTTTCCAAACTCGTAGTGATTCTATGGAATATGTCTTTACGGTTGTAGTTGGCGGTACTGGAAAACCATCTAGAGTGGTGGGCTTTTCAGTTCTTCTCTAATAAAATGACTGTGTGACTGAGGTGAGGCTGCATCTTGCGGCCTTTTGCGTGATCGATCCTCTAATTGTACTTGGTGAGACTATGCTCCTTACGAGAGGAGATCGAACCCTCCGTCTTCTAAATATCACCACTATCCATTCTTTATTGTCTTACTGCGTTGTTGGTGAATCAGAGACCATTCTGGACATCACCTGGTATTGCTTGTTACTTGTCGTAGTTGATTCAGCCTTTTATGGTACTTTTTCGATAATGATTGTGTATTTGCGATATAATCCACATCGAATCCATTGAATGTGAAATAGACAACTACGTTAGTCGGGAGCAAAGCCATTGCAATTATGTAAGAATGGAATACCTGTTATTCAAAACAAAGTATTATTTATTTTAATCAAGTCAAATTGTACTTTGTTTTATAGATGAAGGGATGGATGATCCCATTGAGAGTCGTCATTTTGATGCCATTACAACACCAATTAATGATCAAAGTTCTGTCGATAATTCTGAGATTAGTATTAAACATAGACATCCTAACCAGAGATTTTGGGTTCGATCCCCAGTAGAGTCACCATTTTGTTTCAACAAGAAACAAATGCGTTTCGGTTGGGATATCTTATTTAATAATAACAAAGGAAATGTAGAAAAAATATTCATCATCATATTTTATTGATTCTGAGTTCACGTTATATCTTGTTTCCCTTGATTTTGAAATAAAGTACAATGAATCAACATAATAACATGAAAGAGAAGTAGCCCAATGGTAGTTTCGATAGCATTTTGGCATATTTAGTGTCCGTCAGAGTGACAGAGGGGTTGTGCCGGTCCAAGATACCTTTTTCCACATCAACGTTCGAAGAATATGCATACTAGCTCTGATTGTGAAAGAACCTAGAAAACTGTAGAGTATATTGGGTTATAGAGCCTCGTTTTGCGTGTGCGCGCGATGGAAGCCCTGTTGCGCGTGTGTAACAAGTTGAATCCCCTATGAGACACCTACATTGGTGTGCCATGGAGGCTCTGTTGCTCGATCGCGCAACAATTGGACCCCCTGTGAGGTACCTGGCAGCTCTCTGGCTCCCAAACGCTTCTCTGACTTCTCCTCTCTCTTTGCTTTCCCCTTGCTCCTAGCACTTCTCTAAAACTTCTCACGATCCACATGAGGGGGTATTTATAGGCTTTCACACATGTAAAGCCTCGATCTATGTGCCACATCCCCATTGCGCGCAACAGAACTACAAAAAACCCACACAACAGGTCTATCCCCACAACAAACTTATGCAACGAACCCGTGAACAAGTCTATCTGCACAACAAACCCACACAACAAGTCTATTTGTACAACAAGTCTACTTTGAAGTCTATTTCCACGCAATAGGGTCTGTGAGGTTTGTTTCTGCGCAACAGGGTCTGTGAGGTTTGTTACTGCATAATCAGGGTCTGTGAGATCTATTTTCTGCGTAATCAGGGTCTGTGAGGTCTGTTTCTGCGCAACAGGGTCTGTGAGGTCTGTTTCTATGTAATCAGGGTCTGTGAGGTCTGGAGAAGCAGCAATAAGGATCGGGAGGTCTGAGAAGCAATATTTTTTGTGCACCAACACTCTATCTTCAATTTTCTGAATTTTTTACCCTTTGGTAACCATGTCTTTTGCTAGGATTTGTACTCTAATTTCTCAAGCCAGGGCCTTCTTAGAAGAAATTTTGGCCATGGACTTTGCTTTCCTCTGGCTAATCCATCTCTTGTTTGATACTGACTAGCTCATTCATTAGCAAAGTAATGCTACCCAATCTAATGATCCTTTGAGAGAAGTCTTAGAGGTTTTTTTTTTTTTAAAAAAAAAAAACTTCATAGCCTCAACGAGTCCTACTTCGAGGTTGAAAATGACATCTAACATGCTAATTGTAAATTAAAAATAATTGGCCATTGTCCAAGATGAAACAAATACTCTCTATACTGACTATGATACATCTTGGGCCGTGCGACTCCATTAAACTTGGATTCACCAATTCAATAAAATGGTGTTGTACGTGTTCAAAGTCAAATACAAGGACTCGAAAAATGACATTAAGGAAATCGAACGCACCTACGATAGTCATGATCGTTCGCATCCTCGAGAACTATTGAACTTTATCACACTTTACATTGCTACATTTCAGGATTGGTCACAACAAAGTAGCGTTGGAAAAAAAGAAACAAATATCAAAGCCAAGACTCTCAGTCATCGCATGGACAATGTTGTGCATGTCCTCGACTGTGTTGTGATCGAAGGCACATCTTGGGACAATAAAAGACCTGAGTCTGAGGACATTATGATGTACACACTTGCAAAGTTTGAAGAGATTGCGGTCGCTCAAGCATAAACTATCCTTCGATCGAGCCCCTTTTTTCTTTGTTATTTTTCATTTTATTTGTGTTTTTTGTATGATTAGCTAGGGCCTGATATATATACATACATACATAAATACATACATACATACATACATACATACATACATATAATATATATATATATATATATATATATATATATATATATATAAATAAATTTCTTTCTTTCATATATGTCTCAAACCTGACCATTTTCTAGCAAAAAATATGACCAAAACTATTACTCAGCCCAATCTTGCACCATCTCCCACATACTGAAATGGTGGGCCTTTAAAATTATTGTTGATAAGATTCTTCACAACATTTCCTAGCATATTGTGAAGAATGTATGCTCTGGCTTAGAGAACTTTCTCGATCATAAATGGTCCCTCCCAAGTGAGCAACCATTTTTTCTAAGGCAACACAACTTTTCAGACTTTATCCACCTCTCCGAAAGTTTTGCCTTTTACTCTTTTGTTATATGCTCACACGACTTTAGCCTTGTTAGGAATTAGGAAATCTAGAGCATTTAATTACATCTCATTTAGTCATTCTAACTTGATCAACATTGCTTCTATGAACTCGACCTGAGTTAAGCCATTTTGGTGCACAACTCTTAAAAATAGCACAATAACCTCCAAAGCCAATACTACATCATGACTATAAGTCAATGTGAAAGGACTCGTTCTAGTACCAGTCCAAGGTGAATTCTTATAAGCTCAAAGGGCTTCTAATAGTTTGTCATGCCATTCTTGAGGTTTGTTGTCGATCATCTTTCTTAAAATGTTCCTGATAGCCCTATTGCTAGCCTCGGCCTAGCCGTTAGCTAATTTTGTATCGCTCAGCCATTACTTTTACTTCTTTGGATGAGGATGCAGCACCTCGGTCCAAGGTAATCGATTCAAGAATTTCAAATTAATGGATAATATGTGTTTCAATAAATTCAATTATTTCATTGTGATTAGTTCCCCTCATGGGTCTTGCTTTTACCCACTTACTGAAATAATCGGTGGCCAAAATGATAAAACTGTCTATTTTTTATGAAGGTGGATGAATTTGTCCTATTAGATCAATGGTCTATTATTGAAAAGGTCTGAGTTTGACAATAAAATGCAACTCGATCACGAGCACGTGTTGTATTGGCTCATGTTTTTGACATGCTTTACATCCCTTGGCGTATTGGATACAATCGACTATCATCTTTGGCCAAAAATATCCATAGCACCACAATGTGAGCCTCATTTTTGTTCCACCTTAGTATGCTCTACATATTCCTTCATGTACTTTGCTCATAACCAACATTGCCTCTTTTTTACCTAAGCATTATAATAATACACCATCGGCCTCTTTCCTATATAATCTATTGTCGACCATGACATAATTTACGGTCATTCTTCTAACATCCCGAGTGGTCTTGGTCCAAGGAGACTAAAGATAGTTAATAATTAGAATTCTCCAATTATCTTCATCTGTCTCGGCTTGAAAGATTTCCAGAGTTGGTTTTCTTTGAAAGACCAAATGCAAAGGCCTTTTATGAATGTCAATTGTTCTTTCGGTCGATCCCTAAATGATTTGAAGTCTGACTGCTAGTTTTGTCATCTCATTGGCATTAATGTTATTGTCTCTGGTTACATGCCTTAGTTCGACCTCATCGAAATTGTCTATTAACTAGCTTGCTAAGGCATAGTATGACGGTAATGCAATAATGATGCATTTAAACAAACTTGCTACTTGGTTTATCAAAAATTGCAAGTCACTCATCACTGATATATTTCTAGCACCTAATTCCATTAACACTTTTAGATTGATTATCAAAGCCTCATATTCAGCCTAGTTGTTAGTGCATCCAAATTCTAACTTAAGTGTAAATTCATGCCTCTTCCCATCTAGGGTAATCACGATGATGCTTGCCCCTGACAATTTTTCGATCCTTAAACCATCAAATATCAATTTCCAGGGTGATAGATGTACTGTATATAAGTCCAAGACTTCCAGAAGAAGTTTTTTTTCAATGTTGTGTAACATCCTTGATGTTACTATCTTATCCTAAGTTCAGCCTATTGTTTGTTATGTGTATTTTCCCTTAATTAACGTGAATTTTAAAGGTTCTTTTATAAGAATTACTTAGAAACATGCTTACAACCATGTAGAGTTATTAGATTTCCTAAAATTCTCATATCAAAAATAATAACAAAAATGTCATTAACCTAGACCCTTGATTTCTAGATCACATGGTTCCCATGATCCGTTTGACTTGAGATTTTATCCTATGCCTATTTGAAATGGATAAGCAGTACATATCAATTTCAACCCATGGATCATAGTATAAGTAGCCTGATTTTCAAATTAGTCCCTAAACCCTTGATTTTAGTGTCCATTGAGTGAGGAAAGTTAATGGATAATTGTAGACGAACATTTTCCTTCATGTCAGTGACTTGGGTCACTCATTATGTAGACTAAATATGAGATATAAGTACCTCACTTTGTTAAGCAATTTTTTAAGATCTAAGTTACCCTATTTTAGGAAATAACAAGCTTACCAAATTTTCCAAAATCTGGACCTTGCAATTGACCCACTTTCCACCATCAATTGCAACTCAAAATTTGACCACACCTTTGCCTAATATGACTACGAGATTATACAAAATTTGGACTTCGATCTATAATCCTGCATCGTCAGATGATGACCACCCCAAAGCTGGTTCTTGCCTTTTAATGCAATAGGTGAAATTTTATGTTTAGGTCTTTCCCACCATGGATTAACCATCAAATTTTTTCTCAATTGTTTGCCTATCACGACTACGTATATCCCTCAATTTTGGACCCCAATTATCAGGCATGTACCTTTAATCAAGATTAAGTCCGTTTGGTATCGCTAAGCCATTTTTCAAGATTGATCAATCTAAATTATGGATCACCAAAAAAATAGTGTATCCCAACTCTATTATTCGAATTAAACACAATGAACGGATTAAATTTTCAAAAAGATAATCCCTACATCGACTTTTAGAGTGTCCCAATGAGAGGGGAAGTGTGGATGCCCACCACCCTTATAAAGAAGAGCTCACACCCCCTCTTACCCCTATTGCATATTCCCCTCACATCGAACCCCTACACATGTTAAGAGAGAGAGAGAGGATGTCCTCCCCCAAGGATGCCTACCACCCTTCATCATCATCTTCCTCTTCATCAACCACACATGTGGATTTCCCCTTGCACGTGTGAGGTCGTGGTTCGTGTAGCCATATTCTCCATCAAATTCTACCTACAGTTTCATCTAAGGATAAGGTGAGGAATCATTTTAGACTTATGCACAATTTTAGCTAGTTTTTTTTTCTTAAATTTAGGCATTATTTTTCTTGATTGTTTGCTTGTTGGTTTGATCGGTGTAATTCATGTTAATTCTCTGCTTTAATTTATTTTATTTCTATAAAATTAAGGATGATTGAATGAATCCATGTTTGGATGTGGTTTGATGGAGAATATAATCACGAATTGGCTTAAACACTGACTACATGATGTAGGGTTCATAAAATATGTGGAATTGATGATGACAACCCCATCTAGGGTGGGCGTGTGAACCTATGGCACCTAGATTGTTGTTCCATGATGATGAATCTCATAGGAATATGTAGATCGGTGAGTTAACCCATTGTAACGAGCTAACCTACTGAATCTATAAGGTGTACCCACTTGGTTAAGCTCGTATGGACCTTATATGATCTAGTTTGGATTGACCTATTAATTATGATGTTTGGGAATAGTTTAATAATGTTTAACATGAGGAATTTGTGACGTTATGTTGCTGGACTTTTAGATTAACATGAGAATTTTACACGTTTGGATGTTTGAGCATAGATTTTATGGATGAAATCATGTATATGATGGGACTATATAGAAACTACGGATGTTTCATGATGAATATCATGTGTTGATGGACATGGCACGCCCATGTGATGGTGTGATGAATGAATTGTGTATTCGAATGCCACATCACAAGGAAACTGTGACGCCCCGGTCACTGCTTCAATGTGGGTGGGGTTGGATGCCTGGGCAAGCTACCGCGCTGGACGAGCTACTGTTGCAATTGACTGTAGCGTAACTTGTCTTACATCGGAAAAGTTGTCCAAAGTAATGGTGGTTATATGTGTAGTTCTGACCTTCCTCGTATGAGGCCTTTTGGGGGCAACCCCGAGAACAAAATCGTGTGGGTTCAGTGGGACCCAGAGCGGACAATATCGTACAGTGTTGGTCAGGCCATTACAGAAACCTCCCATCCCATGTGTTATAGAAATATGTTATGAAAATTATGGAAACCCATGTGGTTTATGTTATGGAATTATGGAAGCCCATGTGGTTTATGCTATGGAATTGTGAAAACCCATTGGTTTTTATTATGGAATTGTTATGGAATATTCATATGTATGGATTATGGTGAATTATGGAAGATCCAATGGTTGGATTGTTTTTTTTTTTTATGGTGGATTCATGAATGGATGATGATGAATTGAGCCATGTGTAGTATCACGACTAGGGCATGCTCGTCCCTTCATGAATAATAGTCGTACGAAGGATAACAACTATCTCAGAGTGTGTCAGACCATAAAATGGGTGAGATGGTGACTTGTTAAGTGTGAGCATTGTTAAAACGGCTATATGCTAAACTGGATTAATTAATAAATTGGCTTAATCTCATGTATTTACTAGGATCCAGGAGTTGGGTCAACCCCTCTGGGTGTTACAATGGAAGTCATAATTGGGGATTCTTACTTCCAGTTATACGTTATCTAATGGAAGTCGTAATTGGGGACTCCTGCTTTCTTAAATGAATTTTTAGAGCATGTGAAGTCGTAATTAGGGACTCCCGCTTAACATAACTCTGGCGACTAGTGATTATTAAGTGCATGTAAATTCGTAATTGGGGACTCCCACTTCACTTTCTTATTTAGTTAGGGTACCTTCATCAGAGCATGCATATCATTCATTGCATTAATCAAAATTTTATATGGATGTTTTGCCTGAATTATATGTGAAATGATTGTGCTATTATTGTGATAATCTTGGGGGATGCACTCACTAAGTTAAACCTAGGTAACTCATCCCTCTTGTTTGGAAAACAATCATAGACTGTGCAGGTGATGATAAAAAGAATAAGCTAGAGCTTCAGAGTTAGAATTATGATGGCCCGTGATAACGAGTGACAGATGATGAAGCTAAGATAGCTTGGACAAGATTCTTCTTCCTTTATTTATTTTGGTTTTCTTAAAATTTGTTGCTTAAATTTTAAAATTTTAATAAGCCCCATGGAAGGACCGAGCATGTAATATATTGATGTGATGATGATGAATAAACTTAGAGTAATTACCTTAATGGAATGAGTTTTAATTTTTCATGTCATTTATGTTGCGATTGCCATGAAAATACAAAATTATAAGATCATAAAGAATATGCGTAGTATTTATGCTCTGGAATACTCATATTATTACCTTGGATTTTTTTTATTTTTTTGCGTTGTCTATGAAAGCTGAAATCCTAGGCCATTACAATCGGATGGATGATCGGCTAAGAAATTGGCTATGGCATGGCCTTTCACCGATCGTTGAGACACATGTGAAACTCAAATAGTGCTAACACCCATTTGCCAATTCGGCCATTCAAAATGGGCCGATTTAACATCTATTTGATTAAATCAGTGATTACAATTACATTGACCGATTCGACCAATAAATAATGCGATAATTTAGTGGTCGCAAAGTTTAATGATAAACATGACTTTTCTATTGTTGAATACCATCTTTCGATATCTAACAATGTTCGGCTAAGATGGTAAACAACACATTCCTTTCGTTCGTCATCGTCTTGTGGTAGTAAGGAACCAATCGACTTTGTAGCAACTGCAACATACAGCTTGACCGGTCAACCTTTAACTGGCGGCATTAAAACTGGTGGCTTCATCAAGTAATCGTTTATCTTATCGAAAGTCAATTGATGTTCAACTTTCCATTTGAATTCTCCTTGTTTCAACTTCACCAACGAAGAAATTATGTTATTCTTTCATGCACAATTAGAAATGAACCTTCGTAGAAAATTAATTTAGCCGAGAAAATATTACAAATCTATTTTATTTCTCGGTGGTTGAGCGTCAATTATCACTTGAACTTTGTTTTGGTCGTTTTCAATTCCTCATTGATGTACCAGGAATCCCAAAAATAAAAATCCACTGAAACCCTGAAGGCATATTTAAGGGGTTCATCTTCAACTTGTGGACCACCATTCACTCAAATGATTTATGCAAGTGAGTGAAATACTTTGCCACATCAGCTGACTTAACCACCACATCATTGATGTATAATTTTGTAACGCCCTGAAAATCGGGGGTCGAGCATAACTCAACTCCCGAGTTCCAAAACATCACTTATGCAACATAAATGAGTATGATTGAATGTTGGCTGTGTTAGTACAATAAACATGAATGAGATTAATCCAAAACAGTAATTCATACTCCAGAACAATTTCAAAAAGGCAAGCGGAAGACTGAAAATGCATATATAATGTATGTAAGGTATAACAACCGTCTCAACCTCCAGAGTATGAACACTAACTGAGTATACATATACATGTGTTGTTTCTAAAACAAAATATCAAAACATACAACTGGAAACATCGATCCCGAAGTCCCGCGATCACTGGCCAGCCTATAAGAAGCCACCAGCGTACTGCATGTATGAGTACTCCTCCTGATCATCCTCGAAATCAGGCTCAGTCTTCATCGACCCGTCTATACCTGCATCTAGGTCCGGGTCTGATGGGTGTCCAGAACACCGTCCCGTAACGTGGGAGTGAGTAGCTAACTCAGTGGAACAATAGAGCATGGGTTAACATGTTATCAATTCAGTCAAGCAATGATGATAAAGTAATACAAATAAACAATCCTAAAGACTCTTATTAATGCAAGTATGAAATGCAGTTATGCGTGCATGCCCTCACCGACGTTCTCCCTCATGCGACACCATCTTACGTCCGCGGCATGCATACATTCCTCAGTGCTCCACATCTTCCAGGCACATGCAGTGCGATGATGAACATGATTACCGAGTTGTTATTAGTCCATTTCAAACAGCAGGATTGGGAAACTAAGGTACCTCCCTTGTATTATTCCCAAACATGATCCATTCTAGGGTCGTCAATCCTAGGTAATCTCATACGAAGTGTAGTTAGTAGGTCGCTGCAAAGGCTGTCAGGGCTGTTACGCGCAATCGTTACACCCCTCCCCCTCCTGTTCACTCACTCACTAAGCTGATACAGGCCTAGTATGTACTTCTGTCGCTACGGAAGGGTCGTCGCCTCCACGTAGACTCAGAGTACGCTCGAGGTCACTGCAAAGGGCTGCCAGGGCTGTTACCCTAATCGTTACCAGCCGCTCCCCCATCACCTTATCAATGTCAATAGGCCGCTCGCTCTATAGTGTCCCATACCACCATAATCGGCTCACGAGTCTATTTGCTCAATGGTCACTACGGGGAGGCTCGGCTGACGCAATCGCAACACCACGAAACCCCAGCGTAGGCCGACAGCTCGACCACGGTGTCCCATACCACCATGCCCGGCTCATGAGTCTTAGCGGATCGAGGTACTATGGTTAACGAGATTCCATTGATAAGTTTGGTACCCTAGGTTCAAACAGTAATGACCAAACATGGTGAACACACACATTCGACAATCGGGTTACTTGACGAGCCTGACTAGCTCGAGCGCACAACAAGTTGGGCGATATGAAGCAAAAGCACTCCGTGTGGCCAACCACTATCGCCAACCGAAGTACGACTCGGGTTCGTCAGACACACATCCCTTGTGGCGACATGAATCTCAGCCACAATCTCAAGTCTGGTACCGAATGTCTGGACTATAGACATAGTCCCAACCTCAATCAATTTTCATCCATAGCATGTGGAGTAAAGCATGATAAACAAAGTAATACAAGCATGTTAACAGGCATGTCATAAGGCATGTTATAAAGCATGAAGTAAAGCATGTTGTAAAGCATGTTATAGAGTACTATACAATTAGGGATACAATTACATATACATCACAAGTGAGTGGTTAGAGTAAACCACCACATGGAGGGAATCCTACATGTCTCTAAGGTAGTCGAGAATTCCATATCAGCACTGACCTACGGTGCCAACATCTAAGCATGTGCTCATACAAGCATTTACACAAACACATAGAGTACACTATTTCAACATACATGACGTATGTTAGTAAAATATGTATTAGGACTATCTTCTCGCCAAGCGAGTATTTTATCCATGTATATCATAATCATACCGCAATTAATCATGACAATTGCATTTCCAAAATTTATACATATACGGTATTTCTAGAATACACAATTTCAACATACCTAGTGTTTACAAGCAAACATGTATTACGGCGATTCCTTTCGCCAAACAAGTATTTTATCCATATATCGTATAATCATATATTAAATAAACATGTCAAACACTTTTCCAAAAAAAATACGTATACGGTATTTCTACGTATACCTAGAGTATGTGAAATTCCATATTCTACAACGTTAATCGAAACAGAAAACGGAAAGCACTTTGTACATGTGCAATTGCATGCAGATCATGAATCTATCATTATCTGACATTGAAAGCGTTGAAAACCGTAACCTATACACCTAAAGTCCTCACCTTTAAGCCGTTGGAGCGTAAGGAACCCGCTAGATTTGTCTAGCTTCCGTGTACCGCAACTAGGCAACCTAGGGAAGGAAATAGGTTAGCTATTTCATCACTTGGAACTCTCCCAACCTTAGATCAGTTTAGGGTTAGGGTTTTCTTACCTATAAGTGACATCGGGAACGCCGGAAAAGCATCTAGAATAGGGCGGTGTGACTTGTAGAATGGCAGGGAAAAAGGGCAGGGAAGATCTCCAACTTCTCTCTCACTTTCTCTCTTTTCTCTCTCTCATTGCTAGGGTTTTCTCCCAAATTCGTATGGGCTGAATAGGGGAGGGTTTAAGGTCCTTATATAGGTTAGAAGAACATACCGAAATAGACCTTAAGTCAAGGTATACTTAGGTTATATCCAAAACGGGCCAGTTCCGTCTAAAAAGGGTACTTCTGGCGGCCCCTTTTCCGCGTGTGGTCGGACTTAAGCTCACAATCACCGGATATACGATCCCCTGAGTTTTCATTCCAGTCGGAAACCCAGATCGCAAACGGCGGACCAGTTTCAGTTCAACGGTCAGTGGGCCACGATCCGAAATTCCAAGTACATGTAAATGTTCCTGAAATTTTTCCTGATCCGAGGGTGTAAGTTGGTCTGATTCTGACGGTCTGGTTGCTTAATACTGATGCGCAAGCGAATGGTGCCAGATCACTATTCCAGATATTTATTTTGTAAAGGGAATAGTGTTTTTCACACTCCCTCGCTCCGGATCCAAACGAATGGCCGTGGGACATTGGCTGGACCTGATTTTCGAGATGATTGTCAAGCCCAGTGAGGCGGTCCTAGATCCTTAAGTTCGTGTTAATCGGACTTCCGATGCACGGTCTAGACCTGATACGGAGTTTCAAGGTGCTCCCGAGAGCAACCGGGTAATGGGTTTGATCCTAGCTTTCAGGATAACCTAGCGTCAATGATTCTACAAGTTTTGGGTCTTGTAGATCGTATTGAACGTGATCTGTGCGGATTTCGTAGTTAATCTAGTTTAGCACTTGGTTAACTTTGCCAATTTCTAAAGAATTTGATCCCAAGTGATTTCTGGTTGAGGTGGTACTCGGGTCTTCGTACGAAAAATTCCGAGTCATTACAATCTACCCCCCTTAAACAAAAATTTCGTCCTCGAAATTTGTACCTTTTCGTACTCCTCGAGAATCTGAGGGTAGTTCTTTCTAACCTCGGCCTCGGTCTCCCAAGTAGCTTCCTCTTCAGTATGATGAGTCCACAGTACCTTCACGAGCGGAATCACCTTGCTGCGCAGTACCTGCTCCTTCCTGTCAAGGATACGCGTCGGACGCAGCTCATATGTAGCATCCTCGCTCAGCTGCACCTACTCCCATCTGATGATGTGCGAAGGATCAGGAACGTACTTCTTCAGCATAGAAACATGAAATACGTTGTGTACAGCTGCAAGTGGTGTGGACAAAGCGAGACGGTATGCCACAACACCCACTCGATCCAGTATCTGAAACGGACCAATGAACCTCGGTGTGAGCTTCCCCTTCTTCCCAAACCGAAGGACTCCCTTCATAGGGAAAACTCGAAGAAACACATGATCCCCGACCTCGAATTCAAGCGGTCGCCGCCTCGTATCAGCATAACTCTTCTGTCTGCTCTGGGCTGTGAGAAGTCGACGCCTAATAATGTCGATCTTCTCTGAGGTCGTCTGAACCAACTCTGGGCCAATCAAGCTACGCACGCCAACCTCAGCCCAGCAATGCGGTGCTCTGGAAGCTGTTGTTGTAGGCGAACTCTGCGTAAGGAAGACAGTCATCCCAACTGTCCTTGAAGTCCAACACACATGCTCTCAACATATCCTCCAGAACCTGATTTACCCGCTCTGTCTGCCCATCAGTCTGAGGATGAAACGCCGTACTGAACTTCAACTTCACACCCATCGCTTCCTGGATACGAGTCCAGAAGATAGATGTGAATCGCGCGTCTCTGTTCGACACGATCTCTAGTGGAACTCCATGCAGACGGACGATCTCCCTGATGTACAGTCTAGCCAGCTCGTCTGCAGAGTTAGTAACTCTGATAGGGATGAAATGGGCCGATTTGGTCAACCGGTCCACAATCACCCAGATGGAATCGTGTCCCTTCCTCGTCTTTGGCAGCCCCGAGATAAAATCCATGGAAATGAAGTCCCATTTCCACTCTACTATATGCATGGGCTGAAGAAGCCCAGGAGGTCGGCGATGCTCTGCCTTGACCTGCTGGCATGTAAGACAATGAGAAATGAACTCAGCGATGTGGGCCTTCATGTTATCCCACCAGTACGACCGTCTCATATCCTGGTACATCTTTGTGCTACCAGGATGCATCGCGAGCTTCGAACTATGAGCAGACTCGAGAAGCTCCTGTCTCAAGTCAGGAATATCAGGAACGCACAGGCGACCATAGAATCGTAGACCCCCATCTATACCGACTCTCCACTCGGAGTCCTCGTAATCGCTAGCCTGCTCCCGAAGCTCAATCGAACGTGCATTGCCCTTCTGGGCCTCGAT
Source organism: Magnolia officinalis (assembly GCA_021015155.1). Lineage (NCBI taxonomy): Eukaryota > Viridiplantae > Streptophyta > Magnoliopsida > Magnoliales > Magnoliaceae > Magnolia > Magnolia officinalis. Next base: position 39,280,511 of record JAJHSJ010000003.1, read on the forward strand.
AATCTGATCATCAATAAGTGGTCGCACCCGTATGTGCGCGACACACTCAAATGGCTCCTCCACGGTGAGTTTCTGCTTAAAGTCCCGCATGAACTCAACCATGTCCCACTCAGCTATCATCAGCGGAGCCGCAAATGCTATCGCCTTCTTGCGGCTCAACACGTCTGCCACAAGGTTCGCCTTACCAGGATGGTAGGAAACCTCGAACTTGAAGTCTTTCAAGGTCTCCATCCACCGGCGCTGTCTCATATTCAAGTCTCGCTGCGTGAATATATACTTAAGGCTCTTGTGGTCGCAGAAAAGCTCGAACTCCTCTCCGTAGAGGTAATGTCTCCAGAGCTTCAATGCAAAGATGACCGCTGCTAACTCAAGGTCGTGTGTAGGGTAATTCTCCTCATGCTTCCTTAATTGTCTCGAGGTATACGAAATCACCCTGTCCTTTTGCATAAGGACACAACCCAAACCAACGCGAGACGCGTCAGTATATATCGTGTACTTAACCCCTTGCTCTGGCAATACTAGCACAAGGGCGGATGTCAACCTATCCTTCAGCTCCTTAAAAGCTGCTTCCGCCTTCTCATTCCAAGCGAACTTCAGGTCCTTCCGTGTCAACCGTGACAACGGCCTGGCAATCTTCGAGAAGTCTCGAATGAAGCGTCGATAGTATCCTACTAGGCCCAGAAAACTCCTCACCTCGGTAACCGAGACAGGCTGCTGCCAATCCTGAACCGCGGCTACCTTAGCAAGGTCCACTGCTATCCTATCCTTGGACACCACACGTCCGAGGAATTTGACTTCCTCCTTCCAGAAGTCACACTTCTTATACTGCGCATATAGCTGATTCTTCCTCAAGGTATCAAGCACGACTCTCAGGTGCTCCTCATGCTCCTCCCGACTCGTGGAGTATATCAGGATGTCATCTATGAATACGATGATGAATCGGTAAAGGAACGGCCGAAATACCCTGTTCATCAGGTCCATGAACACGGCCGGTGCGTTCGTAAGGCCGAATGACATCACGAGGAACTCGTAGTGCCCAAAACAGGTCCTGAAAGCTGTCTTCTGCACGTCCTCATCCTTGACGCGTAACTGATGATACCCCGACTGCAGATCAATCTTCGAGAAGTACTGTGCTCCTCTCAGCTGATCAAATAGGTCGTCTATCCTAGGCAATGGATACTTGTTCTTCACCGTTACCTGGTTCAACCTGCGGTAATCAATACACAATCGCAGTGAACCATCCTTCTTCTTCACAAACAACACGGGTGCACCCCAAGGAGACACACTAGGTCGAATGAAGCCCTTCTCAAGCAATTCATCGATCTGTTCCCTCAGCTTCTCCATCTCACATGGAGGCATGCGATAAGTCGGCAACGAGATAGGTGTCGCACCAGGCGTAAGGTCAATAGTGAAGTCGATTTCCCGCCGTGGGGGCAATCCCGGGATCGTCGCAAACACACCCGCAAAATCTCTGACTACTGGTGTGTTTCCTAGCGTCGGCCCATCAACATGCTCCAACAGAGTAGTGTAGCACTCGATGCGATAGGGTAAATTGACCTGCACGGGGAATGTGAAAGTTGTGCCGTCAGGTCCATAGGCTGTCACGACCCGACTGTCGCAATCAATCTCTGCCCTCCACTCCGTGAGCCAATCCATACCGAGAATCATATCATAGTGCCACAATGGAGCGACGATGAAGTCAACCAACACTGTCCTGCTACCCAAGTCTACCGAACATGCCTCACACATCCGTGTGACATCTGAAAAGGTCCCCGTAGCCGTAGTAAGGCGCAATCCCTTCGTAGGAGTTGCATGCAAAGCTAGGCGCTTAACCGCCGAGCATGAAATGATGGAGGTAGTGGACCCTGTGTCCACCAACAAAAAAACTGGAATACCTCGAACATGCGCAGTGACCTTAAAGGCCATAGGTGTTGAAGGTCCTGCCTCTGTCTCCTCTGTCGTGAGAGCATGTACACGTGCCTGCTGCTGGCGGTTCGGCTGTGGAACCATGGGCCGTTGAGGCGGCCTGAAGTGTGATGCAGGAGGCCTGAATGATGGATGAGCTGGGGGAGCCCGCAAAGGTGGGACTGTCAAGGCCTGAGGACGTGGGCGATCTATCCTCTGCGGTGGTGAAAAACCGTTATCCCTCATTCGACCGAAGCAGCTCTCGACTGTGTGACCCGGTTTCCCACAGTATGTGCAAGTCACACCTGGGCGCCGCATCGGGAATACTGGCGCTGCATTCTGGGCGGTGAATCAGCACGAGGCCTCTTGCCGAGGAACGGCCTGCTCTGCACATCTGGCCGCGGTCTCGTAACCACAGTACCGCAGGAACGTGTCAGTCGATCAACGTCCTGCTCGGCCCTCATCGACATGTGTACCAGATCGGCATAGGACGGTATAGTAACGCAACACATCTTCGACCGAATATCTAGTCGCACCCCTCAGAAAAACGTCGAATCCGCATCTGCTCATCTGCGAGTATAGTCGGCACATAAGCGGCCCAATTCTGTGAAGCGGTGCTCGTACTCAGTGACTGACATGGCTCCCTGCCTGAGGCGTAGAAACTCGTTCTCCCGCTCATGCCTATACGTCTGCGGGTAGTACTCTCTCGTGGAACCTGAACTCAAAAGCTGTCCACGTCCACATACCCTACTGTGACAGAACGCAGCACACTATCCCACCATAGACTGGCCTCCTTCTCAAACATGAAGGTGGCCAACTCGACCTGCTCCTGCTCCGTACAGTGGAGCATCCGTAGCATCTTAGAGATGCGGTCAAGCCAGTACTCGGCCTCCTCGGGTCTATGAGAACCCGTAAATGTGGGAGGCCTCAAGCGCTGAAATCGCTCGAGTAATCCACGCGTACCAACATCTCCAATATGGTACGCAACAGGTGAAGGCGGAGGTGCGACCTCAGCCTGAGCAGGAGGCTCAACAGTCTCAGCTGGGCGTGTAGGTGGTGGAGGTGGAGCCGCACTGCCACCCTGAGATAAGACTGTCATGAGCTGCTGGTGCTGCTGCTGCATCAGCAACATCATCTGCTCAAACCTGTCAGGAGGTGGAGCAGCCTGTGGCTCATGTGGGGCCGAAGAAGATGCCCGGTTCTGCTCACGAACCGGGGGTGTAAACGGTGGCAGTCCACCAGAAGAACCAGCAGGAGGCTGGCCTTTCCATCCCAAGACTGTAGCCATACTCCCGTGCGATCCTGCATACGAGTCGGCTGAAAGGAAGCGAACCAGAGCTTCTAGTGGAGCGTCCCATGTCCACTATCTGTCGCAACACGTATGTAGGCACGCATAAGTTCACTCTCTGCTCCACTTGATACAGAAAGTCTACCATGAGTCGTGTACACTCGCTGCGATTACTGTGCCGGGGGTAGAGGTTGTATTGTGATCTAGACACGTCGTGGGATGGTCTAGAAGTGATTTGGGATAGATTCTTGCGATCAAGGTCGAGTATGAACTCGATCAAAACGCTCGTTTTCGATATACTTCGCCAAATGGCGAAATCGGGGAAACCTGGGACTGTTTCTACATGTTCTCGCACCCTCCTAGGTTGAAAAACATCAGCATACGTCGTGGGAACATAACTCAGGTCCGGTTTAATCAAAATCATGCTTTGATACCAACTTGTAACGCCCTGAAAATCGGGGGTCGAGCATAACTCAACTCCCGAGTTCCAAAACATCACTTATGCAACATAAATGAGTATGATTGAATGTTGGCTGTGTTAGTACAATAAACATGAATGAGATTAATCCAAAACAGTAATTCATACTCCAGAACAATTTCAAAAAGGCAAGCGGAAGACTGAAAATGCATATATAATGTATGTAAGGTATAACAACCGTCTCAACCTCCAGAGTATGAACACTAACTGAGTATACATATACATTTGTTGTTTCTAAAACAAAATATCAAAACATACAACTGGAAACATCGATCCCGAAGTCCCGCGATCACTGGCCAGCCTATAAGAAGCCACCAGCGTACTGGATGTATGAGTACTCCTCCTGATCATCCTCGAAATCAGGCTCAGTCTTCGTCGACCCGTCTATACCTGCATCTAGGTCCGGGTCTGATGGGTGTCCAGAACACCGTCCCGTAACGTGGGAGTGAGTAGCTAACTCAGTGGAACAATAGAGCATGGGTTAACATGTTATCAATTCAGTCAAGCAATGATGATAAAGTAATACAAATAAACAATCCTAAGACTCTTATTAATGCAAGTATGAAATGCAGTTATGCGTGCATGCCCTCACCGACGTTCTCCCTCATGCGACACCATCTTACGTCCGCGGCATGCATACATTCCTCAGTGCTCCACATCTTCCAGGCACATGCAGTGCGATGATGAACATGATTACCGAGTTGTTATTAGTCCATTTCAAACAGCAGGATTGGGAAACTAAGGTACCTCCCTTGTATTATTCCCAAACATGATCCATTCTAGGGTCGTCAATCCTAGGTAATCTCATACGAAGTGTAGTTTTAGGTCGCTGGCAAAGGCTGTCAGGGCTGTTACGCGCAATCGTTACACCCCTCCCCCATCACCTTTTTAACGGTTCATCACTAAGCTGATACAGGCCTAGTATGTACTCCTTTCGCTACGGAAGGGTCGTCGCCTCCACGTAGACTCAGAGTACGCTCGAGGTCACTACAAAGGGCTGCCAGGGCTGTTACCCGCAATCGTTGCACCGCTCCCCCATCACCTTATCAATGTAGGCCGACAGCTCGAATATAGTGTCCCATACCACCATAATCGGCTCACGAGTCTATTTGCTCAATGGTCACTACGGGGAGGCTCGGGCTGACGCAATCGCAACACCACGAAACCCCAGCGTAGGCCGACAGCTCGACCACGGTGTCCCATACCACCATGTCCGGCTCATGAGTCTTAGCGGATCGAGGTACCATGGTTAACGAGATTCCATTGGTAAGTTTGGTAGCCTAGGTTCAAACAGTAATGACCAAACATGGTGAACACACATTCGACAATCGGGTTACTTGACGAGCCTGACTAGCTCGAGCGCACAACAAGTTGGGCGATATGAAGCAAAAGCACTCCGTGTGGCCAACCACTATCTCCAACCGAAGTACGACTCGGGTTCGTCAGACACATCCCTTGTGGCGACATGAATCTCAGCCACAATCTCAAGTCTGGTACCGAATGTCTGGACTATAGACATAGTCCCAACCTCAATCAATTTTCATCCATAGCATGTGGAGTAAAGCATGATAAACAAAGTAATACAAGCATGTTAACAGGCATGTCATAAGGCATGTTATAAAGCATGAAGTAAAGCATGTTGTAAAGCATGTTATAGAGTACTATACAATTAGGGATACAATTACATATACATCACAAGTGAGTGGTTAGAGTAAACCACCACATGGAGGGAATCCTACATGTCTCTAAGGTAGTCGAGAATTCCATATCAGCACCGACCTACGGTGCCAACATCTAAGCATGTGCTCATACAAGCATTTACACAAACACATAGAGTACACTATTTCAACATACATGACGTATGTTAGTAAAATATGTATTAGGACTATCTTCTCGCCAAGCGAGTATTTTATCCATGTATATCATAATCATACCGCAATTAATCATGACAATTGCATTTCCAAAATTTATACATATACGGTATTTCTAGAATACACAATTTCAACATACCTAGTGTTTACAAGCAAACATGTATTACGGCGATTCCTTTCGCCAAACAAGTATTTTATCCATATATCGTATCATCATACATTAAATAAACATGTCAAACACTTTTCCAAAAAAAATACGTATACGGTATTTCTACGTATACCTAGAGTATGTGAAATTCCATATTCTACAACGTTAATCGAAACAGAAAACGGAAAGCACTTTGTACATGTGCAATTGCATGCAGATCATGAATCTATCATTATCTGACATTGAAATTGAAAGCGTTGAAAACCGTAACCTATACACCTAAAGTCCTCACCTTTAAGCCGTTGGAGCGTAAGGAACCCGCTAGATTTGTCTAGCTTCCGTGTACCGCAACTAGGCAACCTAGGGAAGGAAATAGGTTAGCTATTTCATCACTTGGAACTCTCCCAACCTTAGATCAGTTTAGGGTTAGGGTTTTCTTACCTATAAGTGACATCGGGAACGCCGAAAAAGCACCTAGAATAGGGCGGTGTGACTTGTAGAATGGCAGGGAAAAAGGGCAGGGAAGATCTCCCACTTCTCTCTCACTTTCTCTCTCTTTTCTCTCTCTCCTTGCTAGGGTTTTCTCCCAAATTCGTATGGGCTGAATAGGGGAGGGTTTAAGGTCCTTATATAGGTTAGAACATAACCGAAATAGACCTTAAGTCAAGGTATACTTAGGTTATATCCAAAACGGGCCAGTTCCGTCTAAAAAGGGTACTTCTGGCGGCCCCTTTTCCGCGTGTGGTCGGACTTAAGCTCACAATCACCGGATATACGATCCCCTGAGTTTTCATTCCAGTCGGAAACCCAGATCGCAAACGGCGGACCAGTTTCAGTTCAACGGTCAGTGGGCCACGATCCGAAATTCCAAGTACATGTAAATGTTCCTGAAATTTTCCTGATCCGAGGGTGTAATGTGGTCTGATTCTGACGGTTTGGTTGCTTAATACTGATGCGCAAGCGAATGGTGCCAGATCACTATTCCAGATATTTATTTTGTAAAGGGAATAGTGTTTTTCACACTCCCTCGCTCCGGATCCAAACGAATGGCCGTGGGACATCGGCTGGACCTGATTTTCGAGATGATTGTCAAGCCCAGTGAGGCAGTCCTAGATCCTTAAGTTCGTGTTAATCGGACTTCCGATGCACGGTCTAGACCTGATATGGAGTTTCAAGGTGCTCCCGAGAGCAACCGGGTAATGGGTTTGATCCTAGCTTTCAGGATAACCTAGCGTCAATGATTCTACAAGTTTTGGGTCTTGCAGATCGTATTGAACGTGATCTATGCGGATTTCGTAGTTAATCTAGTTTAGCACTTGGTTAACTTTGCCTAATTTCTAAAGAATTTGATCCCAAGTGATTTCTGGTCGAGGTGGTACTCGGGTCTTCGTACGGAAAATTCCGAGTCATTACAAATTTCATGAAGTGGTCGAGCGTATCATGAAAATAACATTCCTGGCCCTCTAGTAAGTACCCCCCATATTTTAAAGTCTAAATGGCATCACTACCCAATAGAAAGTCCCCGACAGCCCTGGACATCTAAAGGTTGTCTTCAGTATAATCTCGAGTGAAATGCTTATTTGGTTATACTCGAATAGTTGTCTAGAAAGGAAACCATCTTATGTCCAACTGTTCAGTTGATCAATTGATCGACCATAGGCATTGGGTATTCATATTTAGGTATGACTTAGTTTAAGTTCTTGAAGTCAATACAGACCTGGATCTTACCGTTTTTCTTAATGAGTGGCACTACATTGGAAATCAACTCGACATATTTAATGAGTGTAATAAATTCTACCTTCAACAGTCATTCGATCTCTTTTTATATTTTTTGAATAACCTCTGTTGTCATTCATCTAGGCAGTTAGTTATGTGTTCGATACCCTTCTTTTGTTCGTAACCTGTGCTCGACCAGGTTCTGATATAGTCCAAGCATTTCATGGTAATCCCATGCAAAATAGTTAGCAAACTACTCATGTAAATCAGTGGTTTGACCTATACTTACGATTCCAATAATCCACTAATAAAAGTAGGCCTAGGGTTTTGTTTTGTCCCTAAGTTTATTTTAACCAGAGGATCATGGACTTGAGCCTAAGAATTGTTCAAGTTTTCTGTGGCCCTTTTGAGATCCTTCAAGTTTATAATATCCTTGGTTATCTTATTGACCGGTATTACAATTTTAACCATGTTGACGAAACATATGTCACTGTCCTCTTTCGGGCTTTCTTCAAGTTGCTTTATTCTAGTCGTGATATTGGTTACTCTTCCCTTAATTAACAACAGACTTATCATAGGACTTCTTCAATAGTACAACATCGATCTGCCCGATAGGGTACTATAACATTCGGCAGATCACTGTTCAATCATAACATAGTAGCAATATCTTACACTCTTTTGTTTGGATTGGTTCTGACATCTATATTAGTTAGACGTTCATACTTATCCTTTCCAGTAAAACGTATTGGCCCAAGTTTGTCACCATAGAAACAAGCATTGGTTGCATTGGATGTGGCTAAAAAGGGTTTGTTGTCGGCCAACACCAATTTGATTTTATTTTGATTTCAGAAAATTATAAATTAGCGTAAAGTTGATGGGATGCATGGGAAAGAATGTATCCAATCTCTCCCCAATAAGGCATTATAATTTGATAACATATCGACCACAATAAAGACTGTCAACACTTTCTTGGCTCACACCATCAAGTCAATTGGTAGTACATCATGTGCCTATGTCACCCCTTCAACGAAATTATTGACCGTGACTTTGGTCAGAATCAGATCATCAGGAGTTTTTCCCAATTTAGCCATCATTTTGGTCGGAAGAATTTCATAGTTGCTCCATTATCAACAAGAACTCTGGTAACTAGATATCCCTTTAAATGAATAGATATGTATAGCGGTTTCAGATGTTGAGTCATAGTGTGAGTGGGTCTCTCTATCATTATTTTCTCAGACGGTATGCTTGGCTCAACTGTGATAATCGACACATTCATGGTTTTCTCTTCAAAGTCAAAGAAACCATACTATATGATTATGGGAGGACTAAGTTCCTCTATGCCTCCTCCCATCTTGCTAGGTTGAGATGGTTTAGCTCGAAAGCTTAATGGTAAAGTAAGAACCATATTGCAATCCAAAACAACTGATGGAAATTATCCAAACTGTATCATAAAATTCAGACATTGTCCCCCAGGAATTTTTAAATTCGGTCATTCTTCTATACTGTCGACCAAGGTTCCCCATTTTCCCTCAAGATTTGTTGAAGTTTCTTCTAGCGAATTTTCTTTTACCAATAATTCCGTAATCAATAAATCATCACCCGAAAAGAATTCATCGCTAAGGTACTCAGTCAATCCTTCAAAGTCAGTACCTTCCTGGTTAGGTTGTTGACTATTCTTGGCCAACTTGTGAGGATAAGGCTCCATTGATAAGTCTACCATGTTCACAGTTATATGTTCCTCCTTTGGAATTGGAATCCTTGACATCGATCGTGATCACATCACCCGCATTACCATTTTCTACTTTTTGTTCTCTACATCAACCAATTCTCGTCGCTTGGCAGCATGTTGTCTTTACAATGTCATTTCTGAGTGCGAGTCATCCCTTCAGTTATGGTTAGAAACCTAGGGTGATTGACCCTTCTCTAGACTCCTTCCTGGGCAGGGAGAGGTTTAACTATCCCTCATTCTAGTCTTGGAATTAGTCGAGGGTGGTTAATGGGATGCTAACAAGATTTTACCTCTTTCATTTTCCTCATCAACCATGGTTTGTTTTGGTCATTTGCTTGGATATTTGGCTGAAGAAATTGTTTGGTCAACCGAATTGGTCTTACACTTTGGTCACATAAGTGTGGTTCATAGTAAATAATTGATGCTTCTTTCGGATATGTTTCTGAACTCATGATCCCTTACCATGTTATCTTGGTTTCTCTTTTAAATTGTCATTCCATATCTTAGTCATTGCTCAATCCAAGGTCAATTTTTCTTTGCTGTTGAACCAACATTTGAGGATTAACTATGATCATATTAATCTTCATGCTTAATGGAAACGGGTCGATGTCAATCAACTTGACTCTTTTTGCTTTTTAGGTTATTTCAACAACCCTCGGTTGATACTGTCTTAGATAACTTTCCTGAAAACAATACACATGTTAGTAGAATGAGACCAAATTCCATGCCATTTGTAGTACTTAGTCTTTTTCAATTCTTCGACCATCGATATCTTATGATTAATGAAAATTTTAATAAATTTCTCAGCCTGCATTATATTAAAGATTTCATTGGCTTGGGTAATATCAAGTGTAAATGTCATTTGAACTTTTTGCGTGGCTGACGCGGACGCTTCTATTTTAACCAACTTCGAACCGACAAATGGTTGTTTGCCCAAACTTTAGCCACTACCACATCGTAGTTAGGATCATAGTAATGAGTCCTGGCAGATGCATTTTTCTGCCTCATTCCTTCCTAAAGAAGGGCTTCGTACTAGGATATCTTCCTAGTTAATTACCGAACTCCATTCCAATAAAAAATTTGTGGAGTTTAAATTTCAGACCGTATTGGGCCATTTATACAAATTTGCATTCATCTGAGTACTTTGCATCGGCTTTTGGCTATTTTAAACCAAGCAATATAGTTTTTGACCAATTCTCCTGACAACTATCAGAGACGTGCAAGGTTGACCACAAAAAATTTTCCATCCCTGTAAAAGAACAAGGCGTGAAACTTCTCTTCCATTTCTTGCCAGCTTTGAATGGAATTTCACAATAATTTAGAGTACTAAGTGTTGAGGGTCAAATATTGCATATTAGACCCCAATTATTGCTTTGTTTTACAAACATGATAATGCTTAACGTTCTATTTTAATCATGTTTTTGTTGTAAGGTGAATTTAAGAGCTTGGATTGAAAAAGGGTACTAAAGGCATGGATTTAACACTCAAGAATCACCAAAGCAAGGGACAGATCTTAGGGGACCGTGATTGAAGAATTCACACGCCAAAGATCCGAGAAAATCAAGTGATTGAAGATAAATAGGCCTGAAAACTATCCTAAATGCAACATCACAGGGTTCCCACCATCCGTTTGAGTTGAAACTTTATATCTGGCCTAAGGATCATAAAGTAACCATACATGCAAAATTTCAGTCATTGGATCTTTGTGAAAGTGGTCCAACATACAATCAGCCAATAAATCATCAATTTAGGGCCCACCTGATCTTTAGATATGCTTCAATTTTGGTCTTAACCCCTTAAATTAGATGAGAAAGCAGATGGACGGTACAGATTTCTGGAAAACATCACTATGGGACCCACACACGTGATGCCCGTGCACCACGACAGGTGCACTCGCGCGGCACTAGACGCCGAGTCGGGTCAAACCGACTTTGGCCCAACCGGCGCTTCTCTATTTACGCAGGCAGTGGCCTGGCGTCCCGCTGTGATGATCGTTGGCCCACCACCATCGTCCCAATGGATGATCTGAACCGTTCATTGTGTCCAGAGGGGAGCGTTGACCGTAACCATGGAGCCCATATGCATCCATGCACGTGTACACAGAAGATCACCGTCAAACGCAGGATGAACGGCAGGAAGATTTGTTCCTTGGATCGTACCGAACTCGAGCAAAATTGTCCATTCCTGACTGAAATTTTGCCATGAATTCAATGGACTGAGTGGATTTCTCCTTCAATGTCGATCATGGGCCCCACTGACGCCGAAAAAATCTATTTTTCGCATTCATTACGCAGCACGTGCGTCCGACGCTGTCGGCCAACGTGGACCATTTTGCAATCATGATCACAGTTGGATCTATCATCTGGACTATCCATAAGATACAGAGGGAGGTCGTGACCCTAACCATGGAGCTAAAACGGAGTTTTGGGACAGTCAGCCATTCCAAACTCAATCCAAACACAAGACTCTCTTGTGATTTCACTGCGCAAGCTACGAAAGGAGTTTTCACGTACGCACATTGCCTTCTGCCGACTCCAGCACTGAACTCCTTGTAGGCTATAAGAAGGAGAGATTCAGACATGGAGAGAATTCAATCCTTGGACGTGGAGACCATGGAAGAGAAGAGAAGAGAAGAGAGAGAGAGAGAGAGAGAGAGAGAGAGAGAGAGAGAGAGAGAGAGAGAGAGAGAGATCACGACCGGCGGCTGGGAGTTTTCTTCCCTTCTCCTTGTTTTTCTTTTTCTTTCTTTTAATGCTTTTTAAGAGGTTTTAGTAAATCATGTCTCATGGCTAGCTAAACCTCTTAGCTAGGGCTAAGAGGTGAAGCTCGTAGCATGATTGGGATGTTGGCTTTGTTTTGATTCATGTCTTGTTGAACCTTATGGATTCTAGTTTTATTATTAAGGAATATTTTTTGTATTTAATGGTTTGTTGTGACTCAAATTACAATGGATCTGCGATTGCTTTGAATATCTTCTTTTTCTGAATTGAGATTGTGAAATTAGGAAATCCTATTGTTCACCATCGTCCCTTGGGCATGGTAGGGTGACGAAATCCTTCCTAACTTCCACAATTCTCCTATGATTGGTTGTGGGATTGGTATATTGTTGTTGTTTGCCTTGTCTCCTAGGCATGGTTAGGTGATGGAATCACTTCCAAATCTTCACCACTCTTATTTGTTAATGATTAGATCCATGAGAAGTTCAGAGATCTGACAAATCTCTTTTTACCAATTGGATAGGATAGGACTCTGACTCCAGTAGTGTCCTTGAATCATGCAAGGTAGCTTCCCAATTGGTACAAGTGGATCCTTGGCACCCTAGTTACTACCTTTAATTTCATTAGTTTTAATTACTTTTATCACAATTACTCTCTCTAAGTATTTCAGATTAGGTTTTCATCTTTTTCTAGTTCTAGTTCTAGTTGCTTTCAGAAGACACACAAGTTCAATCCCTGTGGATTCGACCTCGGTCTTACTTAGATTATTACTACATCACGACCCTATACTTGGCGTGGGGAACAAGTTTTTGGCGCCGTTGTCGGGGCTTGACGATTATGTTTTTCTGAGATTAATTATTTTTAGAATTAGGTTAAGATTAGGGTTTTTCTATTTTTAAGATTATGTTTTGTTTTCTGGTTTTAGAAACTTTCTAATTCTAAGATTTTATATATATATATAGAAACTAACTGACTTTCTAATTCTAGGTTGAGAAACTTTCCTAATTTGATTTTAGAAACTTCCTTTTGCTCTTTTTAAAAACTAGGTTATTTTTCATTTTTACAAACTAACTCCTCTTTCTATTTTTGTTTTTAGAAACTTTCTAATTGTAGAATTTCTGTTTTTAGAAACTAACTTGTTTTGTTTTCTTTTGCAGGATCATAACATAGATCTTCTCCAATCTGGTAACTTCCTTCTAACTTCTCCTCCACTTATTTCTATATTGTTGTAGGATTTTTCTTTTATTTTTAGGATTAGATTTAGAGTCAGGGTTTCACCATGCAAGAGTGGGTATGTCAGTATGTTGAGATGGATAAGAGTGTTGGAGCATAAAAAGAAGAAAAATGAAGGAATGAGTAAAGAGAAGAAGATTGATTATTATAGTAAGTGGTTACGTGGACCGCGCAATCAAGAGTTGGTTGCACAGGTCGCGTAACTAGGTTTAGAAATGGATTAAAGGAGGTGATTGGATCTGATGCAAGGTGAGTCCCATGGCACGAAGATCGAGGGTTCGCACGTGTGGAGGCCTATAAATACCCCACTCCCCCTCTCATTTAGAGATTGAAAGAATTTTGGAAGAAGGCCAGAGCTCCTGAAGAAGCTGAAGGTAGGGGAGAGGAGTTGCAAGGGGTTTGCACGACTCGCACAACCAGGCTGTTATACAGCCAATAAAAGAAAGGGGTCGAAATGCTGCAGAAATCGTCAAGCCTGATCTTCACCACTTCAAGTTCTCCTTTTGCATAAAAGGATAATCTCAAGAGGGGGGGGGGGAGATCAGTTGATCAAACCTGCACAATATTCCTCCTAGAGAGATTATCAGAGTGTAAGTCGAAATGCTACCGAATTTGATATTCAGATTCGACATTTGAACTTTGTCAATTTCTATATTTTTAAATGATCTATCTTAGAATCAAGGGATATTAGAGGATGTAAATGAATTCAGTATTAATAATACAATGATTATTCTTTATACACTTTCCTTGTTATATTTGAATAAGATAATTCCCCCAAATCAAACACATTTGTTTCTTGTTTGAAACAAAATGGCGACTCTACTGGAACTTTTATCTTATTTGATAGTAACATTGAGAGTGTTATGGAACTTTCGTTGTAGTTTGGCATCTATTCGATACCAAAATGGCGACTCTCAGTGGCAACATCCTCCCCTTCATCTCTCAGATAAATCACGTTATCCTTCGAATACTAATTGTAATTTAATCCTATGTTTCGTATTGAAGGTGAAAAGATCAAACTACAAACTACAATCGATGGCAATCTCTATGAGAAAGGTGAACTTCTATTTCACTACAACCGGATTCGTAGTGGAATACGCACCAGACCAGTCTCCGAGGTGTAAGACCCAGTCTCCTGCAAACAAAAACAACTTAACCCAAACAATGGTTGGAGTTGTGTCTACTTCACCTCAAGCACCGGAAGGTGACAAGGACTGGACTGTCATAATGTCTTGAAGGACGAGAGCTCGAAATGCTAGAAGCCCCAGAACGAGCCTACCTTCGCCAAGGGTTAGGGGACCGATAACGCGTAATGTTGCTACGAAGAACCTTGAGCTCGCCCCTCCTGCGATATATCCCGGGTGAACAACTCCGTAGTTAGCAGCGCATGACTTCCCAGCTTTGGTCGCCCCAAGAGTCAGGTGGAAAAAAGAGCAGAAAGGTAAGGCACTACTTGTGGGTTCATTGATTTCTATATCACCCCGATCAATCAGTGGCAGTGGAAGTACAGGAAAATCGAATGAGACTCCTCTCTTCATAAGCCCTATCACATCACCATATTCCCGTCCCACTCTGACTACAACTTCATCAGGAAGTGGAGAAGTTGCAGTACATATGGCCGGAATAAATCAGGAAATTGTGCCAACTATAGAAGACTGTATGAATGAAATGACACAAGCACAGAGAACACTGATGGAAGAATGTAGAAATCTCAAAGAAGCTTTAGCGACTCTCGCGCACAATGTAGCTCAGATGGTGGCTCCCTCAATGATGGGCACCATGAACGGACAAGAACACCAAACCGAAGGCTTCCAACCACCGGGGGCAGGATCGCTCAAATCTGTCCTAGCAGTGAGAACTGTAACACAAGAGGAAGTACGGCAGGTTGTCAAGGAGGCTGTCAGAATAGAAAGGGAGCATGAGAATGTTGGTCGAGTCAGATATCAAATACCATACCCACGGGAGGTAGAAGATGTCCCATTCCCAGTTAACTTCAAGCACCCAGATTTTTAAAAGTTTAATGGAGAGGGGTCGCCAGAGGAAACTTAATGCACTTCATTACTAGCATGGGGAATTTCTCTATGATACCACAATATTGCCTACGACTGTTCGTGTCTTTCCTGACAAGTAAAGCATTCCAGTGGTATTCTAGTTTGGCTCCAGGATCGATACGCACTTAGGAGCAAATGTAGGACGTTTTTATGTCGAAATTCTTCTCTTCAGAACGCGACGTCAGCATTACGGAATTAGCTTCGGTACGGTAGAGAGAAGGGGAACCAGTGGTGAAATTTATAGACAGATGGAAAACATTGGGAGCCTCATGTAGGCAACTGCCTGAAGAGAAAGAACAAGTCAAGATGTGCCTGAATTCCATGGGAACAGGAATCACGTTTGGACTCATTAGTGCCGATATTAAGACTTCTCGTGACTTGGCCACCAAAGCTCACGCTTTAGAGTTGATGACCAGGAAAATGCCGACATATCACTATGAGACAGCTAGGAGGGGACCCAGCAGGATGACCGCAGATACTGTGGATCATGAGAAGAGAAGTCAAGAGATAAGAGACTCAGGAGGGAAAAGGTTAGAACGAAGGGAAGAATTAAACCAACCTAGAAGCAGATTCAGTGGAAAAAGGCCTAGATCACTCAATTCTCACGAAGGGTTTGCGTTCAATAGGGGAGATGTTGTCCCTATGATGAACCAGCTACTAAAAGCCTGTACGATAGAATTACCTGCACCTAAGCACCATGAAGACACGACGAGAACAAGAGAAAGAGATTTCTGCCGCTATCATCGCCTGGTGGGACATCCAACAGAAAATTGTAATACATTGAAATGCATAATATAAAGAATGATAGACAGAGGCGAAATAGTGATAAGAAAAGAAAAGGAAAGGGATGTGAAGGCATCAATGAATGTACTGACCATTTGGAAAAATGCTCAGGAAAGAACAGGGAAAGAAGATTGTAAGATGATAAGAAAGGTCGCGGTAATTACGCTACGGTCAGGAAAGAGGACAGTAAGCCCTGTGAAGCAGAAAATCGGAGTTACAAGAAGAGAAATCAGCGAAGGACAGCATGATGGTGATAAGAGAGAAGATAAGAATGAGATAGCGAAAGTGACTTACGATGTAGTAAGTCACTTGAAAAGCATACCGGCTCAGTTGAGCGTTTATGATGCGCTTAAGTTGTCAGAGGAATTTCTCCAAAGTCCACCATCCTCAAAGTCAACTCTCTCTCTCTTACATACTCTTACACGTCAAGTACACATCACTCACTCCATCACCCATCACTCCATCACCCATCCCTCTCTCTCTCTCTCTTTACATCCATCCTCCCTCTTCTCTCTCCCTCATTTCTCCATTTTCAAGCAAGCAACCCCATGAGAGGAGCAAACGTCCAAGCTCCATGAGAAAGCTAGGTGTGGCCCACCTTCCTATCTCCCATCCCCACCCTCTGAAACCAATCTTGACTGTTGAATCTCATTCATTGGAGCTCTAGAATTGTTGATGGAAGGAGAGGTCCATGATCAAAGGTTGGTGTTTCATCATCTCATTTTTTTTATTTAGGGCCCACTTGTAACGAGACCCAGTCGATATATGAGTTGTATTTAGAGGGACCCATAGTGGCGGGGTCCCTCCCATCTCCACCGTTCTCTATCTCTCTCACCCTTTTGTAGTGATGTGTGGCCCACCTTGATTTTTACCCAAGCCGTCCGTCTAGACCAGGGAGGCGGGCCATCTGGATGAAGTAACCCATCCAGACCGTCCGTCAAATAAACGTCCAGGCCTGGATGGTGGGCCAGCTGCCTTCCCAGCTGCTAGGTTGACGCCACATGTCTTGTACATCCCATCATGAGGTATGTGTTATGCCATACCGTCCATCCTTTTTTTTAGGTAGCAGACGTATGGCCCACCCCACACGTGCTGCACGTGTGGGTGGGACCCACCTTGATGTATCCATTCTACATCCACTTCATCCGTACGTCCAGGACGGTGGACCCCACTACAATGTATGCAACTTATACATGTTGTTCGTCCAGTGTCCACGTCTGGACGCTGGAATTCCACTTTTATATATATATATTATATTATATTATATGTATACACACGTGTATGTGTATACCTCATGTGGGACCTAGTTGCTTTGCACCCCATCCACGCCTTTCATTACAGAATGAGTGGATGGAATCCACGTTGACTGTCCATTTAGATGGGGCCCACCACGATATATGTACCTTGATTCCACCGTCCGTCCGATGTACGGTGAGCCTGTAGCTGCTGTACGTACAGCAGGAGCTAGGGGTCACCGTGATGTACTATCCACACCATCCAGTCCACTGGACGATGGCTACTGGACGATGGATTGTGTAAAAAAAAAAATAATAATAATATAAAGATGGCCCTACGTGAGAACCATCTTTTGTTTTCTGGTAGGGGGACGGGCTGTGTATAGTAGCTAATAGTTGTTGTACTAACGTCAGCAAGGGCCTGAGGGCCTGATCCGATGTATGATTCATCTAGGCCGTCCATCCACACCATCCAGGTGGTTGAACAGTGAGACAGATATGGTGTATGTGTTTCATCAATGTCGTCCATCTAATTGCAAACCACACTGTCCGTCTGATGGATAGTGGGCCAGCAGTTGCTGCAAGCTGCTGATATAGGTGCAGCAGGAAGCACGGGTCACCTGATGTATGTGAAATCTTCTCCATCCGTGTGGATCCACACCGTCCAGCCCGTGGATGGTGGGACCTACCATGAAGCATGTATTGTATCCACACCGTCCAACCATTTTAAGATATCATTTTATGGTATAGGAGCAAGAATGGGTAAGATCTAAAGTTCAAGTGGACACCACCATTGAAATTTGTGGGGGACAATGACATCTACCGTTCAAAATTCTAAGCGCCACAGTAGTTTCCCAACAAGTTGATATTTGTTTTCACTTCATTTATCTCTATGTTAATTTATGAATTGGTTGGATCTCAAAATATATCACGGTGGGCCACACCGTGCAATCCAACCGTTGATCAGGTGGACCACACCGTGAAAGCTAGCGGGGATTGAACGTCTACCACTGAAACCCTTTTGGGTCACAGAAGCTTTGGACCAATATGATATTTGTTTTCCTCTTTATCCAGGTCTTTGTGACCTTGTGAGCAGATTGGATGGAAAATAAACGTTATGGTGGGGTCCACCTTGATGTATGTGTTGTACATCCATGTTGTTCAACTGGTGAGCCCATTTGGGAGGTGCAGGTCCACCTATTGTGCGGCTCAGCGTGATGCATGTGAGGCCCAGATGGAGAGGCCCATTGTGATGTATTTGAGGCCCACAGGATAGGGCCCATTTGATGGAATTGCGGGCCCAGATGGAGAGGACCGATGTGATGTATACAAGGTTCATATGATGGGGCCCACCTGCTTGAATTTGAGGCCCATGGACAAGGCCCATTTGACGTATTCTATGGGCAAGGCCCATTGTGATATGTATTAGGCCCATTAGTGTGGCCCATTGATACGGCCCAATTGATGTATATGAAGCCCATTGGTGCGGCCTGTGGATGCGACTGCTTGATGTATTTGATCGCCCATGGGTTGAGGCCCAATGTGATGTATATAAGGGCCACAAGTGAGGCCCAATGATACACATGTGGGGCCTTTGTATGGGGCTGAACTTGATGTATATAAGGCCTATTGGTGCGGTCTGACTTGATGTATGTCAAGCCCGTGTGAACGATCCATTGCGATGTATATTAGACCCATTGATACGGCCCATTGTGACGTATTCCTGGCCTATGGGCAATGTCCATTGTGATGTATTCTAGGCCCATGGTTGAGGCCCAATACGATGTATATGTGGCCCATTTGGTGAGGCCCATCATGATGTATCTTAAGCCCTTGTAAGAGGCCTAATGTGATATATTTATTAGGCCCATGTGATGCAGCCCATTGTGATGTACGTGTGGCCCATGTGATGCGGCCTATTAAGGTTATATGTGGCCCACTATGTTGAGTACGAGGCCATTATTGAGGCCATAGGCCAATTGTATGTTTGGCTCTATGTGGACCACTCCCTGGGAGCAATGTTGGTTAAATGTCCACATTGATGGGCAATGATGGTTAAATGTCCACATTATGACCTTCCCTTAGGCCCTCTGTTAGGCCAATTCCGATCGTCAATTCCGATTGTTGAGGCCGAGTCCGATCGATGAGGCCGTTTCCTATGTCGAGGCCGATTCCGATTGTCGAGGCTGAGTCTGATTGAAGAGGCCGATTCCATTAGTCAAGGCCGATTCTGATTATCGATTCTGATCGTCGATCCCAATTATCGAGGTCTATTTCGATTGTCGATTCCGATGGTCGAGGTCGATTTCGATTGTCGAGGTTGAGTCCGATTGACGAGGCCGATTCCGTTAGTCGAGGCCAATTCTAATTGTCGAGGCTGAGTTCGATCAACGAGGTCGATTTCGATTGTCGAGGCCGATTCCGATTGTCGAAGCTGACTCTGATTGACGAGGCCAATTTTGATTGTCGATTCCGATTGTTGAGGTTGAGTCCGATCGATGAGGCCGATTCCGTACGTCGAGGCCGATTGTCAAGGCCGATTCTGATTGTTAAGGCTGAGTCCAATTGACGAGGCCGATTCCATTAGTCGAGGCCGATTGTCGAGGCCAATTCTGATTGTCGATTCTGATCATCAATCCCGATTATCGAGGCCGATTCCGATTGTCGAAGCCTAATGTGATGTATATGCGGTCCGTATTTGAGGCCCATTGTGATGAGTATTCAACCCGTGTTTGAGACCAATGTGATGTATATCAGGCCTATGTGATGAGGCCCATTGTGGTGCATTTAAGGGCCAGGCGATGGAGCCCATTGTGATGTATCTTAGACCCATGTGAGAGGCCCATTGTGATGTGTATTGAGGTCTTGAGTAAGGCCCCATGGTGTTGTATATTAGGCCCTTGTGCGAAGCCATGGGTCCACTATATGTTAGGCTCTACGTGGGCCATTACTTGGGACAATGTTGGTTAAATGTCCACATTATCGAGGCTGATTGTTAATGTTGATTATTGATACTGATTATGAGTATGTGACAGCATAACATCATGATACATGCCCATACGCATCATCTGCATGTTTGTTATGAGATGTGGTTGACCATTGCATATGTCATTGGGCAGGTTGTTATGAGACTCCCTGATAGTCGGAGGTTATCTCACATGACCGCACGGTATGCGAAAGATTGATGTATGACTGGATTATATGACTCATGCATCTTGCATTGTGTGTTGTGACTACTGTACGCCCTAACGATATCAGGGTCATATCCTCCACAGGCATATCGTGGATGGCCAGATGGGACACTGAAAATGTTTGGTTCTAGCATACGAGCATCGTAGATGTCCCTGAGTGAAAATCCCTAAACCTCCGAGGCCAGGAGACGCCCCAACGTCGGGACCGAGTGAATATATATGAGCGCATGAGGGCCGAATACCAGGAGGTCGCGCCTCCCACGGTGTCGTGGTAAGTTGGGAGGGGGTGTGGCCTTACCCGCCCGAGGGTAGGGGGCATTGTTAGGCTGAGTTTGACCATCTCGTTAATGGGTCCACTATCGACGTGCCGGGTAGATATTGGCTGACTACTGGCCAGGCGGATGGTGAGTTCTCTTCCGCTTGCATGGTTGCACGTCAGTGGGCGGCGATTTGCATGTAGAGTGTACTAGACCCTGATGATGATCCCAGAGAGAAACCGTACAGATACGTAGACTTATCGAGTAGGATTTGCATATTCATTCATTCACTATCCACTCGGGTTGGTGGTGTGCAACTAATTGTTGTGTACCTTCGTAATGACAAAGATTTCGGTTGGGTGCGCAACTAACCTGTGATCAGGAGTCTACTACATTGAGTCTGGCTATCCAAATATTAGTATGGGACTGCTTTGGATAGAAGTCCCTTGTGTTGGACCTCATAGCTTGCGATACAACATACTATCATCCCAACTTCACTTCAACTTGATCATTTCATTCACACCGCATATTGCATTGCATCATCAGCATCTAATATTTGGCTCTTTATGACTCCTCATTTGCATAGCCGATCTGTATTGTGTAACTGATATTGATTGACTCATGGACTTGTCAGTATTTCCGCTTACTCTGATATAGTATGATTCATGATCTTACCAATATTTTCAATATTGTATGATTATTGCATTGTATTGAATACTTGGCACTTATCTTGTGCACACACTTACACCACCCTTTAAGCTTTCTGTAAGCTTATGCACGATAGATGCGTGCAGGTGATGTTAGGTTGCAGCAGCGTAGAGCTTGGAGCATGTAGCTGACTTCTGGAGCTTTGATTTTGACATATGTATTCCCTTTCAGCATTGTATTCAAATGTTTATATTAGGGAATATGTGATGATGATGTTGCCTTTGTGATTTGGGTAAACTTGTGGTTATGCTTCTTACGAGATAAATGTACGTTGAAAATCCTCCTTCTAGAATCCCAGGATCAGAATCTGGCGTGTGGACGCTGGGAACCGAGAATGGGGTACTACGGAGACTGTTGGCACCGGATTCAGCGATCGGGATTCATGTGAGCCCGATCTCCGGGTTTGGGGCGTGATAATATGATAATGTCATATCCCGTGTAAATAAAAATTATTTAGGCAGTGGTTCTAACAAGGAGGGATTGTTAGTTTGTGCGGCATGGAAAGCCAATTAAACATCTATTTAATTTCATTAAAGAAAAAAGTGCTCATTATTCAATGCGAAATTATAATATTTGTGTAATACAGGTTGTATTGATCAAAATCCCAAAGTCTACACATAAGGAAGAAAGTTTTTTTTTTTTTTTTAAAGCAGTGTAAATTATTTTGGAGACAATGGCGGAAAGAGATTTGATTGTGGAATTTATTATTATTATTATTGTTTTTAAACAAGTCCACAACTAAAGATGAGTTGGAGCTTTGATTTTGACATATGTATTTCCCTTTGAACATTGTATTCAAATGTTTATATTAATGGATATGTGATGATGATGTTGCCTTTGTAATTTGGGTAAACTTGTGGTTATGCTTCTTACGAGATAAATGTACGTTGGAAAATCCTAGGATCAGAATCTGGCGTATGGGCGCTGGGAGCTGAGAATGGGGTACTATGAAGACTGTCGGCACCGGATTTGGCGATCGGGATTCCTGTGAGTTTGATTTTAAGGTTTGGGGCATGACAGAAGATGGTACCAGAGCATAACTTGGGAATACCTGAAGATAACATCACATATCTACTGATAGCTACCCGACACTCTATGATTGTTGAGAACTTAGAATGATTAAATCCCCGAATTCGAATAGCTTAGATTTTCTGACATAGCTCCCTTCCGTTGAGATTGTAACGCTACATAGTATTCCCGTTTCGATCGTTTATGATCCGGGATCTAAGGATTAGTATGGTTCACCATTTTGTTAAGGAGGGGTCTTGGAAGCGCAAGGCTGAGATTAGAGAGTGCTATCTTCATCCTTTTGTACATTGATTGTGCCTTCACATATATGCTTAATGGTGATTCCTCTTCCCTTATTTGTTCTGTAAATTTCGAGGATGAAATTTTTATTAGGAGGGGAGAGCTGTGAGGCTCGTATCCTAGACCATACAGTTCCGTAGGCTTCCGCGGTCCTCCCAATCAAATTCCAGCGACTCAATATGTAATCGGTTCTTGTGCGCGACCCTGAGTCGTATTCCATTTTTTAGAGTCGGCTCGACCCGAGACCTGTACCCTTGCTACCGCGCCATCGTCGCAGTTTCGATGCCGCGTCTCGCGCACCAAGGCGATACCCAGGCCAAGAGATGTGGGTCAGCGTTCAATTCGAGAAAACGCCGCATGTTTGCAATCCCAAGAGAATCTCTACAACATATCCCATCAAGCAATCCCATCAATCACCACATTATGTCAAGTACAACACCATCCCCAAAGTCAACTTTCTCTCTTACAAAAAGACACATGTCAAGTACACACAACGAACGACTCCATCAACAACACTCTCTCGCTCTCCAGCATCCCTCTCTCTCTCTCTCTCTCTCTCTCTCTCTCTTTCTCTCTTCTCTCTCTTCCCTCTTTCTCATACAATCCATCTCTCTCTCTCTCTCTCTCTCTCTCTCTCTCTCTCTCTCTCTCTCATTTTTCCATTTCAAGCAAGCAACCCCATGAGAGGAGCAAACGTCCAAGCTCCATGAGAAAGATAGGTGTGGCCCACCTTCCTATCTCCCATCCCCAACCTTCAAAACCAATCTCGACCGTTGAATCTCATTCATTGGAGCTCTAGAATGCGTTGATGGAAGGAGAGGCCATGACAAATCCTGCGGTCAAGGTGGTTTTTGTAATTATCTCGTTTTTTTTTTTTATAGGGTGTCCCCCACTGTATAGGACCTAACACCCACGAGATGTATGCGTAATTAGAGGGACCCATAGTGGTGGTGCTCTCTCTCTCTCTCTCCTCTCTCTCGCTATCTCTCTCTATCTCTCTCTCCTATCTCTCTCTCTCTCTCTCTCTCTCCTCTCTCTCTCTCTCTCTCTCTCTCTTCTCTACTCTCTCTCTCTCTCGTAGTGATGTGTGCCACCTTGATTTTTACCCAAGCCGTCCGTCCAGACCAGGGAGGTGGGCCATCTAGAGGCAACCATCCAGACTGTCCGTCAAATGGACGTCCAGGCCTGGATGGTGGGCCAGCTACCCTCCTAGCTGCTGGGTTGACGCCACATGTCCTGTACATCCCATCATGAGGTATGTGTTACGCCATACCGTCCATCCTTTTTTTTAGGCAGCAGACGTATGGGGCCCACCCCACACGAGTTGCACGTGTGGGTGGGACCCACCTTGATGTATCGATTATACATCCACTCCGTCCGTACATCCAGGACAGTGGACCCCACTACAATGTATGCGACTTATACATGTCATTCGTCTGGTGTCCACGTCTGGACGCTGGACTTCCTCTTTTATATTATATATATATATATATATATATAATATATTATATGTATACACACGTGTATGTGTATACTTCATGTGGGACCCAGTTGCTGTGCACGCCATCCACACCTTTCATCGCAGAATGAGTGGATGGAATCGATGCTGATCGTCCATTTAGATGGGGCCACCACGATATATGTACCTTGATCCCCACTATCCATCTGATGGACAGTGGGCCTGTAGCTACTGCATGTACAGCAGGAGCCAGGGGTCACCGTGATGTACTATCCACACTATCCAGTCCACTGGACGGTGGCTGCTGGACGATGGATTGTGTAAAATAATAATAATAATAATAATAATAATAATAATAATAATAATAATAAGATGGTTCTACGTGGGACCCACATTTTGTTATCTGGAAGGGGGACGGGCTTTGTACAGCAGCTAATAGATGCTATATACTAACGTCAGCAAGGGCTTGGGAGCCTGATCCGATGTATGTTTCATCTAGACCGTCCATCCACACCGTCCAGATGGCTGGACGGTGGGACAGACATGGTGTATGTGTTTCATCAATGTCGTCCATCTAATTGCAAACCACACTGTCCGTCCGTCTGATGGACGGTGGGCCAGCAGCTGCTGCAAGCTGCTGATATAGGTGCAGCAGGAAGCACGAGTCACCGTGATGTATGTGAAATCTTCACCATCTGTCCATCTGTGTGGATCCACACCGTCCAGCCCTTGTATGGTGGGACCTACTATGAAGCATGTATTGTATCCATACCGTCCAACCATTTTGAGATATTATTTTATGGTATGGGAGAAAGAATGAGTAAGATCTAAAGTTCAAGTGGACCCACCATTGAAATTTGTGGGGGACAGTGACATCTACCGTTCAAAATTCTAAGGGCCACAGTAGTTTCGCAACAAGTTGATATTTGTTTTCACTTCATTTATCTCTATGTTAATTTATGAATTGGTTGGATCTCAAAATATATCATGGTGGGCCACACCGTGCAATCCAACCGTTGATCAGGTGGACCACACCGTGAAAGCTAGTGGGGATTGAACGTCTACCATTGAAACCCTTTTGGGTCATAGAAGCTTTGGACCAATATGATATTTGTTTTCCTCTTTATCCAGTTCTTTGTGACCTTATGAGCAGATTGGATGGAAAATAAACGTTATGGTGGGGTCCACCTTGATGTATGTGATGTACATCCATGTTGTTCATCTAGTGGTTCCATTTGGGAGGTGCAGGCCCACCTATTGTGCGGCTCAGCGTGATGTATGTGAGGCCTAGATGGAGAGACCCATTATGATGTATTTGAGGCCCACTGGATAGGGCCCATTATGATGGAATTGCGGGCCCAGATGGAGAGGCCCGATGTGATGTATACAAGGTCCATATGATGGGGCCCACCTGTTGAATCTGAGGCCCATGGACAAGGCCCATTGTAACGTATTCATGGCCAATGGGCAAGGCCCATTGTGATATGCATTAGGCCCATTAATGCGGCCCATTGATACAACCCAATTGATGTATATGAAGCCTATTGGTGCGGCCTGTGGATGCGATCCGCTTGATGTATTTGATGGCCCATGGGGTTGAGACCCAATGTGATGTATATTAGGGCCACAAGTGAGGCCCAATGATACACATGTGGGGCCTTTGTATGGGGTTGAACTTGATGTATATAAGGCCTATTGGTGCGGCCCAACTTGATGTATGTCAAGCCCGTGTGAACGATCCATTGCGATGTATATTAGACCCATGTGATACGGCCCATTGTGACGTATTCATGGCCTATAGGCAAGGCCCATTGTGATGTATTTGAGGCCCATGGTTGAGGCCCAATACGATGTATATGTGGCCCATTTGGTGAGGCCCATCATGATGTATCTTAGGCCCTTGTAAGAGGACTAATGTGATATATATTAGGCCCATGTGATGCAGCCCATTGTGATGTACATGTGGCCCATGTGATGCTTATATGTGGCCCACTATGTTGAGTACGAGGCCCTTATGTGAGGCCATAGGCCCACTGTATGTTTTGCTCTATGTGGGCTACTCCTTAGGAGCAATGTTGGTTAAATATCCACATTGATGGAAAATGATGGTTAAATGTCCAAATTATGACCTTCCCCTAGGCTCTCTGTTAGGCCGATTCCGATTGTTGAGGTCGAGTCCGATCAACGAGGCTGATTCCGTATGTCGAGGCCGATTCCGATTGTCAAGGCTGAGTCCGATTGAAAGGGCTGATTCCATTAGTCGAGGCCGATTGTTGAGGCCGATTCCTATTGTCGATTATGATCGTCGATCATGATTATCGAGGCCGATTCCGATTATCAATTCCGATTGTCGAGGTTGATTCCGATTGTCGAGGCCCAGTCCGATTGACAAGGCCGATTCCGTTAGTCGAGGCCGATTGTCAAGGCCGATTCCGATTGTCGATTCCAATTGTCGAGGCCGAGTCTAATCAATGAGGCTGATTCCGTATGTCGAGGCCGATTGTCGAGTCCGATTCCGATTATCGAGGTTAAGTCCGATTGACGAGGCTGATTCCGATTGTCGATTCTGATTGTCGAGGTCGATCCCGTATGTCGAGGCTGATTGTCGAGGCCATTTCTGATTGTCGAGGCTGAGGCCGATTGTCGAGGCCAATTCCGATTGTCAATTTCGATCGTCGATTCCGATTATCGAGGCCGAGTCCGATTGACGAGGCCAATTCCGATTGTTGAGGCTAATTCCATTAGTTGAGGCCAATTGTCGAGGTCGATTCTGATTGTCGATTACGATCGTCCATCTCGATTATCGAGGCCGATTCCGATTGTTGAAGCCTAATGTGATGTATATGCGGTCTGTATTTGAGGCCCATTGTGACGAGTATTCAGCCTGTGTTTGAGGCCCAATGTAATGTATATTAGGCCTATGTGAGGAGGCCCATTGTGGTGCATTTGAGGGCCAGGCAATGGAGCCCATTGTGATGTATCTTAGACCCATGTGAGAGGCCCATCGTGATGTGTATTAAGCTCTTGATTAAGGCCCCATGGCGTTGTATATTAGGCCCTTGTGCGAAGCCATGGGTCCACTATATGTTAGGCTTTATGTGGGTCATTCCTTGGGGCAACGTTGGTTAAATGTACTCGATTGTCGATGTCGATTATTGATACTAATTATGAGTATGTGACAACATAACATCATGATACATGCCCGTACGCATCATCTGCATGTTTTTTATGAGATGTGGTTCATCATTGCATATGTCATTGGGCAGGTTGTTATGAGACTCCCTGATAGACGAAGGTTATCTCACATGTGCGCATGGTATGTGCAGGATTGATGCTTGACTGGATTGTATGACTCATGCATCTTGCATTGTGTTGTGACTACTATACGCCCTAGCGATATCAGGGCCATAGCCTCCACAGGCATATCATGGATGGCCAGATGGGACACCAAAAATGTTTGGTTCTAGCATACGGGCGCCATAGATGTCCCGGGGTGAAACTTTCTAAATCTCCGAGGCCAGGAACGCCCCAACGTCGAGACCAAGTGGATATATATGAGCGCATGAGGGCCGAATACCAGGAGGTCGTGTCTCCCACTGTGTCGTGGTCGGTTGGGAGAGGGTGTGGCCTTACCCGCCCGAGGGTAGGGGGCATTACTAAGTTGAGTTTGACCAGCTCGTGAATGGGTTTCCTATCGATGTGCCAAGTAGATATTGGCTGACTACTGGCCAGGCGGATGGTGAGGTCTCTTTCACTTGCATGGTCGTACGTCAGTGGGCGGCGATTTGCATGTAGAGTGTACTAGACCCCGGTGATGATCCCAGAGAGAAACCGTACTGATATATGGACTTATCGAGTAGGAGTTGTATATTCATTCATTCACTATCCACTCGGGTTGGTAGTGCGCAACTAATTATTATGTACCTTCGTAATGGTAAGGATTTCGGTTGGGTGCGCGACTAACCTAAGATCAAGAGTCTACTACATTGAGTCTGGCTATCCAAATTTAGGTATGGGACTGGTTTAGATAGAAGTCCCTTGTGATGGACCCCATAGCCTGCGATACTACGTACTATCATCCCGACTTCACTCCAGCTTGGTCATTTCATTCGCAACGCATATTACATTGCATCATCAGCATCTAATATTTGGCTTTTTATGAATCCTCATTTGTGTAGCCGATCTGTATTGCATAATCTGATATTGATTGACTCATGGACTTGTCAGTATTTCCACTTACTCTGGTATAGTATGATTCATGATCTTACCAGTATTTCTGATATTGTATGATTATTGCATTGTATTGAATACTTGACACTTATCTTGTGCACATACTTACACCACCCTCTAAGCTTTCTATAAGCTTATGCATGATAGATGCGTACAGGTGATGTTAGGTTGCAGCAGCGTGGAGCTTGGAGCATGTAGCTGACTTCTGGAGCTTTGATTTTGACATATGTATTTCCCTTTCAGCATTGTATTCAAATGTTTATATTAGTGGATATGTGATGATGATATTGCCTTTGTGATTTGGGTAAACTTGTGGTTATGCTTCTTACGAGATAAATGTATATTGGAAATCCTCCTTATAGGATCCCAGGATCAGAATCTGGCGTATGGGCACTGGGAGCGGAGAATGGGGTACTACGGAGACTGTCAGCACCGGATTCGACGATCGAGATTCCTGTGAGTCCGATCTCCGAGTTTGGGTTGTGACAATATGATAATGTCATATCCCATGTAGACAAGAATTATTTAGGCAGTGGTTCTAACGAAGAGGGATAGTTAGTTTGTGCAGCATGGAAAGCCAATTAAACATCTATTTAATTTCATTAAAGAAAAAAAGTGCTCATTATTCAATGCCAAATTATAATATTTGTGTAATATAGGTTGTATTGATCAAAATCCCAAAGTCTTACACATAGGAAGAAAGTGTAAAAAAAAAAAAAAAAAAAAAAAAAAAAAAAACAGTGTGATTTATTTTGGAGACAATGGCGGAAAGAGATTTGATTGTGGAATTTATTATTATTTTTGTCGTTTTTAAACAAGTCCACAACTAAAGATGAGTTGGAACAAGTCACCAGTTACGTTGAAATCACATTGATGACTGGCATTGAAGTGAGGATTAATGTTGGCCAGATGGGAGGATTACAATTCGGGAGCTATTGTAGCCTTACATTAAGATTCTTACAACTCTTCTACCAATCTCTTTTATTACTCAATTGAAATGTGGCAAGATATGAAGCCGTAAACTTTCTAAATTATACTATGCTCAGATGTGCACATAGATAAGAAGCAAATCCATTTCAAAGTCATTCGAAGGTGGGTGGCCCACACGGCATAAAAGAGTCAAACAGTTGTACCTAACTTGCTTCTATTATGGCAATTATATATGCTTTTCCTTGACATTAAGATTACTGCAGATATCTCCTCTGCTTTTAGATAACACGTACTTGCGGGTGAGAGAGATATCATATGCAGGAAAGGCACATTATATATATATATATATATATATATATATATATTATATATATATATATATATATATATATATATATATATATATATATAAGGTTAAATTGCAGCTGATTCCTCTAAATAAAGCATGAGGGAAGAGGCATGCATTGACGAGTTAGAATCATTGCTGGTGAAGGGAGTGGTGTCAACTGAAGGCACATCAATACCCTGATTTGTGACAACACAAGGTGAAATTTAATATTAATAAGTTTAAAATTAATTTAAATACTGGATTTATTGTAAGACCCTAACCCAAGTGTGCACGCCGTTCTTTTAGGTCCCGCGGTACTACCAGTCGAATCCCGCCGACCCGCGACCTACGGATAGTGTTTGTGGCCATCCTCAAGTTCGGTCACATAGACTCGACTTAGATTGACCCAAAACTTATGCTATCTCGTTCGTATCGGCGCCGCAGTTCCAACACCGCGTCCCGTGCGTGAATCCAACATGTACATCTCAAGTTATGGGCAACGTTGGATATGGACCATTGATGTGTGGATGGTGGACCCCACCCTAGCCCCACACGTTTCCCCATGTAGTGGATGATGTCATGCCTATGTTTAGGGTTTCTAGAAAACCTACGACCGTATAGCTACAAGCCTACCATACCCTATGAGCATTGTTTGTATCTCCCTAGCTAATGAGTGTTTTCTCTAACCAAGGAGCTCTCTTTTAGAGAGAGCAATGATTACTCTCCTACAACCCCTCCTAACCTCCATTTCCTTCTCATTTCTCTCTAACTTTTTCTTCTCTCCTCTTCTTAACAACCTTCCAACGTCCCCACCCCTCCAAATTTTCAGCCCTCCTACCTCAAATCCTCTCCCAATCCAACCCTTCCTAGCTCATCTCACCCATAGATTCATCTTCCTTGGAGCTTCTAATTGATAGTGGTGTAGATTTCAAGCTTGATCCTTAGGTGGGTGTGCATGAAGTTACAAATTCTGATTTCCTTCATTTCATAGTTGTCCTTTTCTTTTTCCTTTGTTTGGAAGTTTGTGAGGCCCATCAAATGATGGTGGTGGCTCCCAAGATTTCATGAATGTGGCTTATAGCCCATCCTACGTGCATGCATGTTCCATGCAAGGGGTCATTCTCCATGGACCCCTACATGGCTTTTCTTTCTTTGATCAAGGAACCTTGGGTCATCTAGACCCTTGATCCTTGGTGGAGATTGCATCTCCACCATAGATCTTAAGTAGAAAGTTCTATGATCATATAGATCCTTGTAATCTTGCAATATTGGATGTGTATGATTGTGTGATGAAGGGAAGGGCCTCAATGTGGCAGAGCCCCTTCCCTTGTGGCTGAATCTTCTTTCTTTTCTTATTTAATATCTCTAATCATGTTTGTGTGGCCCACCTTGTGGTCCAAAAATATTCAGACCGTCCTAAGGGAGTGGGCGTTCTTGACAGTCCACTCCTTGGACGTTGTGGCCCAAAATGCTCCAAAATGGGTACATGCAAGGGACTTTTAAGGGTGGGGATGGTCTGAATGTTTGTGGGGCCCACTAGGGTGGTCCATACCATGATTTTCTGGAATTAAATCCTCTTTTAAATAGTGTTTATATTTTATTATTTTCAGTTATATGTTGTTGCCCAGAACTGTCTGGACAGATTTTTGGGTCTTCTTGAGGCCTAATTTTTAGACATTTAGTGAGGAGATTGGTACCATGTAATATATGTTTCTTTAAAGTGTGTACCCCACCTATAAGCATGCCAAATTTCAGCCTCAACTGACCCCATTTGGGCATCCAAAAGGGTGGACCAAGATGATTGGTCAACCTGATTTTCTGTTGTGCAGTCCAGCAATATAGACTATTGTAAACTAAAATTCATAAATTATTTTGATGATGGTGGGCCACCTTTCTGGGTTCCATCTTGTTGTATACATGATGAGGGACCTTGGCCCTCAATTTTAAGAATTTTAGAGGCCCTGGACCCACATTGGAGTGCCCAAATTCAGGACAGCAACGTGCATTGCTGAATTTTCTTCCAACCTTGTTGTCCTCTTTATGTTTGCAGCAGTTTTGGGCCGAGCCCATTGGGGCTTTGTGCATGATTTTTGGGACCCACTTTATGATATTATGGAGGCCCATTGGGCCATGTTAGTGGGGCCAACAGGCTGGACCAGAGAGCCTTGTTGGATGTCCAGCTGGTGGGCATCCAACCTGGCTGACCGTCCCTAGCCCATAGGCCCACCATGTGTATGTGTTTTATCCTAGCTGTCCCATCCATGGGTGGCCCACATGGGGAGGGTCCACCCTAGTTGGACGTCCCCTGTGGGGCCCACTTGGGACGTGAGGAGTCCACTTGTTGTATGTGTTTGGCCTAGGCCGTCTATGGCCTTGGACCGCCCAGGCCTGGGACGCCCCTGCCCTCTTGGGCTGATGCTGGACCTGCAGTCCAGCAGCAAGCCCACTTAGTTTTATGGCAAAACCCCTATTTCTAATTTGGCGGGGCCCCCTATGAATGTTGTTGGCCCTTATGGGATTAATTCCCCACCTATTTAGACAAGTTTTGGACTTCAGCAGGCCCAAGAAATTGGGTGGGCTGAAAGTCCAGCAAGGGCCTCAAATAAGCACTGCTTTTGGGCTGAAATTGTATTAGATGTGGGGCATACCATGTTGAGGAAATTTGGGTAATTATTGCTCCCTTATATTTAGTATATTCTTGGGCTTAATTAATGCATGTTTGGGCCACCATTCATGATCATTTATCGGATCCAAACTTAGACCAGATTTTGGGAGTTCCTAGTGGACCCAGATTGGGCTGGACGTCCCGACTTGGTTAGCCATGTGTTTGGGCTGACTTCCACCATTTTGATGGACTTATGGGCTGAGATAAGGGTGGTATTGGCCCCTTGGTTACCCACTTAAATTGATAGTTATTGGACTGATGTAGTGGGGCCCATTTCATCCAACTTACACTTATTTTTGGGCAATGTTTTTGTGCTCATGGGCTGCCCATTCAGTCCAACTAAATGCATGGATTCGATGGCCATTGGAACTTGGGCTTTGGGCCTTGATTCCCTTCCTTTGGCCCATGTTGTTATAGATGGATTGGACCCATAGTTCTTAATGCTTTATATGGGACTTATGTACATGGATTAGATGTGGGCCTTGGGCCCTGTAATTTATGGTTTGTAGTTAAATGCCTTGAGGCAATGGTTGTTGAATGTCCCCATTTAGACTCCTCTAGGCCCATTTGTATCTAAGTGTAGTTGAATGCCCACCTTAGTCTCTTGCTAGGCCCATCTCTATATTATTTAGGCCCGTGGCTTGTATGCTTACTCTCGTGGGCTACCCCAGGTAAATGGGCTCCCACTAGAGGTTATATTCCTTATGAGGAATTGGTCAAGTACCTAGACCCTTCATGGTTAGGTAGAGAGTTCATCTTTAACTCATTGGTACCTTTATTCATCTTCATGGGCCACTTCAATACACATCATATGCATGCCTAGTTGAGGTATGATTGGCCATGATTGTGCCATTGTATAGGACATGTTGGTATCTCCCCAAGGGATGGAGTTTTTCCCTCTTAAGCACGATGGTGCTTGGGATTGATGCATGACTGATTGTGTGATTCATGCATCTAGCATTACATAACATGTGAATATTCGCCCTTGCTTTATCAGGGCCGTAGCCTCCACAGGTTTATTTGTGGATGGCCATGTATGGACACCGGAAATGATACTTGAGCATTTGGGATGTATAGGATATCCCTGGGTGAAAGCCCCTAAACTTTCACGATACCGAGGAGACGCCTCAACACTGAGACCAAGTAGAAATCATGAGCGCCCGAGTGCCTTATAAGCCGCAACTCCCACTGTTGCGAGGTCGATTGAGATGGGGTTTGGCCTTACCTACCTGAGTGAGGGGGCATAGCTAGGCTGAGTCTGACCAGCTCGTAAATGGGTCCGCTACCGTCGAGCCTCATTGGTGATTGGCTATCCACGGGCGGGTAGTGAGGTCTCTTACGCTCGTTTGACTGTGCGGGTCTTGGAGAGCGGTAGTCATCCCGTAGTGTATTTGACCCCGGTGGATTCCTTATGGTAGAATTATACTTAATGTGTGGATTGGATATGAGGACTGGCATTACTTCGCATTGCATTTGCATCGACTGTATAAGCCTTCTGTTGCATCGCCTCAGTATGACGTCCAGTACTCATGTATTACTATCTTGAGACCACATGAGATTACATTAACCACATGATTAAAGCATAAAAACCTCTAGATACTTTTTTAAAAAATTTTAAAAATTAAAAACTAATTTCAAAAGACAGTAATAAAGTTCTTAAGAAAACACCATTTCCCCATGAAATTTCCGAAGCTTCTATACTCTTCGTTTTTTTTTTTCATAAACCGCTTCTCATTAATGCTTAGAAAATTAGATATTATATATGGTAAACTTCCTAAGTATGGATTGTTTTGACCTTGCTGTATCTCATCCAATGTCCATTCAAATATCTCACTCACGCATGAGCCCACCAAATCTTACATGTGTGTCCCCACTTGAGATGTCCAAATAGCAACATTAGGAACGGTTTATGCATAAGCCAACCAATAAATGGCTGGTTAGAAACT
The DNA here is from genome assembly GCA_021015155.1 of Magnolia officinalis. Classification (NCBI taxonomy): domain Eukaryota; kingdom Viridiplantae; phylum Streptophyta; class Magnoliopsida; order Magnoliales; family Magnoliaceae; genus Magnolia; species Magnolia officinalis. Next base: position 39,314,687 of record JAJHSJ010000003.1, read on the forward strand.
TGGAATGAGATAAGATGCCTTCAATAAGAGTGTCATGGCGAATGAGAAAATCGTGTGATCCTCTGAAAACATTTAAGTTTATAGTGAAACTTTTGGACCGGTACCACTGTTTGTTGATCCATATTTTTAGGGCACCTGTGGGAGATGCCCTAAAATTCTTCCATATTGGAAGATCTTTGACCCTTCACCCATTAGACTACAGTGAAACTGCGATATAGGTACTAGAGTGACATCGAAACTGACCAAAAATCAAAGACATTGGGATCTCTACATTTGCACAATTTTGGAGGAACTGAAATCGTTATGGCAAACTTGGGCCTGTCATGCATGGAATCCTCCCTGTCAGCAACTTGCATGTACCTAACAAATCACCATCGTTGCCATAGCCATCATCATCATCATTATCATCTAAGCCTTACCAACTAATTGGGATTGGCTACATGAATCCTTTTCCATCATTTTTTTAAAAATTTTATTATTATTATTATTTGTGGGGGGGTCTGAATTCATGATGAAAACTATGGCAAAAGTTTGATGATGGCTGCCAACCTGATGCAGCCCTCTATCTAGGCTTAGGACCCACAGTGAGACCTACTCAACCAAGAGCTATTTAATAGTACATTACATAGGTTGATTACAATCAACTAGTTGCATGTTTCCAACACCCACGACCAAGATACTTGTCGGTTCCAGGCTGTGGCTCAACCAGAGGAAAATGATGGTGATGATGATGACAAACAGAGACACCTTTCAAAAATGAAAACAGAGAAATTGAGTAATTCTCTCTCATGACTTAAAATAAACTTTCCAACATGTCAGGTATTTTCATGGTGTTGAAACACAATCGTTTCAAGTTAAAAATATGCAATTATGTGCTACCTTGCATGCAGCAGCTTTTGAATATCATAAAATCTGACATCTGAATATGGGTTCTACTGATTTCAGCTTCAGATGCCCAACAAGTTCATGAAGGCATTAGTATCTACAAGATCTTCAAGGATAACTGCATTTCCATTGCTTGCCTGTTCCAGCTCCTCTTTAGTAAAGATACCAGTGCATACTCCAACTGCTAAAGCTCCTCCAAACTCAGCAGCTCGGATATCGTTCGGCTGCAAGACAAGCAAATCAACAAAACCCAAAAGAAGGATTTGAAATTTTGTCAAATTATAAAACAGAATCTATGTGATTTGGACGCATCAACAGTGGAAATCCTCATAACACAACAACTGAACAGGTTTGACATAAAATGAAACGTCAAATGGGATGATCTGATGGAATCACTTCCTCCCAAATGTTCATCGTGCAGGATTATTAGACGGTTGTCATATGCTGCACCTGCCAGCTGCTACATTTGTGGGCCCACACATAACAACCGTCTGATCAAGATAAATATATTGGAAATAATCACCTACATGGAGAACTCAAGAGTAAATGGTTGTACTGGATAATTCTTTTTAAAATAGAGTCATAGGCCAAAATAAAAACCTTACAAGGTGACATCTGTGCATGCAGCACACAGTACATGACCCAAGTTAGTTATCACAATGCATCTGTACATGTGTCACACATATACATGATTAAAACCATTCTTCAGCTAGGCCCTTAAATAGATAGGCTGTTTCCAGACATCAACCAGTTGAATGATCCCAACTATAGTTTGAACTTCCGATGATTAGAAATTTAGAACTGAACAACAAACACATTATCAAACTAGGGCTGTCTGGAATCTGAATTAAATATTTAATCGAATCTGAATCCAGATTTCAGGCCTTTAACTAATTGGTTCCGACTCAGATTGGATAAGAAATCAGGTCAGGTTGTGTTACCAATTCCAGTACTAAAGGGGATTCTAATTTGTGATTATTTTTAGTGTTAACCTCTCTTTAGTTATATGATCCTTTTTAAAAAACTTCTAAAAAGGGGGTTTTCTACTATGAACTGGAATCTGAATCTAGATCCAAACCCAAATCCAGACCAGTTCTAGACCCAGTTTTGGATTCGAACCCCATTCCCCATCATGGCTCATGCTCGAAATTAGACATGACAGTACCGAGCAGGGTACCCAAATCCAATTGGGTTTAGAGCCAGTACCTCATATATCTGGTCCCATAGTACCCACACCATAGTAACCAGATTTGGTACAATAGTATTCCTATCCAACCTGGTTAGGGACCAAATCAGATTCCTTCAGTTGGGTCCAGATATGGATACACCCAGTGATATAAGTATCAGTATCAACGCATATATCGCACCATTGGGATTAAGAAACGTATCAGTATAGCATGGGAAACATCGCATGTATTGCAAAATGTACCACCATTTTTGGGAAACATTGTGAAATTGGTCGAATTTTTCAATGAAACTTCAGGGTATGTTACGAAAAAAAAAAAAAATTACACACCTAGTACTCAAAAAATCACGAAAAACAAGTACACATAATAAGTTTCCTTTTGTATAGTCCTAAACTGTGCTGTTTGATAAAGTGATGCAATTATATTCAAATCAATTAACATGATTCACAAATCATAGAAGACATGAAAAAACATAACCAATACATTCAAAAGTGAAAAAGAAAGTAAACATATAATTGTGCCCTCAATGCACACGTGCAGCTGTAAAAATATATTTAAAATTATTTTTTTAAAATAAGTTAATGTGTGGCTGATGTTAAGATCAGCATATACTCATAAATACATAATATTAGGCACAAATAACATTTGGTCGAATGTAACTTTTTTAAATAAAAATCACCTTTTATTTATTTTTCGATGTTTTTTAATTAAAAATATTTTGTTTTCAAAAGGTTCTGCCAATCTATAAATTAGCCTCCAAGTACTCTCACATTATTTTTCCACACTCTAATTGCAAGTTAAATTGGTGAATTGGGGAATTGGGGAAATTTTGGATTTTCCCTAAATTCCCTCATTTTCTCAACATTCAAAAATCGGAGGTCAAAATCCATGATTGGGCATGCAAAACCTGCAAAATCATGGATTATTAACTTCCTTCTACAGATTCCAAGCAATTTAAATACAAGAAAACAGTTTAAATTAGCAAAAACTCACCAATTGGGTATCCGGTATCACACTTCGATCTTTATTTTTACACCCAAATCCCATTTTCTCTCCAAACAAATGAAAATGATTGGTCAAAATCTCCATAATAACATAATCATAGAAAAAAAAAATTCAGAGAAAATAGGTTTATTGGTGGATCTTTTTGCTTTAGCTTGAGCCAAATCCCATTTTCTCTCCAAACAAATGAAAATGATTGGTCAAAATATCCACAATAACATAATCATAGAAAAAAAAAATTCAGAGAAAATAGGTTTTTTGGTGGATCTTTTTGCTTTGGCTTGAGCCAAATCCCATTTTCTCTCCAAACAAATGAAAATGATTTGTCAAAATCTCCATAATAACATAATCATAGAAAAAAAAAAATCAGAGAAAATAGGTTTTTTGGTGGATCTTTTTGCTTTAGCTTGAGTTTTCTATTCTTTATTCTTTTTTTTTTCTTTAAAAAAAAAATTAAAAAAAAATTTGCAAGGGAGGTGACACAACTGCAATATTGTTGATACATATCAAACATATTAATGACATTGTGGAATATATAACTGCAATATTTATGATAATGCCATCAACACATTGCGATGTATCATGAGATATTGACTGATACTAGGGAGGTTTTCTACTCCAGCTCAGTTTCGTATCAACATTGTGAGACACTGATGGTATCTTTCGAATGTTTAAATCACTGAGTACACCAATATTTGACCTGAAATCAACCCACTGACTTCCCTAAGTCCAACCAATGGAAGATGATAAGCCAAAGTTCTCAAATTGGTGACTAGGACCGTTGTCATTTATGGGGTACTGTTCCTACTAATGAATGATTCGTATCTTGTAGATGCGCCATATGTAGAGAGACAAAAATGTCCAATTACTTAGACACTAATGTTTAGCACCAGATTTTTTTCTGACAGTACATAATATGAAGGCCATGATCCAGTAAAAATTCATGTTCCTCTATCGGACCCAATGACCCACTTATGATCATGGTGGACCAATGAATAGAAGGGGCTCACTGTGGATTGCACGTGACTCTAAAATTGCTGCAATCTAACGACCAATGGCATCTGATTAAGTATTTGCAAAATGGATGGCAGGACCATTTTATTCTTACTGTCCATTTTTCATTGCCTTGATCTGATGGATTTGATCATCTGATAATGGTGATTTTGTGGCAGGTGTAATCCATATTGGACCCCTACTGTTAAATGGTTACTAGTGATCAATGATTTAGACAGGTTCGTTTGAGGCCACAGAGTATTGGAAACAAAATAAGATATAAGAAGAATCTGTACCGGATCATCGCTTCATATAACGTATATAGCTGTATGGCAATATATTTCACTTAACTACTTCGATAACAACACCTGGCCGAAAATTTAAAATACAGAAAATTTCCCAACTGGATGTCCCAACCTGACCCACATACATATCATTCTGGTCCAATGATTGTTTCAAGGCATAAACTGTTCTCGTTACAAGAACAGAACAAGGAAACTAATCATACCGTATCCCCAACATGTACTCGCAGATTGAATCCTCCGGGAAACAGCTTCTCAGCTCTATCTGCCGCAATCTTCACAAGATGACCTCGATCAATGTGATCACTTCCGAATCTGGTGTGGACATGTCATATGTAAGAATTTCCAAAACAAGAAAACATGAGTCTTGAACCATCGTGTTTGCAACTCACCCTCCAAAATTTGGAACTGTGAAATATTTCCTGATACAGAGGCCCTCCATCTTCAACCATGCAATCTCTTCTAAATTACCTGTAACCTAGAAATATGAATAAGAAAAAAGAAAAGAAAAGACAAAAAAGTTATATGACTTATAGTTGAAATAGGAGATTGTGGTATTTAAGGTAATAAAGACAAGACGGTAACATGTCCAACAGAATTGGAGCTTGGTAGATGAAATGGAGATGTGCCTTCCAAGTTGTGTGATTGTTGATGCCTATGAAACTTTTAAGTTTTTTATAAGACATTTATTGGACTAGATGTGCTATATGGAGCAAGTGTTAAGCTGTTAAAAGGCATCATGAGCAGAGATTGTGTTGCAGAGAGAGGATGCTGAAATGGAAGTGTTGGGAAGACCAGAAAATACAATAAAGAATGAAGTCATCTGTAACAGCCTAGGTGTAATACTAATAATATTTTAAATGATGGAGAGCAGATTGAGATGGTTCAATCATGTGCAAGTAAGACATGAGATGACTCCAGTGAGGAGAAGATCATTGAAAGGCCTAAAAAGTGGATGAGAAAATGACCTAAAAGGACTCCGATCAAGGTGGTAAGAAGAGATCTTACTTACTAAGGATAGGGCTATAGATAGAAAGAATAGGTGAAATGAGAAAGCCAACCAAACATTTGGGACAAGGCTGTAATGATGATGATGAAAGATGCGGTGATGAGACGTGAGTGATATTTGTGACCAAAATACGCAAGTGCCTGAACTAGGGAGAAAATACAATGGGCAGTCAGCATAAATTGATGAGAAAAACAGAATTATCTGATGGGGAGGAGATTGAGAAGCCATAAAAGCTATTGGAGCTAAAGCATATTGTAGGAGATTGTGCACGTGTGTGCCTGCGTTCGAGTATTATACACGTGGGTATTTCCTTTTGGTGGTCCTTCAGGACACCATACCTTTTTATGTTTAGGATTTCATAATAAAGTGATTATGAGATGTGAGAGAAAACCATCTCTCTCCACATATTTTCCTCTCCAAAACTCTCCTCTTTTCATCTTTTCTCTCTCTCTCTCTCTCTCTCTCTCTCTCTCTCTCTCTCTCTCGCTCTCTCTCTCTCTCTCTCTCTCTCTTCTTTTCCTATTCTTATTGTTGGGTCCAAACCAACTCAAGGAGGAACCCTAGGAGAGTCTCACTCTTTTTCCCAGAAATAGTGATATGGATGAACTCCTTTGCAAACATTATGGCCATCGTTGACATGATTTGGAGCATTCCTAGATTCTTCATCCTCATCTCAGTCCCAAGCCAAAAAGTGCTACTAGCAGTGTTGAGATCGAGGGAGCCAGCTCTAAATTTATCAGCCCCAGGAATCATTGACCTTCATCAAGGGCTGGCCAATCTTTGTTATTCAGATAGTACATTGAGTAAGCAAATTAGGTTTTTCTGGTAATCAAGCCTTCCAGTCTCACTCCAATCCTCCTGCATCTTGGATTATTAACTCCAGTACCATTGATCATATGACCATTAGGGAAGGTAACTTCCTTTCTTCCTTGAGTTAAACAAAACTCATAAAGGGATCATTTTCCAAAGTTTATGGGAAAGGATTCTATCAGCTTACCTCATCTTTAGTATTACCTTAGGTTATTCATGTTCCTTCTTTCTATTTAACCTATTTTCTCTAGGAGCTCTTGCTAATCAACTAAATTATTTGTAACCTTCTTTCCTTCTCACAGTGTTATATAGGGTCCACAAACCAAGAAGATGATTGATGGTGGATGTGAAACTCATGTACCTATCCGACTCCAGTGACATCTCTACTGCATTTATTTTTGAGTCCCGTCTTAGTAATAGTGTGCCAGTTATGACGTATTGATGTAGGACTAATGCATGAACCAAATATATGTGAGATCAAATAGCAAAATTAAGGTAATTAACAAAAAAAACATAA